>JZKD02S1615552.1:81802-108892 GCA_000966675.3 Picea glauca
ATCCTGGTAATAAGTAGGATTTTACAGAAGTATAATGCTCTGTAAGCATAAGGGTTTGGAGATGTTTATTTAGGACCTTTACTGATAAAATAACTTAGACATTTGTTTAATGGCATAAACCATAGAGAACAAAATGGTGTGAAAAAACAGAGGTCAATCGATTTTCGATGATTACACATGCCGAACACAAAAGACAAAGACCACGTTGTATGTCGAATCACGAAATGTGAAAATACTTTGGCCCACGGTTTCGGGGTCTTGGGGTTCGAGATTTTGGGGTTTACGAACACCTGATGCACAAACAAAATGAAATAAGGAATGTCGAATCACAAAATGTGAAAAGACCGTGGCCCAGCGTTTTCGGGGTTTCGAGGTTCGAGATTTTAGAGTTTAATAGAGCAAAGGAGCTCCGTGTATATGTAACAAGCAAGTCCTGAATGCTGAAATATCAACCTTGCAATTAAAAACACAATTAAATGTGCAGATCTGATTACTTTGACAAACTCAGACTCCATTCTTCCTTTCCATTTCTCTGTATAGATTCCCTTAGATGACGATAATGATCTAAGAAATGTCCATGTATAAATAGAAACGACAATGACCGAGTACTCATATATTTCGGTAATAAGCTATCCAAAGCAATACCATCACTAAAGTATCAATGCATGACTAGGATACATGTTTAATAGGATTATATGCATATATTTGAATCTTGCTTGATATCTATACAACAGATTAATATTCTAGAGCCCCTTTTCTTTTGTTGATATGTGATTCAAAAGATCTGGGCCTTTGGAAATGCATATATTCCATACAATCCATAAGAATTCAGACTGTACAGACAACAACTATGGAATTACAGTAGAGAACAACATTCTAACTAAACCTTAGCAAAATTTCTAGATTTCGTAATGAAAAAATATATGATGGTTGAATTCCTTTTTGAGGAGTCATTCAATAACATACCCTTACTTGAAAAGAACGATGGTTCATTTTTTTTTGCCACCGCAAAAGATTTTACAGCTCTTAAACTATAACCTTGCTCTCCTCTATCCCGAACGAACACTTAGACCTTTTGCGTTTCAGGGTTTTGTGACTCCTGCATCTTCTTGCCCTTTGGAATTTCAGGTGCTGAAACGCTAAAACCTATTCACACTAAACTGACTTGGGGTTTCATATACCGGTATTTCATGACTTTTGGAGGCAAGGGATCTTTCCCTTTGGTTTCTTGGGTGTTGAAACATCGAAAACATTTTTCACGCTAAACCGATTCGGGGTTTCGTATACCAGGATTTTCGCAACTTGCGGAGACAAGGGATCTTGCCCTTTTGTTTCCTAGGTGCCAAAATGTTGAAAACCTTTTTCACGTTAAATCGATTCTGGGTTTCATGTACTAGAATTTCATGACTTGCGGAGACAAAGGATCTTTCCCTTTGGCTTCCTGGGTCCCAAAACATCGAAAAACTTTTTCATGCTAAACCGATTCGGGGTTTTCGTATACCAGGATTTTGTGAATTACGAAAATGAGGGGTCCCCCCCTTTTGGTTTCCTGGGTGTCGAAACGCCAATCGGTAGCCACGTGTCCCTCTGATGGATGGCTATGATCTTTTAGCCACGATCAACAGTTATGATCTTTTCGGGATGATCAATGGTCATGATCAATCCTGGCTTTCCCCTTTCAATAATTTGGGAGAGTCTTCACTCCCATTTCCCCCGTGTCCAAATCCCTGATAGGCTTGGATATTTGACATTTGTTCTCCAAATTGGACGGTCCTAATGCTTTCACGATTTGACGAGTCCTCTTCCTTCTTTTGTTATGAGGTTTAAACCTCACGCACACTTTCTAGATACGATGACTCTCACAATTTTTGCACTTCTCCCCGAAGTGTCTCCACTGTTCATTCCACTGCTCTCATGCGCAACCTCTCAGAGGTTAAACTTTGTGCATCTAGATCCTTTTGATCTAATGGCAGTTGTGCTTGCCCCTAAGATTTATTTCTCTGAACCTCAAGGGTTCCTTCGACCTAAGTTTAGATGTTGCCTATATACATATGAGTATGTTGGAGTAGTTTGAGAGTTAAGGGAAGTGATAGAATTATGGACAGAATTTATCCACATAAGATTTTCGGTTCAAAGTAAAACTAGACTGGCATAATAATGTCATTATGGACATAAATGAGTCTTACCTTCGCTTAAATTCTAAGCTTAAACGAAATAGAATTATTTCATAGATTTTTTTTTTTTATGGTGAATTTGAGGTACATTACATATGGTATCAGAGAAAAAAGATACAACACTAGGCATGAACATGGCCACATTAATTTCTTAGTATATATTCCGATTTATGAAAAAACTAATAAATCTTGTGGTTACAAACATAAAGCCTTTCTGTTTTGTGTTAATTATGGCAGCTCAAGAAGGTGTAGAAATCAGGATGGAAGGAAATCCACAGCAAGGACCTCCAGGAGATGCAAGATTGAACAATGATGGAATCTCACCCACGGAGGTGTTGGAAACAATGAGGAATCTTATTGTTGAACTACAAGTTTTCAAGGCCGACAATGAAAAATTGAAGAAAGCACAACAGGAACAACAAGAGATAAATGACGTCCTATTGCATAGTATAGTAACCATGAAAATACCAAAAGATGATAACCATGATGAAGAAGTCAGCAAAAGGGGATCTAAGAACTATGGACCGAAAACAGAAAAAGGAGACAATTCGTCTAAAGGGACACCTTTAGCTGAGGACAAAACTATATCGGGCAGAAAAAGAAAACAAGTAGACCACCTTGAAGGAGAATTTAAAAAGATTAAAACAACTACCTTTGATGGAGAATCCATGATAGGAGAAGAAGTTGAGGCATGGCTATTGGACATCAAAAAATACTTCCAGATCTACAACTATTCCAGCAACATGAAGGTCAGAATGGCCATCTACAATCTAAATGGGAAGGTCGGCATTTGGTGGTAGGACCTGAAATTGGCCAAGGTCCTAAAGGAGAAATAGTTGGAATGGTCTGACTTTAAGAAGTATTTCAAGAAACAATACCTTTCTGAAAGCTATTATGAAAGGAAGATGAAATAATTTTATGAGTTACGACTTTCACAGATGACGGTGGAGGACCTTATAAATAAATTTATGGAACTACTAAGGTTCGTATCGTACATCCGGAAGGATAAGGTAAAAATCCAACAATTCTTAAGTTGTTTCCATAGGTCTACCAGGACATAATTGAGTTTGACAGCCCCAAATCCTTGAGTGAGGTATTCAGGAAAGCACAAATGTGCTATGACCAATATAAACAGTGGGTAGAGTTTCCCAAAACCTGGAAGGATAAGAAGCAAGATTGAATGAACCAATGGAAGAAGGGATATTAGTTAGCTCCTTATCAGAATGCAGCAAAAAGTTTCCCAAGGAAGTATTTTCACTCCAATCATCCGAATACGCAAGGTAGTGGTAAACTAGTAAACCTGGGAGTGAAGAAGTTTGGGGACAACTCCTGCAAGCCATTAAAGTGTTGGGAGTGTGGAGAGCCTCATCTAAGGAGGAACTGTCCACGTTTAATTGCAGCAAACAGAATTGTTTTTCACAATTTGCAGGAAGCCTCAACAGTGGGAGACGTGGGCATAAGTCTACATCGGATAAATGCAGCCATAGATGGTCGACAAGCTAACCACCAGTCCTCGGTGGTAGAAATCGAAGGTAAAATCAATGACCCTCTAATTTATATTTTAATTGACCCTAGAGCTACATTAAGTTATATTACTCCCGATGTAGTAGATTCGAATAAACTTAATAAACTGAAGAACGCAAAATCATGGCTTGTACAACTAGCAACAGGCACTAAAAGGAAGGTAGTTGACTTTATTTATGATCTTGAGTTCAGCTTAGATGGTCAAAAGATAAGGACTAATTTGAACATCCTACCACTAGGATCTTATGATATGATTATCGAGATGGATTGGTTGGAACAACACAAAGAAGTACTAGATTTTTATACAAAGATACTTAGCTATAAAGATAATTTTGGCACTGTTAGAACATCCCAAGGCATACCAAAACTTGTATCAGTCAGACAAGTTTCAACGATGCAACTTAAGAAATGTATTATAAAGGGATGTCAATTTTACACCATCCAAGTGATGAATCTATTAGAAAACGAGGATAATACCAAGTTGGAATACTTTTTTGTCCTACATGGATTCAAAGACATGTTTGTGGATGAGATACCCAAATTACCTCCTAGAAGGGAAACATATTTCTCCATAGACTTACTACCCGGATTAGCCCCTATCTCAAAAGCACCCTATCGAATGAGTCTACTAGAACTGATAGAATTAAAAATACAATTACAGGAATTGTTGGACAAAGAGTACATCAGACCGAGTGTCTCACCATGGGGAGCACCAGTCCTCTTTCTGAAAAACAAAGACGATACTCTAAGACTATGTATCAATTATAGACAACTGAAAACAATGACTATTAAGAACAAATACCCATTACCAAGGATAAATGATCTTTTCAATCAGGTGGGTGGGGCCGAGATCTTTTCAAAGTTGGATTTACGATCCGGTTATCATCAAATTAGGATAAAAGACGAGGACATATACAAAATAGATTTTCGGACAAGATATGGACACTATGAATTCGTAGTGATACCTTTTGGAATCACTAACGTGCTAGCCATGTTTATGTTCCTGATGAACAGTATTTTCAGTCAATACTTAGACAAGTTCGGGGTAGTATTTATCAATGATATTCTGGTCTATTCAAAAACGGAGGAAGAGCATGATGAACACTTAAGGATAGTGCTGCAAATGTTGAGAAAACACAAAATGTATGCCAAATTTGACAAGTTTGAATTTTATCAAAAAGAAATACAATATCTAGGACATGTAATTTCAGTAGAAGACATTACCGTAGACCCGAAGAAGACAAAAGCCATTATGGAATGGCTAGTACCTAAGGATGTAGCATATATCCAGTCATTCATGGGAATCATCGGATATTACCGTAGATTTATAGAATGATTTTCCTAGATATCCTACCCTATCACATCATTACAAAAGAAAGGGACCAAGTTTAACTGGTCGCAAAAGCGTCAAGACAGTTTTAACAAGCTGAAATAATTATTGACATCAACACCCATTTTGAAAGTAGAAGACCCAGATAAAGACTTCACAGTATGTGTTGATGCATGTAAAGAGGGACTAGGTGGTGTCATAACTCAAGAAGGACATGTTATTTGTTATGAGTCTCGGAATTTAAAGGAACGTGAGAGAAATTATGTCACGCATGACATAGAATTGGCAGCGGTAATACATGCATTAAAAATGTGGCGACACTACATAATGGGAAGGAAATTTCTACTATTGATGGATAATAGCAGTGTGAAATATATGTTTAGTCAACTAGAGCTCAATGCATGACAAGCCATATGGTTATCCTTCTTGAGTGAATTCGACTTCGAAGTCAGACATATCAAGGGCAAAGAAAATAAAGTAGCATACGCTTTAAGAAGAAGAGTCCATGGGTTATTTGAGGTAAATATCAGCAGGGAAGAAAGTGATCTGGAACAAAAGGTAAGGATGACCAGTATTAGTGATGGAAATTACACTAAGATAATGGCATAATTACAAAACAATACTGCATACTTAGATAAACTAGATCTAAGTATCAAAAATAAGGGATTATTACGATTTAAAAATAGACTTTACATACCAGATTCAACAGAGTTAAAATTAACAGTTTTGTACGAAGTGCATAAGAAACCGTATTATGGTCATCTAGGTTACCAAAAAATGATAAAATCACTTATAAAATTGTTTTACTGGCCTAATATGAAAGGTGAAACAACAAAATACTTGGCTAGGTGCTAAGATTGTTAGCAGGTTAAGGCCGAACACCAGCATCCAACCGGCCTATTACAACCATTACCAGTACCAGAATGGAAATGGGAGACCATATCGCTGGACTTTATAACAGGTTTTCCTAAAACTCAGAAACAAAATGATTCTATCATGGTTGTAATCGATAAACTCAGTAAGTCTACACACTTTATTCCTATAAAGTCTACTTATAAACCTATAAACATTGCTAAAATATTCATGAAATAAATTTTTAGACTACATGGTATTCCTAAAATGGTGGTTTTAGATAGAGATGTAAAATTCACATCTGCTTTTTGGAAGGAATTGTTTGCAGGGATAAATAATAATTTGAATTTTAGTACGAGTTATCATCCACAAACGGATGGATAGACTGAAAGGGAAAACCAAATCATAGAGGATATGCTCTGCATGCATGTAAGAACAAAACCGAGCAAGTGGGAAGACTACCTACACTTGGTATAATTTGCATATAACAATGGGTATCAAACTTTGACTAAGTTGAGCCCTTTCGAAATACTGTATGGAAGAAAGTATACAACTCTAATTAGCTAGGATGACCTGACTGACAGACTCATGGTTGGACCAGAGATGCTCCAAGAAATGGAGAACATGGTAAGAAAGGTACAATAAAACTTGAAAGAAGCACAGGATAGAAAAAAGAGCTATGCATATCAGAAAAGAAGACACTTGGAATTTCAAGTGGGAGACCATGTTTACTTGAAGGTCAAAGCCCGAAAAATCTTGGTGAAGTTAGGGAATTGTCCCAAGATGGCACCCAGGTTTTGTGGGCCCTTCGAGATACTAGCTTGAGTTGGCCCATAGCATATCAACTTGTACTTCCAGCTAATCTAAGAATTCATTGCTGAAAAAGTATATTCATGACCCTACTCATAAGATTGATTGGAACTTAGTGCAAGTGGAACCCAAAGGCAAGTTCCAGGTGGAATCCCTGTGCATTCTAGACAAGAGAGAAATAACACTTTGGAACAGAGCCATTGCTCAGGTAAAGGTGCAATGGAATCACTTTAGTCCTAAGGAGGCCACTTGGGTGTTGGAGGGAGATTTACGCAAATCTCATCCAATATTATTCTAGGAAAGGAACGAACATTGTTTTACTGAAGGGGGGAAGGATGTGACATCCCCCAAAAAACAAAATATTTTTTGAAATTTAAATTTGCTGGAAATTTATTTCGTTTTTAGTAAATTCGAATTTGGATTTTTTTTGCCATTTATGGCAATTCCGAATTTAGAATTTGATATTTGTAAGTAATTATTATGACTGTTGAATAGAGATCTGATTTAACTCAACTAATTATTTGACTACGAAACTTGTATAAAAACAGAATAATTATATTAATTACAGGAGGACAAATGGAGCAACCATGTTAAAATCAGCTGACCATGACTCCATGAGTGGGGAACATGTTGGAACTACCTCTGGGATGATTATTACAAGTGTAAAATTAGAGATTTGGCCATTGGAAGCCCCTGGAAATCATGGATTTAGAAAGCTGTGAAATTTCCCAAGGGAGGGAAAAAGACCTGGGCAAAATTGATAAATAGCATATGTGAGGAGGCAGGACACTGCCAAGTATGCTGGGGAAAACGATTTTGAGTTCTATTGTTGTTATGAACACTATGGATTGAGTGTGAGGCAAGAGGATTCTGTTGGAATGGAAAGACATTTGCTGAGGAGGAGATTCCAAGTTTTCCCTCATGGATTCATGGTCATGCTAGCGGGTGAATCAGGCAAGTCTTTTGACTTCCCTATTCTATGGTTGGGAGGAACGTGGTTGTTCCCTTTGTCTTCCCACAAGCTAGTTCATATATGTTTCTATATTCCTCTCTGTCTGAATGATTTTATATATGATGCAATGTATTTGTTAAATCTGAACTAAAATGCTTTCCATTTTCTGTTTAAATGCTCATATATTAGATGCAGTGTATTCGTTAAATCTGAATTGAAATTATGTTCCATCTCTTTGAATTATTTAGGCACAGTTGTAATGCATCTATTTAATTCGGTATGGATACAATAACCTAGGTGAAATATGTTCAAGGATAATCAGAAGTAAATTATATGGTTAAATTCTGGAATAGTCCCTTTATAAACTAGGTTATTACCATGGAGGCAGTTGTAGGGTAATTACCAGTATTTCAAAACTCCAGTGTACAGAATTTATCTATTGTAAATGGAGTTGAACCTGAGAACTTTACATAGGGTATTTATACTTCAGTAAGAAAATTGTGCGCCAAGTTACGATAATGATTCGTATTTGTTTGGGTACCTAATAGTCCAAAAACAAATAAAATCCAAGTACGACAGGAATCACAATCAATATTTCTTTTACCTATATATATATGCCTAAGTATTACAGTGGAAATGGACATAATTATGAGTACAAAAGTTGTAAGTGATTTCCGTCGATAAATCTACAATTTTTTCCTTTTAGAGCTTAATCCCAACAGGGTTCAAATACAACTGGAAGACAGATAAATATTCAATATATATATATATATATATATTCCGATAATAAGTAGGATTTTACAGAAGTATAATGCTCCATAAGCATAAGGGTTCGGAGGCGTTTATTCAGGACCTTTACCGATAAAATAACTTAGACTTTTGTTTAATGGCATAAACAATAGAGAACAAAATGGTGTGAAAAAACATAGGTCAATTAGGTTTCAGTGATTACACATGCCAAACACAAAATACAAAGACCATGATGTATGCCGAATCACAAAATGTGAAAAGACCGTGGCCCAACATTTCGGGGTTTCGGGTTTCAGGCTTTCAGGGTTTACGAACACCTGACGCACAAACAAAATGAAATAAGGAATGTCGAATCATGAAATGTGAAAAGACTGTGGCCCAGTGTTTTCAACGTTTCATGGTTCGGGATTTCAGATTTTAATAGAGCAAAGGAACTCCGCGTATATGTAACAAGCAAGTCCCGAATGTCGAAATATAATCCTTGCAATTAAAAACACAATTAAGAGTGCATAACTGATTACTTTGACTAACTCAAACTCCATTCTTCCTTTTCATTTCTCTATATAGATTCCCTTAGATGACGATAATGATCTAAGAAATGTCTATGTATAAATAGAAATGACAATGACTGAATACTCGTATATTTCAATAATAATCTATGAAAAGCAATAACATCACTAAAGTATCGATGCATGACCACAATACATATTTAATAGGATTATATGCATATATTTGTATCTTTCTTGACATATGTACGACAGGTTAATATTCTAGAGCCCCTTTTCTTTTGTTGAGATGTAATTCAAAATATGTGGGTCTTTGGAAATGCATAGATTCCACACAATGCATAAGAACTCAGACTATACAGACAACAACTACGGAAAAATAGCAGAGAACAACATTCTTACTAAACCTTAGTAAAATGTATGGATTTCATAACGACAAAAGATATTATGGTTGAATTCCTTTTTGATGAGTCATTCAATAACAGACCCTTACTCGGCAAGAATGATGGTTCATTTTGTTTTTCCACCCCAAAGTTTTTTATAGCTCTTAAACTATAACCTTTCTCTCCTCTATCCCAAACCAACACTTACACCTTTCATGTTTCGGGGTTTCGGGACTCCTCCATCTTCTTTCCCTTTGGAATTCTGGGTGCTGAAACATGTAAACCTATTCACACTAAACCGATTCGGGGTTTCCTATACCGGGATTTCACAACTTGCGAAAGAAAGGGATCTTGTCCTTTGGTTTCTCAGGTGTCGAAACATCAAAAACCTTTTTCACGCTAAATCGATTCGGGGTTTCATATACCGAGATTTTCGCAACTTGAGGAGACAAGGGATCTTTCCCTTTGGTTTGCCGGGTGCTGAAACGCCAAAAAAAAATTTCACGCTAAACCGATTCGGGGTTTCATGTACCATAATTTCAAGACTTGCGGAGACAAGGGATCTTTCCCTTTGGCTTCCCAGGTGTCGAAACACCGCAAACCTTTTTCACGCTAAACTGATTCAGGGTTTTTGTATACCGGGATTTCGTGACTTACGTAAACAAGGGGTCTCGCCATTTGGTTTCCCGAGTGCCAAAATGCCAACCGAGAGCCACATGTCCCTCTGATGGATGGCTGTGATCTTTTAGCCATGATCAACAATTATGATCTTTTTGGGATGATCAATGGTCACGATCAATCCTGGCTTTCTCCTTTCAAGAATTTGGGAGAGTCTTCACTCCCATTTTCTCGATGTCCAAATCCCCGATAGGCTTGGATCATTGACATATGTCCTCCAAATTGGCTGGTCTCAATGCTTTCGGGACTTGACGAGTCCTCTTCCTTCTGTTGTTACAAGGTTTAAACCTTGTGCACCCTTCCTAGATTCGACGACTCTCGCAATTTCGACACTTCTCCCCGAAGTGTCTCCACCGTTCATTTTTCTACTCTCCTGCATGACCTCTCAAAGGTTAAAATCTATGCGTCCATATCCTTTTGATCTAATGGCAGTTGTGCTTCCCCCTGAGATGTATTTCTCTGAACCTCAAGGGTTCCTTCGACCTAAGTTTAGATGTTCCCTATATACATATGAGTATGTTGGAGTAGTTTGAGAGTTAAGGGAAGTGATAGAATTAGAATTAAGTGAGAGTTAAGGGAAGTGATAGATGTTCCCTATATACATAAGCTTTTCGGTTCGAAGTAAAACTAGACTGGCATAATAATTTCATTATGGACAGAAATGAGTCTTACCTTCGCTTAAATTCTAAGCTTAAACGAAATAGAATTATGTCATAGATTTATTTATTTTTATGGTGAATTTGAGGTACATTACGTAATCCAAGTGTTATATCAATGTAGAATTATTATCCAATAATGAGCAACAAGAAATGAAGAATCACACACATACAAAATACACCGATGTTTTACGTGGAAACCCAAATCGTGAGAAAACCATGGAATGATTTATCTTATATGTCTTAAAGAATTACATTCATTAGAAGCACCAACTTCTTCTGTTTTCTAGCTGCAATTGGAAGGAGGTTCCAACCCCCTAGTTTCTCAGGCTACAACCCAAGGGAAGCTCCATGTCCCCAATTCTTTGGCTACAACCAGAAGGAGGCTAAAACCCCCTATGTTCTCTAGCACCAACCTGTACCAAACAATCTATAATCAACATGTACCATAAACAAGTGAAACCAACCATGTAGCAATTATGTACCAATAATGTGTCAAGTACTCATCAATGATGACTCATCAATATGTACCAACATCATCAACTATACACCTCATGTATGTGCCAACTCATCAACTACTTGTCTCAACCATGTACCCAACTTGTACCTCAACCAAAATCCCTCATCAATTTCATCATCCAAATATGATGTGTAACTTTGTAATAGACCTGGTATATATGATCACATACCTACAAACCTTCCTTAACTTTAACAACAAGAGACCAACATTTTCATCAAATGTTTCTTTAGTCTCACAAGACTAGTTTTTGATTAGTCAACAACCCTAACTTGAAATAATCATAACTTTGTACCTGTAATGAATAAATATATGAAACTGATACACAATGTTCTTTAGTGTTTTTTATGCAATTCCTTCAGGTGTGACTACTTGGAACCTCTCAAAAAATGAGTTATGGAAAAAATGGCACACCTTGCTAAATTCTGACTTATTCTAGAGAGCCTCTCAGAAAATGAGTTATGGAAAAAATGACACACCTTGCTGAATTCTGGCTTATTCTAGAAAGAGAACTTATAGAGTGTTCCCCACATAGAATATTTCTTGAATTGATATGAAACTGTTACAAAACATACTATAGATTGTACTATACCCAACGCATTTGGTCTTACTAAATTTGGATCTGTTATGAAGAAGTTATGACATTTTTACCCGAAACACTTGTTCTTTACTAGTTTCAGGACTAGCCACAAACCCTATTTTCCATGGAGTGTAAATCCAAAAATACAACGACCCACAAGATGAATGTTTTACCACATATACTTGGATATGTTTCATAAATGGCATAGAAATTTCACAGTCTGAATCATTCTAGAAAACAAGTTATCATGAAAATGGTGAGATGACCTGAAAAACACATACCTTAGAAAGCATCACCAAAAGAATTTATCCTTCCTTGAATTCTGGCCTTCTTTTCTTAAATTTCCAAAGAAATTAGGCTTAGATATCCTTTGGTTACCTCAGACACCTATAGGTATTCAATATGCTCAAGTGAATCTTAAATGAGAGATCCTTTCCTCTTATTTATACTCTCCAAGTAGCTTCCTTAAAAACATCTTCTAGGTCACTTTGCCCACTTTCTTTATTTTAGGGTTAACCCACTTCTAATTTATCCATTAAATTTATTATTGAATTAGGTTATTTTGTATTCAATTTGAATTATAGTACACTCATCACTTCACTTTATTATTTACCTTTTAAAATCTCTTTAACCACTTTGACTACTTTGACCTTTTGGGGCTTTTAGATGACATATGAGGGTCCCCCAACTTCATAAGGCCATAACTCTCAAACCGTGAGGCGTTATGTGAAGTTCCACATACCACTAGAAATACAATGACATGTACTATCCATATAGAATAGTATTACCTGAAAATATATCAAAGCATATACCATTATCCATCAAACAAACTTGGGTCCATTACCCAAACCTGGGTTCTCCAACTTCTCATGTCCATAACTCTCTAACCGTGAGGATTTATGTGACGTTCCACATACCAATGGAAATGGAGTGACATAAAATATTCATCTAAGATAGTTTCACTAACAAATTCACTACCATTCATCTCATTATTCCACAAATAAGCATGGGTTCTCTAACCATACTTCTAAGATAACTCAATCCGCAAAGCGTCTTCCCATGAGGGATTTCACCATAAGGGGGCCACTTTGGAGTTAATCCATTTCAACTTATTATCAACCATGACAATACACTAATAAGTCATATTTACATAAAACAATCTTGGGTCGATTACCCAACCTTTGTGTTACAGGGCTTTCTGCAAGGGTTGACATCAATGACAACCAACCTTAATCAACAATCTCCCCCTTTGGCATTGATGGAAACACTCTGATGCAATATTGAAATCATATCACTCATGCTCCCCCTAGAACCATGCCTCTAACCTATGCATCTGATAAATATCTCCCCTTTTGTCATCAATGGAAAATGTATCTTTCCATATGGGGTTTCTCCCCCTGATTGAACTGTCCTCTTATGGTGCTTCTTGGTGTAAATCTAAGACATATAAGATAATAATTCAAAAATCATTCATTTTTTATTAGAAATAACTCCAAGTCTCTAGAGAAGATATTCAAAGGATTCTCGTGGAAGTGGTTTTGTGAAGATGTCTTCCACTTGTTATTTTGTGCCCACATACTCAACTCTAATGTTCTTTTCTGCAACCTTCTCCCATAGAAAGTGATACTTTATTGGAATGTGCTTCATCTTGGAGTGCATCACCGGGTTCTTCAAAATATTGATGGCTCATGTATTATCAAAATAGACTGGAATGGGTAATCATACTCAACCTATATATCTGTCAGAGTTTGTTTTATCCAAAGAACATGTGTAAGACATGATGTTGTTGCAATATACTCTGCCTCGGCTATAGATAAAAATATTGATGATTGTTTCTTTCTTAGCCATGATACTAAAAAATCACCCAAATAGAACGCTTCTCGACTCATGCTTCATTGATCATCAATACAACCTGCCCAATCTGCATCTGTGTAGGTAATAAGTGATAGATCCTTTCCTTTTGGATACCATAATACAAACTCTTTTGTTCCTTTGAGATATTTGAAGATCCTCTTCATTGTTAACACATCTGACTCCTTTGCTGCTTCTTGAAATCATGCCACTTGTCCAACTGCCTACATTACATATGGTCTAGATGCTATCACATATAGTAGGTTTCCAATCATTGAACTATATTGCCTTTGATCTGTAGACTTCGAATCATCATCTTTGCTCAACTTGCAACTGGTTTGCATGGGAGTGATAACTGGTTTGCAATCTTCCATTCTGAACCTCTTTATCATTTCTATGATATACTTGGTTTTAGAAATAAATATTTCTTGGTTGCTTTGACGTATCGGAAGTCCCAAAAAGAAGGATATTTCTCCAAGTAACAAAATTTCAAATTCATTCTGCATATCTTTTGCAAATTTCTTGCTTAACCTATTATCATCACTTCCAAAAATAATATCATCAACATAAACTTCAATTAATAAAATGTTACCTTCACTTACCTTGATGTGGAGGTTTCTATCTTCACTTCCTTTTCTTAACCTTGCCTACTACAAATACTTATTCAGTTTAGAGTACCATGGTCTAGGAGTGTGTTTTAGACCATACAAGGCCTTCTTTAATTTACACACATAATCTACATTCCATTACAACTGAAATCCTTCTGGTTGTTCAATGTATACTTATTCTTCAAGTTCCCCATTTAGAAAAGTTGATTTTACGTCCATCTGATATACTTTAACATTTTTGGAGCATGCATAGGCTAAAAGCAACCATATTGTTTCCATTCTAGCAACTGAAGCAAATGTCTCTTCAAAGTCGATTCCTTCATTCTGTGCATATCCTTTATATACCAATCTAGATTTGTTCCTTGTAACTTGTCCATCTTCATTTAATTTATTCCTGAAAACCCATTTTGTGATGATCACATTCTTATTTTTTGGTCTTGGAACCAGTTCCCAAGTGTCATTTTTCTCTATTTGATCTAGCTATTCATTCATGGACTTATTCCAAAATTCATCCTTGTTGGCTTCTTCAAAATAGTTTGGTTCAATTGTAGATAAGAGTGCTAGGTGTGTTTGTTCTGGTGAACGGATTTTTCTTCTAGTCTAAACTCCTACATCTTTGTTTCCAATAATCTGATCTGAAAGATGATTCTTTTGTACTTGTTTTCTAGGTGTCTTTGGAGATACTTGTTGAACTTGCTCTTTTGTTTCTGTCGGATTCTCTTCATCTTCTTCTTCTTCTTCTTTGAAATGTTGTTCATTGATTTTTTTTCTTCTTCCTTTGATTATGGTCTTCCTATTTCATTAATTGTTACGTTGATTCTTTCCACAACTTTGTTCAATATTAGATTGTAACACTTGTATTCTTTCCATGTACTTGAGTAACCAAAAAATACTCCTTTGTCCACATGAGAGTCAAACTTTCCAATTCTACCATCTTCCCTTTTGATGTAGCATTTGCTTCCAAAAACTCTGAAGTGCTTCACATTTACTCATCTTCCTTTCCATAGCTCGTAGGGAGTTTTATCAGTGTTGTTTCTAAGCATTACTCTGTTTTGAATGTGAACTGTTGTATGCACTGCCTATGTCGAAAACATATCTGTCAATTTGGAATCCATTAGCATTGTTCGAGCCATTTCCTATACTGTCTTGTTCTTTCTTTCAACAATTTCATTTTGTTGAGGTGTCCTAGCAATGGAGAATTGCTTTTTTATTCCATTACTTCTACATTAGTCCATAAATTAATTTGAAGTGAACTCTCCTCCATTATCATATCTCAAGCATTTGATTCTTGAATCCATCTCATTTTCAACCATTTCCTTGTAGATCTTGAAGTTTTCAAAAGCTTATGACTTGTTCTTGAGAAAGGAAACTGCAATCATTCTTGTATAATCATCAACTAATAACATAAAGTATCTCTCACCTTTTAAGCCCTTTTTTGTAGTTGGTCCAACTAGATCAACATGCACAATTTCCAGTGGTCTAGTTGTTGAATATTCTTTTGATTTGAACCTGGTCTTTGTTTTCTTTCCTTGTTGACAATGTTTGCATAAAGTGTTGGTTGGTTTCGTGAGCTAGGGAATTTATCTAACTTCTTCTCTTTTGTTTACTTTGACAAGGTTATCAAAATGCATGTGACCCATTCTTTTGTGCCATAGCCAAATTTCATCTTCCTTTCCTAGAAAACACTTTTCATTTCCAATTTCACTTAACACATATATGTTGTTTGAAGTTCTTGTAGCTATACCGACCAATTTCCCTGAAGCTTCTCTTCTTATCTCACACTTTTGTGAAAAAAATGTACCTTATGACCTTGGTCACACATTTGACTCACACTTAGAAGATTATGTTTCATATCTTCTACCAATAGAAGATTTTGTGCCTTTTTATTCTTGTTCCC
This sequence comes from Picea glauca, assembly GCA_000966675.3. Classification (NCBI taxonomy): domain Eukaryota; kingdom Viridiplantae; phylum Streptophyta; class Pinopsida; order Pinales; family Pinaceae; genus Picea; species Picea glauca. Next base: position 97,871 of record JZKD02S1615552.1, read on the forward strand.
AATTTGGACTGTGCCTTCTCCAATGATTTTAGCTGAATTTTCATTTCCGAAGGAGACTGATCCATTTATTTCCTTTTGAAATGTAATAAATTTGTCTCTATCACCTATCATGTGTTTTGAACACCCACTATCAACATACTAACTGTGTTTCTTCTACTTATCTTGTAGAGCGCCTGTGTATTCTTCATTTATATAATGATCTTTCTTTCATATCCATGTCATTTTCTGAGGTTCTTGTCTATGACTATTTCTATTCTGTTGAGGTTATTTGGGAGGGACTATCATTCTTCAATTTTTGGCCACGTGTCCAAAATTGTTACATTTGTAACATTCCACTTCAGTGCTCAAAGATTCAAACCTATTGTAACTTCTTTGTGTTTTGTTATCACTTTGTAATTTTCCCAAGGCTGTGGAGGCAGTCATAGAGGAAACATAAAAAACGCTTCGAGTCTCAAATCTAGGCCTCCAAGATTCAAAGAGGGATCTCTTTGTTTGATATAGATTTGTTTGAAAATGGATATTAGGCTAGTTATGCAAAACGTGATTTGTTTTAAATTTTTTGGTTGAGACAACAAAGGGTCATTGGGAAAAATGGAGTCAAATATAAAAGAAAATTAAATGAATAAATAACAGTGACATATGTAGCTAGGAAAGACAATCATATCAATAGATTCTTATCATTTGTGAGGTGGAGAGAGGAAAAGATTAGGGGTCGTTCCAAATGCAGAGTAGAGCTTATCTGAATTCTGCATTCAATCTTCAGAAGAAAACATAAACATTGTCTTTATGACATATCAGGGTCTCCATGACAAATCCTAAGCATACTCTCATTATAAGCAATGAGAAAAAAAAAACAATATGAAAAACAAAGGAATAACAATTTACACCAAAGAAAACTTCACCATACAAAATGACACAGGAATCTGGAAAGATAGTTCCTCTTCATTCATTCATAAAGGTCATTTATAGGATTGAAAACATTTTACAGTAGACAGGAATATCTCCATGCCATCTCCCTTCTAGTCTAACCTCATTCACCTTGAAAGCATAGGCTTTATAGCCTTTATATCAAAAACAAAGATCCTATTAAACAAGAATTGAAATACTAAAAATAGTACAATATCAAATAGCTTCCACAAAAACAAGATCGGATCCTATCTGAAGGGGCCAAAAACCTATCAAAAATGTCACTTTTGAATTCCTTCTTTGACAGCTGGGCAATCTTGGCCAAAAAATAGAAAAAATACCTAAAAATATTGAACTGTCCGCCATGAAAAACTTGTTGAATTTCTATGAAAAAGGGGTCTACTCAAACATTTTTTTCTCTTTAATTATGACACATGAGCCAAAAATGAAGGATTTTATTGCATATGGGCATGTGATGGACAAAAACCTCCTTCGATTTCGCCAAATTCACCTCCATATCACTGAAACACCTCCCGCAAAATCAGTTGCGCAACAGGAAAATGAAAAACTAGAAAAATGGGCCTTGAAGATAGCTTCGATTCTCCTTGGTCATGGAACCTATGGAAACACTGAGAGAGGTTTTTTTTCTTCATCTTGTTATAGAGAAAAAAATCTCTTAGGTTTTCCAAATTTGTTTTTGTTTTCCCGGAATGCGCTTCGGAAGAAAACTGTTTGAAAATGTTGCAAAAGAGGTTCTTTTGGGGAAGGGTGGTATTTCGGACCCCCCTGAGGTGGTAAGTGGTTTTAAGGGGGGTGGTTCCGCTGGATTGTTTATTCGCCATGTGTCTGGGGGGTGTTTTTATAAACTAATTTATTTCGGACCCCCCAAGCTTTAAGATTCAGATGGCAAGGGGGGGTTCGAAATTATTTATATCTATTGATTTGTTTTTATTTGTGATGTGTGCATGAAGTGAAGTTACGGGTGGGGTGGGTAGAAACTTAGGATTTACTTTGATTTTTGTTTTTTTTATTATGTTTTTATTTATTGTTTTATATATGTTTTTATTTTATATTAAGTTTTGTTTATTGTTTTATATTGTTTTGTATTTTTTGTTTTTAATGTTTATGTTTTATAATACGTTTTTTATTTAATTTTATTTAATTTTTCAAGTCTGGTTTATTTTAATGTTTTGTATTTTGTTTATTAATGTTTGATTTTATTTATTTATGTGTTTGTTTTAATATTTGTTCTATTACTTAGGATAATTGGTATTATATTTTTAATTGTTTTTCTTTTAATTGTTTTTAATGTGTGATTTATAAATCACTAATCTAAGTATTAACAACTAAATTAATAATTAATCATTAATTAATTAATTAATCATAAATCATTAATAAAACTAACCTAGTTTAACTATACTAAACCAATTGATTTTTCTTTTAACCTAAGTTTGTTTATTCGGATGAGTGGCGGGCGAGGCATACTCAATGGGTCGAAAAGACAAGGGAGTGAGGGCACAGCGGAGGATGAAGGGTGCAGTAGGGTGATGGAGGATTGAGTGAAATGGATGGAGGGGAAAAAGGGGTCAACCGAACCAGAAGTCTTCATCATGGGGGAAATTCCAAATCAACAGTCGAAGAATCGAGTTACCTATAATTATAGGACCCCAACATAGGCTCCACCTGGGGATGGCAGCTCTTTCGGGAGGTGTCAAGAACCACTGAGCTCTGAACATGTAGACCGGTGCTTTAATAATTGGGTTGATCCCAAAATCTTTCTGCAGCCTGTACTTGTTTTGATCTTTCCACTGAAACCCAACCAAAATGAACACTGTTGAAAAAGAGATGCTTAGAATGTTGAGTTTATTCACATTCTCCTACCTACCCTATACTGCTAAAAATAATGCTAAATCAAATAATACAAAAATGCCAATGAATCTAATCAAGTAGTTGCTAAGATCAGAGGACTATTTGACTGCTCGTTATCATAGTAAAAAGGGAAGCTTGACCTTTTTCCCATAGACTCAAAATTGCAAAGTGTAAAGGCCACTGCTAAAAACATGATTGGTATTTACCACAAAGACCTCGAAAATATTGAAGAACAAAAGTAATGCCAAAGATAGATTGAGGCTCTGTAGTGAAACATTTCTCCATATAGTTGGTAGCTATAGGATCAATGTAGAAATGACATGTTCCTTGATTTTTGGATTCATCCAAGTGAGCAACATGCTCTGGCACTATATCTATATTATTTGCATCCTCATGTGTTTCCTGACATGGCTACAACTTTTCTGATGGGTTTTGAAATGATGCTTCTGCTGAACAAACCCCTATAGCTGACTGTCTGATCATATCCATATCATAACTATTTTTGAAATCATTGGGGGTAAATGAAAACTAACTTTGAAAATACACATTATCCATAATATCAGCTATAGGTTCATAAAATGTTTTAGATAATGGTGGCATTATCTCTAATGGTGCTTCATGGATTACACTGTGACTTTCAACTAGAATCTGACCAAGATTTCCCCTTAAAAATTGAAATGAATTAAAGAACAGAGGCAATGAATCAAGATGAATCAACTCATCACCTATTTTGGGATTTAAGATTTCATCTGGAATTTGAAAATCAAAGTAGGTAAATGGATGCAATTTAGGGTTTATAACAACCTCCATATCAACAATGACATCTTCACCTAGTTGATCAGAACATTCTCCCTCTCTACTATTGACAACTTGCTTACAATTTCCTCTCAAAAATTGAAAAGAAGAGAAACATAAGGGCAAATATTTTTCCCTTACTTTGAACTTTTCTGCATCTTCCTCATCACTATCATGATTGTTGTGCAAAGGTTGATTGTCATATCTGAGTTGTAACTGATCTTCCTCTTGCCAATGATGTGTTGTTGGTTTCTTTGAACAATCAACATCTATTTCAACCTCATGATCATCATCATATTGATCAAACTTGGGTAGATTATGCCAGTAAGAAAATTCATCAAACATGCACATCATATCACCTGATGGCTCTTCAACAAGATGAGTTGGAACTTCATCTTCACCTGTATTGTGAATTGAATACATGAAAGAATCATAATCCAAACCATGGCACCAAGGGTGAGCTGCAAAATGTTTGGGAACTGTGACCTTTTCTTTCTCTGAAATCAATGAAACAGGATGTCTTTGGACATCAAGCTCATCTTTCCTACTAATATTATGCATCACCTCTTCCATGGAATTGGCCAAAATGTCTAGTTTAGCTTCTGATGACTTCAGTTGATCCTTTTCTTTGTTCTTTACCTTTGACCTTTTGATCAACAGGTTGGCCTCCACATCAGCTGCAATGTTCTGCATTTCTTTGAGAGTTGCAGTGTTCCTTTCTCTTAATTGGAATGACATCTTAGGATCAAAGGCATTTGGGAAATGAAAATGAGATGATCCTGGGGGTGGTTTTATATCAGCGGGCATTTCATGATATATCTTATTGAACCTTGCTGAAAACTGAGGTACTGTATCCCATGGATGCCTTTTCAAATGGTCATATTCTTCTAGGATGAGAAATACATTTCTCATGATCACCCATTGATCTAGGAAAACTTGCACAAACTAATGGAAATTGTTAATGCTTGCATCTAGGAGATTTTTAAACCAATTTTTAACTTTGCCTTGCAAAGACAAGGCAAACACTTGATATAGACATCGTCATCTTCAACCTCATAAAGGTCAAGGAAATCTTCAAGACTTTGGATATGCTTTTCAATAGTGATCTTCACATTTTCTCCATCAAACCTGGGCAGATTATTGATGTAATTGACAGGGAGGTCATGGAGAATAGGAGGCAAATCTATAGGTTTGTATCTGTTAGGGATTTTATCAGGTATAGGAGATAAAGCAAGGGGCTTATAACAGGATGGAATTTTGACCTGTGAATCTGGACTTTTCACATATGTATCATAGATCTTTACATCTGTAGGAAATAAAGTAGGAGGCTTATGTCTATCAAGGCTTCCTATAGGTGTAGGAGTGGGTACCAGAGCTATGGGAATGGGCTCAAACCTTTGAGGTTCTTCAGGTTGAAAATGATTATCCTGAACTTCAACAATATACTCTAGACCAGGATCATGATAAGAGAGAAAGTAATTTCATATGAAACCAATAATATCATGAATACAATTTGAGATTGAGTACCTGGTATTTCTAGGTTGCTTGGCCATGCTTCAGGCTCTTCCTCCAGTGGAGCCTTTGAGTCGACACTATCTGTAGCTGATTGGAGTCACCAGGTGAAATATTTCATCTTTCTTATTTTTGGTCACTGTCCACCATCAATGATCAGATCTGGAGCTTGAAGTGTACTAATGGGGAAAGTCTCCCCAGTATGGTTTCCATTTTGTTATCACTCTATAATTTGTCCAAGGTTGTGGAGGTAGTCACAGAGGCAACATAAAAACTGCTTCGAGTCTCGGATCTATCCCTCCAAGACTTAGAGAGGGATCTCTCTGTTTGATATATATTTGTTTGAAAATGAATATTAGGCTAGTTATGCAGAACATGATTTGTTTTAAAGTTTTCGGTTTAGACAACAAAGGGTCATTGGGAAAAATGTAGTCAAACATAAAATATGATTAAATGAATAAATAACAGTGACATATGTAGCCAGGAAAGATAGTCATATCAGTGGATTCTTATAATTTGTGAGGTGGAGAGAGGAAAAGATCAGGGGTCATTCCAAATGTAGAGCAGATCTTATCTGAATTCTTCATTCAATCTTCAAAAGAAAACATAAAAAATTTCTTTCAGACAGATCAGGGTGTCCATGAAAAATCCTGAGCATACTCTTCTTATAAGAAATGAGAACATAAAAACAATATGAAAAACAAAGGAATAACAATTTACACCGGAGAAAACTTCACCAGAAAAAATGACAGAGGAATCTGGAAAGATAGTGCCTCTGCATTCATTCATAAAGGTCATTTATAGTTTTGAAAACATTTTACAGTGGACAAGAATATCTCCATGCCGTCTCCCTACCATTCTAACCTCATTCACCTTGAAAACATAGGCTTTATAGCCTTTACATAAAAAACAAATATCTTATTAAACAAGAACTGAAATACTAAAAATAGTACAATATCAAATAGTTTCCACACAAACAGGATCAGATCCTATCCTAAGGGTTCAAAACCCTATCAACAATGTCACTTTCGAATTCCTTCTTTGACAGCTGGGCAATCTTGGCCAAAAATAGAAACAATCCCTAAAAATATTGAATTGTCTGCCATGAAAAACTTGTCGAAGTTCTGCAAAAAAGGGGTCTACTCAGACATATGTTTCTCTTTAACTATGACACCTGGGAAAAAACTGAAGGAGGATATTGTATATGGGAATGTTCTGGACAAAACCCACCTTCGGTTTCTCCAACTGTGTTTCCATCTCACCGAAACACCACCCGCAAAATCAGGACTGCAACAGGAAAATGAAAAACTGAAAAAATGGGCCTTGAAGATAGCTTTGATTCTCCCTACTCATGGAACCTATGAAACAACTGAGAGAGTTTTTTGTTCTTCATCCCGTTATGGAGAAAAAAATCTCTCAGTTTTTCCAAATTCATTTTTTTTTTTCCAGAATGCACTTTGGAAAAAACCTGGTTGAAATTGCTGCGCAAGTGGTTTTTTCTGGGAAGGGTGGTATTCTGGAGCCCCCCGGGAGGGGGTAGCGGTTTTAAGTGGAGGGGGGGTGGTAATATGTATTTTGGATCTGCCATGTGTCTTGGGTGGTGGTTTTATAAACTACTTTATTCCGGACCCCCCCCCTAAGCGATAAGTTTCGGATGGCAAGGTGGGGTCCGGAATTATTTATATCTGTTGATTTGTTTTTATTTGTGATGTGTGCGTGAAGTGAAGTTACAGGTGGGGTGGGTAGAAACTTAAGATTTACTTTGATTTTTGTTTGTTTTATTATGTTTTGATTTATTGCTTTATATATGTTTTTGTTTTATATTAAGTTTTGTTTATTGTTTTATATTGTTTTGTAGTTTTTGTTTTTAATGTTTATGTTTTATAATATGTTTTTTATTTTAATTTGTTTTTTAATTTGTTTTAATTTTTTAAGTTTGGTTTATTTTAATGTTTTTTTATTTTATTTATTAATGTTTGATTTTATTTATTTATGTGTTTGTTTTAATATTTGTTTTATTACTTAGGATAATTAGTATTATATTTTTAATTGTTTTAAATGTGTGATTTATAAAGCATAAACCTAAGATTAACAACTAACTTAATAATTATTCATTAATTCATTAATTAATAATTAATCATTAATAAGACTAACCTAGTTTAACTATACTAAACCAATTGATTTTTCTTTTAACCTAAGTTTGTTTATTTGGATGAGTGGCGGGGGAGGCATATTCAGTGGGTCGAAAAGACAAGGGAGTGAGGGTGCAGCGGAGGATGAAGGGTGAAACAGGGTGATGGAGGATCGGGCGAAATGGATGAAGGGTAAAAAAGGGATCAACCAAGCCAAAATTCATCATCACAGGGGAAATGCAAAATCATTGGTTGAAGAATCGAGTTACCTATAATTATAGGACCCAACATGTTTCACTAGGTATTCTTGAGTAACCCCTTTGTGTATGAATCTCAAAGTTGTTATTGTTCCCATTGTTAGCTCTTCAATTCATAGCTCTATATCCAAAACTATTACATGCATAACATAAACCAAAAAATATAGTTTGATACCTAGGAGTTGAATATCTTTTGAAAGAAGGTTCTCTTATGAATCCTTCTTCTTCTTGAGGCCTATTTGTCTATTGTTGATTCTGAAATCTGAATCTTCTCTTTGGAGGAGTGTCCTTGTAAACTTTCTTGTACATCTTCATATACCCTTTGATTGTTTCTGCATAGATTTATGGATTTGTTTCTTTCTCTGTTGTTTTGGATCTTGATCCCTTTTCTGTCTAATTGTATTCAAGTCCAGACTTGTCAAGATGAGATTTTTTTACTGCTGATAATGTCATCCAGAACTTTTGATCTATTCTGCATATTTTTCTTTTGAATATCCTTTCTTAGTTTGAATATCTCTGCTTCCAAGTTTCCAATGGTCTTTTCCTTTTCTTCTAGTTGTTCTTTGAGTGATTCTTCAATTCTTTTGTCTTCTTCTATTTGAACCTTCAATCTTGTGATCATTTGTTCTAGTTCTTGAGTGTCCTTTTTCTTGCCTAGTTCTTCTTGTAGTTTCTTGTTTTTCTTCTGTTCTCTTCAGATAAATTCTATGGCACACATTAGTTCTTATCGATAGTCAACTTTTGCCTCTTCAATTTCGCCTTCAACTTCTTCATATTCTTCTTCGGAGTCTTCTTTGTCAGAATCTTTTACTACCATGAATAGAACTCTTCCTGTCTCAGTGTCACTGATTTCATCTTCATCTGATGATAAGATGTCTTCTTTGATGCATAAGATTTTCTTGAAATCTTTCTTTGTAGTTCTTTTGCCTTTATATGTGTGTTTGCATTTTGAGTAACCTTCATCATTTATCTTTTTCTTGTGAGGACATTTGTTAGAAAAATGACCAATACCATCATAATTAAAACAAATTAAATAAGCTTACCTCTATACCTACCATTGGTTCCCTTGTTTAGTATTTTGACAAAGTTGGCCACTTCTTCATCATCTTCCAAGATGTCGTTGTTGCTGCTATATTCTTCTTGTTCCTTGTTATTTTTCTTTGATATTTTGGATGATTTGAATGCTTCTTTTACATCTATATTTTCCTGTTCAGTTCTCATTTCATATGTTGTGAAGATTCCATGTAGTTTGTCCATGCTTATTGAGTTCAGATTCAATATTTCTTCTAGTGTTCATATCTTAGGGTTGAATCTCATAGGAAGAGATCTTAGTACCTTTTGAACAATGATATATTCTTCGATTTCTTCTCCCAGTCCTATGATTGTATTCATTGTTTCATCAACTCTTAAGAAGTAGGCTGCAATATTCTCATCTTCCATAATTTTTAGTTGTTCAAATTGACCTCTGTAAGTTTGAAGTTTTGTTGCTTTGACTTTTATATCTCCTTAATAAATATTTCGAATCTTGTCCCAAATCTCTTTGGCGGATTTACAATGTGCAAATTTGGTGAATACTGTTTCACTAAGACCATTCAAAAGTGCAATTGTAGATTTGGAATTATTCTAACCAAGCTTCACTTCTTTTTCATTTGTTGGTGGAAGTGATGGTACTATGTATCCATCTACAATTGATTGCCAAATTTCAAACCCATGTGCTTGTATATATGTCTTCATCCTTATGCTCAAAAAAGCATAATTCTATCCATCAAAGTGTGGTATTCTATTTTTATATGATTTGGTACTCTCCATGGTCTACCTTTCAGTGGTTAAACTGATTTCTGAAGGAACCTACTCTGATACCAAGTGTTGGAATACTGAGAGGTGGCGGGGGGGGGTGAATCAGTAGTAGCATAATTATAATCCTTTTTCTCCAAATAATCCAAGTGTTATATCAATGTAGAATTATTATCCAATAATGAGAAATAAGAAATGAACAATCACACACATACACAATACACCAATGTTTTACATGGAAACCCAAATCGGGAGAAAACCACTAAATGCTTTGTCTTATATGTCTTAAAGAATTACATTCATTGGAAGCACCAAATTACTTTGTTTTCCAGTTGCAACTGGAAGGAGGCTCCAACCCGCTAGTTTTTCAGCCTACAACCTGAGGGAATATTCAACTCCCCAATTCTCTCGCTACAACCAGAAGGAGGCTACAACCGGAAGGTGGCTACAACCACCTGGCCTTGCCCCGTCCAACCACCCTAAAGTAGAATTATAATGATGGAACCACTATCACACTTTCATTGTGAGATATACTCATGTAAACATGTACCAATAAACCAAAACCATGCATCACCCTGTGCCTCAACCTATAATCAACTTGTACCATAAACAAGTGCATCAACCATGCACCAACCTGTACCAAACAATCTGTAATCAACATGTACCATAAAAAAGTGCAACCAAACATGTACCAAGTATGTACCAATAACATGTCAAGTACTCATAAACTATGACTCATCAATATGTAACAACATAATCAAATATACACCTCATGTATGTACCAACTCATCAACTACTTGTCTCAACCATGTACCCAAATTGTACCTCAACCAAAATCCCTCATCAATTTCATCATCCAAATATGATTTGTAACTCTGTGATAGACCTAGTGTATATTATCACATACCTACAAACCTTCCTTAACTTTAATGACAAGAGACTAGAACTTTCATCAAATGTTTCTTTAGTCTCACAAGACTAGTTTTGGATTAGTCAACAACCCTAATTTGAAATAATCATAACTTTGTACATGTAATGAATAAAGATATGAAAATGATACACAATTTTCTTCAGTGTGTTTTATGCAATTCCTCCGGGTTTCACTACTTGGAACCTCTCAGAAAATAAGTTATGGAAAAAATGGCACACCTTGCTGAATTCTAGCTTATTCTAGAGAGAGACCTTGTAGAGTGTTCCCCGCACGTAATATTTGTTGAATTGATCTGAAAATTTTGCACATCATACTACAGACTGTACTCTGACCAAAACATTTGGTCTTACTGAATTTGGATCTATTATGAAAAATTTATGACGTGTTTACCTGAAACACTTATTTTTGACTAGTTTCAGGACTAGCCACAAACCCTATTTTCCATAGTGTAACTCCAAAAATACAATGAACCACAAGATAAATGTTTTACCACAGATACTTGGATATGTTTCCTCAATGGAATAGAAATTTCACAGTCTGAATCATTCTAGAAAAAACAGTTATTGCGAAAATTGTGAGATGACTTGAAAAAAACATACCTTAGAAAGCATCATCAAAAGAATTTATCCTTCCTTGAATTTTGGCCTTATTTTTTTCACTTTTCTCATAAATTAGGCTTAGAAATCCTTTGGTTACGTTAGACACCTATATGTATTCAATATTCTCAAGTGTGTCTTAAATTAGAGAGTCTTTCCTCTTATTTATACTCTCCAAGTAGCTTCCTTAAAAACATCTTCTAGGTCACTTTGCCCACTTTCCTTATTTT
>JZKD02S1615552.1:108975-119898 GCA_000966675.3 Picea glauca
GGTTAACCCACTTCTAATTTCTCCATTAAATTTATTATTGAATTAATTTATTTTGTATTCACTTTGAATTATAGTACACTCATAACTTCACTTTATTATTTACCTTTTAAAATCTTTGAAACCACTTTGACTACTTTGACCTTTTGGGGCTTCTAGATGACATATGAGGGTCGTCCAACTTCGTAAGGAGATAACTCTCAAACTATGAGGAGTTATGTGATGTTCTACATACCACCATAAATGGAATGAAATTTACTATCCATATAGAATAGTATTACCTAAAAATATATCAAAACTCATACCATTATCCGTCAAACAAACTTGGGTCCATTACCCAAACCTGGGTTCTCCAACTTCTCATGGCCATAACTCTCTAATCGTGAGGAGTTATGTGACGTTCCACATACCACTGGAAATGGAATGAAAATCACTATCCATATAGGATAGTTTCACTAACAAATTCACTGGCATTTATCTCATTATTCCACAAATAAGAATCGGTTCTCTAACCATACTTCTAGGATAACTCAGTTCGTAAAGCGTCTTCTCGTGAGGGATTTAACCATAAGGGGAACACTTTGGAGTTCATCCATTTATACTTATTATCAACCATGACAGGACAATAATGAGTCATATTTACATCAAACAATCTTGGGTCCATTACCCAACCTTTGTGCTACGGGGATTTCTTCAAGGGTTGACATCAATGAAAACCAACCTTAATCAACAATATTCATTATTGGAGACATGTGAATTTTGATGTATAAAGGTATTTAGTTATGTGGAGGAGGTTCTCCTATTCTTTAAGGATTTTGTAGAGTGTTGGGTGATAATTTCATAATCATTTATCCAATATTGGATGAAGGTCCTTTGGTAAAATTTCTCTCTCTTGAATAGGACAAAATTCATCAAGGTTTGAGAAACTTACCATGACTTTCATTTAACACACCCAATTTTGGTCAGACCTATGAAATTGTAGAGAACTTCATAGTAATACATGTGAAAATTTCATACTCATAGGGGCTGAAATTTCAAAAATACATTAAAAGCAAGGTCGACCAAGAGGATAGACTCCAAATTAGGGTTTCAAAGGTATGTTTACTTAAAACTATCATAACTTTTGATTGGGATGTTAGATTGAGATGATTCAAAAAAATTGGAAACAAGAAACATATATTGGATCAAGGATTATAACAATTTGATATCATTATCCTTAATATACTGAGGTACTGAGTTGAGGGTTAGGGTTAGACCTCACTTAAGAATCAATGGAAATACCTAAATTTAGAAGAGATGATGATAAATATTAAATAAATCTAATAGAATGGTTAAGGATGGTAAAAGAACATTGTAAGGATCCTTTTCAATAAAACCTTAATTTTGATTGTTAAGCTTATAAGTGGTGGAGAATTCTTGAAGATACTAGACTCTACTCCACATGGGAAGAATTTGAAAAACCCTTCTTGGATAAATGGATTAGGGATAAAAATATAAAGGAGTTGTATAGAATTAAAGATGAATTAAAGTAAGAAAATGAAGAGATAAAGAAGAAGGGCGACAATTTATCTAATATATGATCCCTTGATGAATAACTCATTAAGAAGGTAAAGAACTTAAAGAAAAAAAAATCAGCAAATCAAATTGGGAAAAGGATAATTCAAGGGAATATTTGAAAAATAAAGATGAAAAGATATGTAGATTATTAAACCATAATAAAAAACTATTGGATTCTGTTAAAATATTGAAATAAGATAAGAAGAATTATAAAAATCAATAAGAAACGAGGATCTTCGATGAAGAATCCACCAAAATACTGGAAGAGGAAATTTGTAAGAATGTTGAGGAATCCTTTAATACTAATGAGGAAAAAATAGAAATGCAAACCATAATTGAAGAAGAACGCCAGAATTCGATAGATGGGGTAACATTGCAACTTCAAAAGGAGAAAGATTAGAAGATTCAAAAAGGTCAACAGAAGATACTTGAAGTAGTTAAAATTCATATAGAGGATGTACAAGACAAATATGACGGTGTTATATCCAAGGATAGAGTAATAAAGGAAAATGAAAAGAGGATAGAGGATTCCATTGTCTCTGCAGAGAATATACATGAAATGGGTGTGCAAAATGAAGAAAATCTATCAAATGTCAAACCATATCGACACCCTCGTTATCAAGAAATATTTCAAGGAAGACAAGAATATCAATATCGACATTATCAAAGAAGAAGATGGAATAATCATCAATATTCATGGAATATGGTATCAGAAAACCATTATTAAACAATATATTATCATAGACCAACATCTATTATAAATTGGAGAAGCTTCAATAACGATAAATGGAATCAAGAGAAAGAAAATTATGCAACAACCAGACACCAATGATTACACCCGAACATAATTCAGTGTGGATGGATGGATCATCATCAATTGAAGGAAGAAATAAGGAACATAAGAAAATCATATTACTTGGTTTCATCACATGTGAATCCTTTAATTACAAAGCTTTTATGACACAACCTTTTGAAGGAGGGTACTATGTTATGACCCAAAGGGATCATATATAGGGATAAATTTATATGATATGAACCAAAGGGGGGAATATATGGGGCTAAATGTACATGTAATGTGTAAATATATATGTAATAGGATCGGCCTAATAGTAAAGGGGAATCATATGCAATTGTGAATAGGTATATATAGAGATCATGTATTCACTATTGGAGACATGTTAATTGTCATGCATAAATGTATTTGGTTATGTGGAGAAGCTTCTTCTATTATTTAAGGAGCTATTGTGTAACTTATCTATCTTGAATATTTTCTCCATGCTCACATTATTGTACATGGTGTGTACTTCTATCCTATTGTGATATCTTAAGATTTTGGGTCATTGTAGTGCAAGTGTCACAAAGTGTGTGCATGTGGTGGTTATTGCACAAGTATGTTTTGGAAATAGGGTGCATGTATAGTATTTTCATGGAAAAAGAAAAATGTGGCATATGTGGTTCTTAGGGTGCACCTATTGAGTGTTACATATGCGAGGTGCAATTAGCACAAAGTATGTTCATGTGGTGATTATTGCACAATTATATGTTGTCAATAGGGTGCATGTATATTATTTTGGTAGAATAAGCGCAATGTAGTGTACCCCAAAATTAGCTACAATTTCTTTTTTATAGATGGGGAGAGACTATGAGTCTTTTTGTCAATTGCATTATAATTCTAACCAATGTTTTCAACCATTCATTACTCGCCTCAACTCTTTGTTTTTGAACCTAAAACTTTATTTGTACCATTAACCATAAGAAGGGAAAATAATACTGTCACTATAATTGTAACATCCCGCTCCGGTGCACTGAGTGAACTTATTCATTGAGGACACTTGCTCGCAAGTGGTCTGGATTTTTATGCTATTAAAACTCTTGATTTTGATTATGAGGCGTTATGGGTGGATGACATGTTGTTTTACTACATTGACATAGACAGGTGCTATTGACTCGGTTTTATTGAGTGTGCATGGTTTTGGACCTCGAGGATGCAAAGGCATCGACATAACCCCTTCGACTCTAGATCGAGTCATGGAGTGTGCCATTGGGGTTTGATTGTTTTACTGTGATTTTAGTGCACCTGACTGATGATATGATATGGATATGTTCTGACATGATTTGTTGATGATGCAGGCTAACAATAGCTTTCCGACTAGACTCACATATGGAGTAAAGGGGTCACACATGACTACCAGAGATGTTGAGAGAGAGGTGTGATCAACAGCCCTGCAACAACCTACTAGCACTCCCATCGTGGCTCAAACTGTAGGTTAATGACTACCTATTTTGAGAGGACCCACGATTTCCTGAGGGTAGACTACGACATTTGCTCACGATGATTCTAAGGGGCACACAATAAGGCAGGGGCATTATTCCTTAGAGTCCCTTAGTCTCCCACAAGTTCACCTGGCAGAGTGTTGACTCCAGGGGTTATTTATGTCTACCAAGTCAGTCAAGAGGTGAGTGGCACCCTTGGAGAACGTGGTGCATCCTAAAGGGCACGTCGCACAAGAAAGATGGAGAGTGGCGAGTGGAACCCTTGGAGCACATAGTGTGTCCTGAAGGGTACATCTCACAAGGGAGCAGATGAGGCGAGTGGCACCCTTGGAGCACCTAGTGTGTCTCGAAGGGCACGTCGCGTTGTTGATGATATAGGAATGAACCTAGATGGCCTTAGGACGAATAATATGCTAAGTAATTTTTTAAAAAAATCCCCTAATTAAATGTCACCCAATACAAAAATCTAAGTTCTAAGTCTAAAATTACGCTAGGGGTAAAATTTTGTCTACCTTTAAAAATAAAAATAAAAAATAATAATAATTAAAATAAAAACCACTTAAATAATAATTATGATCTTTATAAAATTTTGTAACATTAAGGGAGTAAGAAATTAATTTATTCATAAGAAATAAAATATGTGGTTATAAATGTAAAGAGGGAATTAATTATTTTATCTTTTGATAATTTAAAATATACTAAATTAATGATAAAAGGAAAAAGGGGTTAAATTCCACACCTGACTTTTTGACTTCTAAGTAAAAGGGGAAAGAGGGAAAATAAAAAGAATTGGAAACTAGGGATAAAAGGTAACATAAAAAGGGAAAAGGGGGAACTTAAGGGAAAAAAAGAGGGAAGTCAACTTAGTAAAGAATCAACATTTAAGAGCTTTCTAATTTTAAATTGAATTAGCAATTCCATAATAGGGAAAGCCTTTAAAACCTGTAAGAGAATTTAGGGACACCTAGGAGTGATTCTAGGAGTAACTCTAGGTGGGTGAGGGAAATAATATAGTTAATTAATTAAAGAAATTAAATAATGGAGGAATGAAGGGGATGGGTGACACTTGTACGGAGAAGAATTTTTAGGAAATTAATTATAAAAACTTAACTAAAAGAGAAATTTGGAAATTAAGGAAACACAAAACTCTATATAATGAAGGGAGGTGATGGAAGTTGAAGGATATTCTTTTTGCGTAACGTTATGCTGTAGAAATATCTACTTGACTGATTTACTTGTGGAAGTTGGGATACCCAACTCGGAGAGGAGTGGTAGCTCGTCCTTGCGAGGCGAGCTAGGAGCTAGATGAAACCTCTAGATAGTGTGTCTGGCCCCTTTGCGGCTTAGGGGGCTAAGGGGGAACAAGAGTACCCTAGCATTGGTTGGGAGGTATCGGTGAAGTATCGACGGTCGGTGAGTGGGAGTTGCACAAAGCATGCAGATGTCACTCAGAATGGGCAATCATGCAACGATACTCTCTTTTCATTTTTACAATAGATGTTGTAGGTTTTATGCTTGGATCTGCATGTTGATTATGTAAGTAGATTGGATGTTTAGATTGATGACTGAACCTTTCTGAACCTAGCTCGACGATTGCTGACTCTCATTGCCTTCGTTTTCCTGCATATCGTGACCACCCTGTGGTATTGATTGTGACCTTGAGGTTGTTTATCTTTCATCCTTAGCTTACCAATCCTCGCCTGAGCAGTCGGCTAGGAGCCTGATCTACAGTCGTTGCCTTAGTGTTAAAATACCAATGGATCTCAACTCCCTTCTTTTCTATGCGAGGATGGTGGAGCGAATGACGAACCCATCCATCATCTACCTTTGTTGTTTTCCTTGGTAGTTTGTTTTCTTGCGCCCTCTAGAAAAGTACTTCTGCGTATGGAATTCTTCCGTCGTGTTGGTTTTCCCTGTGATCATCTCCATGACCTCTCCCATTGGACCCTTGTGTTCCCTTACTATTGGATAAGTGGATTGATATTCTGGTAATGTAAATAATTTCATTTCAGTCCGCAATTTAATGATATCCCGGTAATGAAAAAAAAAAAATAATCTCACTCTGTTCTTTTTACATATTTGTATACTGGTATATTTCATTTCAGTCTACAATTCCATTGATATTCTGGTAATGAAAAGGATTTAATATCAGTCTAGTATCTAATTCAATCTGTTGTTTTTATTGGTACCCTAGAAATGAAAGGGTTTAATATCAGTCTACAAATTTTTTTTGTACTGGTATCCTGGAATGCAAATAATCTAATTTAAATCTGCGTTTTTACCCTTGCCAACGATCTATTTTCATTAACATATAACCTGTCCCTGGAGGCAGATTGGGGGTCTGTGATTCTATCTACCTGGACAATGATTTTCCTTTTAATTTAAATTGTTAAGAAGTCAAATTTGGCCTAGAATCTTATTGATCTCTGACTATTATCTTTTGGAGAAAACGTGAATCACCTATTGTGTTAGTACAGTTGGGAAACAACGTTTGTACTCTCAAGTATTAATTAACAAATTATTGGGTAGTTTATTAAGTATTATCTATACATATCCTTCACTCCTTACCCAGTCAATCCTTGATGTTGCATCCTATCTAGACCTAGGATTTTTCCCTACGATTTCATCCTTGTTTAAACTTATACAGATTGTGAATGGTTCTTTTACTATCAACTAATTTTTATGTTACACCCAACCTTTTGTTTTGATGACGCAAGTGTTAAAGAGTCGATGTGTTTTTAATGTCTAGATGATTTTGTAAAAGGAAATCAGAGCGATTTATATTCCTTATGAAAACATTGTATTTAACCTTTAATGGCAGCAAATTTTTGATGTCATTGATAGCTAATTTCTTGGAAGAATACGATTTGTTGGACTTTAATCTTAGCGAATTTTTATATAATGGCCAGTGAATTCATTCATTAGTTGGATGGATGAATGAACTAATTATTATGGTATCATTACCGGGAGGCTGCGAATTTAATTGATCGACGATGATTTGTAGCAATGATTATGATTGGTCTAGACAACGATGGTGATGGTGCTTGGGTGGCGTGGTGACTATGTTTTGGTCAAACCTTCAGGTGGCAGTGTAAACTTGGTGTTCTAATGATTAATATTATCATGTATGTTATTCATTGTATTCGAGAGAGAACCATTATCTCTGCGTGTTAGGTAGACAGCCTTTACCCCGAGTTGCCAGGCAACGATATCAATGCCTTAGATGTGAATGTCGTCGTTGCATGAGAATGTAAGTGTTGAACGCGAATTTCAGCAAGGTATATGGAACTGACAGCGTGGCGATTCTCGATTTTTTGACCGCATTTCCATCCATAGTCTATTCAGAAAACGTTTTTATTAGTCATAAATGTCCCTAGACCGCTTGTTGTATTGTGTTAGACAAGATCTTTATGGACAACACTTTGTAAATTAGGTTGATTACACGAAGATACTAGTTTACACAGAAATAACTTGGAGTTCTAGACAACTTATATTACCTTTGATAGATAGCGAATTAATGATAGACACAAAAAAAAACTAAATATTTTCACTCGGTATCGTAAACACAATTCAATGAGCACAGTTCAGTGACTGTCCCAATATGCCCATGGGACTTTACATTGCTTGACGCTTATTCTACACTTGTTTTTCACTTCAGGCACGACAACATGCTTTTTCCTTTCAAGCATGGGATACAAGATTAAAATCACTTTATCTATGAATTCTCCATCTCGAATGATCTTCACTACATAAAATTTTTGAAAATATAAAAATATTATAATAATTAAAAATAATTGTTAAAATTAAAATATTGTTAATGGATTGCATATCCATTAACAACCTCTTAGTAAAACATGCATATCTATTCATAAAAAAATTTGGTAAATATTGTTTCTTACGTATATCCTTTGCCCACACATGTCAGGCATTAGCTTAGTCAACTTAAATAAATGCTTTCTTTTTAAGAGATGGTCCAACTTAAATAAATGCCTTTCCTTTCAAGATATCTCTTAGAGTGATATACCAATTCCTTGGATGTACCAACTACCTCTTGACTCAAATTATGCTTCATGGTAATCAGAGAGAACGATTTAATAATTTGGACAATGAATTATACTCTCCTTTCTTTTTCGACAAAAGGGTTGTGTAATGATAGCACCCACTTGGATTCCACCTTTTAATCACCTCGCCAATCTTAAATGATGGCAGTCACCCTCGTTGTCATTAATTAAATAGTAGTATTCACCTTCAATACTCCTTTGATCATAATTGATGGAATCCTGATGGTGTGGGAATCCAAACACAGATCGATGATGAACCTTACATTGTAAACTATCTTTAACTAACTTGGTGGCTTATGGTTGTATCCACTTTAATTGCCCTTCGATGCTGTGGTCGGGCAATTTCCCTCTTGTCACCTATGGAATGGTAAGTTCACTTTTAATAGAATGCATCGCCGTAGGTGGTCGCTAACCTTGGTTGCTTGGTACGTTGTTGTCTGGATTAGTATTTAGAGCCGTCGCGCCACTATTTACGGATATAAGCAATGGACCCAAAATTGCGGTAAAAAGAGTGACAATAATAAATGGGATGCATGATATGAGTCATTTGAATGACGCCTTGTGCCCGATCTTAGGAGGTTGTTGGTCGATTGTGGTTTAGTTTTCTAGCACAGTCCTTGTTGATGATTGAGGTAGATTAGGAGTTAGAGTTCCTGCACGCATAGTTAACATAAGAGATGTTGTCCTCTAGCTTCTAGGTGTCGTCGCATCTGTGTCGAGTGGGTAGTTGTCCCTTTGATTTTTCATACTTTCGACCAATTGATGGATGTGCCAGCATGTAGAGTCATTTTTTTCGGTGGCTTGATCTGCCAGCATTGTTCGTCGTCAGGTTGTGTGGTTCGACTATGTGTCATCGTCGCTTTCATGCTTCAAAAAAAAGAAAAAAGAAAAAAAAAGTTGTACTCTCTGTGTCACTGGTAGTAGTAACGATGGGGACATTACATATGGTATCAAAGCGGGTTCAACCCTGCGACTGTGGATCGCCAGGCTTTCCACCATAGTAAACCCGTGAGTATTAACCCTTGTGTTAAGTAAAAACCTTAATGTGTCCTTGCGGAGATCGCATTTAGAGGGTGCCCCTGAGGGTCCACAATGCGCAATAGCTAGTACCATTAGCATCCTCCGAGATATTGAGAGAGATGAGTTCTATCATCCACGAGTATCACGGATGGTGGTGTCATCAAATCTTAGATGTAGATAAAGGCGTGTGCTTCACACTTTACGTTTATGACCTCTAGCATGAAGGTCCACATGATGGTCTTTCAACTGAAGGGGAGTGCTCTTTTTGACAGAAGATGCTCCTACCCCTTTTAAACCTGGTCGTCGGTGACGTGTCATGGGGGTTGTTCAAGGGATGGTTCCAAGAGAGGTATGTTTCTAAGGAATTCATTGAGCATGAGATCAAAAAGTTCAACGCCTTGTGACGAGGTATCCACAGGTGCCCGAGTATGAGTGTTGTTATGCTCCACACCAAGTTACCCAAAAATGTAAGTGTTGGACACACCTACCACACTTAGAGGGGGGGGGGGTGAATGAGTGTGGGGATCTTTTTCCCAAAACTTCCCTCTTACACAAAACTCATTAGTTAGAATTTGAAATTTACTCATTACTCATTTTTGTCATTAATAATCAGTTATATATGAATACATATCAGCAACATATATCAACAATATATCATCAACAAATCATCTCCACAAGGAACACAAGATGTATGTACAATTTTTCTTTTTATTATGGACTTCAATCCTGGGGTTTTTTAGCAAGAACTGAATAGAGTACAACTCTACAAGGGCACCAAATCTATATGCAAGACTCATATTACATTCTCATCATCAACTGAGATGAGGCAACAATCCTCAACAGATATCAATTTGCACCATAAACAAGAGCATCAACCATGCACCAACCTGTGCCAAACAACCTGTAATCAGCATGTACCATAAACAAGCGCATCAAACCATGTACCAAGTATATACCAATCATGTGTCAACTACTCATCAACAATTACTCATCAATATTTACCAACATCATCAACTATACACCTCATGTATGTGCCAACTCATCAACTGCTTGTCTCAACCATGACTAGTTTTGGATTAGTCAACAACCCTAACTTGAAATAATCATTACTTTGTACCTGTAATGAATAAATATATGAAAATGATACACAATGTGATTCAGTTTGGTTTATGCAATTCCTCCAGGTGGCACTACTTGTAACCTCTCAGAAAAGGAGTTATAGCAAAAATGGCATACCTTGTTGAATTATGGATTATTCTAGAGAGGGACGTTGTAGAGTGTGCCCCGCATGGAATATTTGTTGAATTGATCTAAAACTTTTCTAGAGAATACTAAAGACTGTAATATAACCAACACAATTTGTCTCATGGAATTTGGATCTGTTATGAATCAATTATGACGTTTTTACCCGAAACACTTGTTTTTGACTAGTTTCAGGACTGGTCACAAACCCTATTTTCCACGGAGTGTAAATCCCAAAATACAATGACCCACTAGTTAAATTTTTAACCACAGATACTTGGATATTAGTTCTCACTTTCATAGAAATTTCAATATCTGAATCATTATAGAAAAAAATTTATAGTGAAAAAGGTGAGATGACCTGTAAATAACATACCTTAGAAAACACCATCAAAAGAATTTATCCGTCCTTGCATTTCGGCCTTCTTTTATTCACTTTCCTCAAAATTTTGGATTAGATATCATTGGTTACCTCATTCACCTATATATATTCAATATTCTCAAGTGTTCCACACCAAATATTCTCAAGAATCTCTCACAAGAAGCTCTCCATCAATACTCCAAAAGATATTCTCACAAGAAGCTCTCCATTGATCCACAAAAGGATGATCTACAAGAGACCATTGTTATCTTATTTATAATTTCATCCTCTAGGTAACTTAACCCATTTCTAGGTCACTTAACATATTTTCCTTATTTTAGGGTTAACCACTTTCCATAAATAGAAAGTTCTCCAATACTTTATCATTTAAATATTCCTTCTTGATTTTGT
>JZKD02S1615563.1:6319-17552 GCA_000966675.3 Picea glauca
AGCCGAGATATCAACCTAGAAGGTTTCGCTTGACAATTGGCCTAAAAAATATAACAATCTCTGACTAATTGTGGTAACCTTTATTCCATCTGTCGGTCTAGGGTGTCGATAATGCACAATCACACACTTGATTTAATAATCCATTTATCTATTTGAACTATGTCCACTAGAGTTACTTGTGAGATTTCGGCTGAATCTCTTTCTTCTTTCTCATTTATATCAAGCGAGAATTTCGCTATATTTATTTGGTTCAGAGTCTCAACATTGCTCTCACTATCAATGCCTAACAAACTTCCATCTATAGAACCGAAGGCATCTTCCCAGGATTTCATTACCCTCTTGGCTTGCGATTTGCCTTCTGATATGTTGTGTTCCCATTCTTTCAACAAAATATAACCTCGGGTCTGTTCCGAAATGGAAAATTCAAAACTATTTTCCGATTCCCTGTTTGTTGTAGCTATTACAGCCTCTTGAAATGCGACCCAAGTTTCTCCAATTTATCTCTCTGTGATAGATAAGTTTTCCAATACTTGATCAATAAGAAGGCAGTTGTCCCGAATTGTCTTTACCTTGGCATGTAAACTTCGCTAAGATGTAGAAATTCTGCTCCGAATTTCCATAGACTAGGACTGGAATATCCCGATATTTATAACCTGGCTTTCGATGAACTCTAATCTAATCTGTAGCTGCCCTATCAAGTCTCTTTGATGGCCTACTTGTATTTGACTGGTCTGAGCTACCAACTCTACTTGTTCGAGCTTAGATTTGAGCAGCTCGATTTCCTTTTTATCGGCCATCCTTAATTGTTATATTCCTATGTTCACCTGGTCCTGGGCAGCTTCCTCGGCTATGGCTAGTTTAGCTTCTAAGGTTTTAATGAGGCGATTCTTTCACTTAGGGTGATTTTTCAAAACCCCGACTGAAAATTGGTTTGCCATAGCAAACGCCCCTAATGTCTCGGCTATTTCTGTCACAAACTCTTCTTTCTTCTTATCTTTCCCGTCGGTCAACACCTTAAATTTCTTGGCCGTTGATCCAGCTTCTTGATAGAATTCTCTTTGTACCACAACTTTTCTCTTTTTATCAAAAAAGAACTCATTTGGAGGGAGCTCTTCCATCCTTATAGGTCTCAATTCTTCATTGAAAATCCACCTTGCGTCTATGTTCCCTTGAGTTGACTGTAAGGGAGTAATGGAGGTGATGGGATCTCCAATTTAGTTAGCTGATTGGCCTGGAGTGGCAACTGGAGTATACTTTTTCGATGGATCGGGAGTTTTCATTTCTGGTTCCGGGCTCCTAGTTTGCTCTTCCCTGTCCTAGTGTTCTTCTTGTCTGGGTGCTGAATCTTTTGAGCCTTCGCCAACTTTTTGTTGCACCTCTGCTGTTATTAGATTCTCACCCCGCAATACTGGGGGAAGACAACTCCGCTGATGTTCTTGGAATTTTAAAACATTGGTCTTTTCTTCGGGCGCCAGGGCTTGTATCCGAGCTAACACCTCAGCATAAGATCTCATGCCTCGGAAAATGTCATCCGAGGGCGAATTTTCATGCTCAAACCTTTTAAGCCCGTAATTAGTTAAGTGGTTACTTACGATCCTATGTGGATCGTGCTTCTTGAATTTGACATGAACTAATTCCAGGTCTTCCAGGGCTGTTGCCTTAGCTTTAGCATGCCCGAAATTTAACAAAGAATAGGAATTTAAATGAATAGGAAAAGGTGGCCATACCTTCTTAGAATATCCCTTAAGTTCCTTTCTTACGCCACCAATTATGGTTTGCCTGGCAATCTCACGACAAGCCAGCCTATCGAGTATGAATAGTGGTAAGGCATTCAGAGGAACAAAAGCACCAAAAACCCTGAGATATGAAAATTCTGCTTCCACATACCAATCGACTATACTACTCAGATTTACCGCGATACTGTCTGAGATCCTGGGTGGTGGGTGGCCGACGATAGTGACATGCAGCAGTACCATTACCCAGTTAAAGATTTCATACACAAAATCTGAAGCTTTGTCTTCCCACAGCTTTGAATGGTAGACGTGTATGGGCTCAACCTCCGATGGAGTCCAGCTACAACTCATTAAGGGAAAAGGCGTCAGAAAACAAACGGTGTCCATGATATACGCAGACATAAAGAATGAAGGGATCTTTTCGCTCTATTTCTGCGCTTGATACTCTGTAACTCTACTGGTCAAACTATCAGATAGTAGTTCAGCCTAGTCGAAGGAATAACCTTCGACGATCGAATGAATTAGAGGCACCCACTGAAGGAAAAAATGTGTGGTGTCCTCTCTCCCATATAATCTACAGGTCATCATAGCCACATATTTGAATTGTGGTTCCAGAGAAAATATTGAATATATACCATTACTGTCTTCCCTGAACTTCAAAGGGTGTGAAACCCAATCTTTGATTAAACCGGACATAGTCTTGTCGTATTGCACACATTCCTTCTGTTTAAAATTCTCCAAGAATTCGACATTGTATTTAAGGTCTGACACGGTTGGCAACTTGTACATAGCATGCAATTGTTTGGGTCTGAAAGTTCCAATGGTGACCCTCTGCTCGTTGAAGATGGTTCTGGTTGGTATATCTACATGGTCTAATGCCCACCGGACCATATCATAGTAAGGGAGCAGGCGTGGCCTAGTCGCTACTTTATGCATTTAAGCCTGGATGACGATCTTATATTTGGTGATCAGGTCGTCTTTTTCATTTTCACTGGAATCATCTGAAACATATACCAATTCAGACTGTAGAACCTCAGAAATATATGACTAGGTCCTGATAGAGTCGACACTTCGAGGTGAAGTGTCAAAAACGTTGTCTGAACCTTGTCCTGAAACCTCAACAGTGGATTTAGACGCTTTTCGCGAGGCCATGGCGGGGGATTCTACTTTAGCTCTCCTGTGATAACAATATGTATACATATAGAAATTAGTTCGCTCTAGAAAGGTTTTCTCTGCGTAGAATAGGAATGAAATTTGTGACAACAAGTAAAAGATCCATGCCTTCAACCATTTAAAACTAGGTCGTCCTTAGGAACAGAACGGTCAAATCATTCTTAAATATAAATTTAGCAATAAAAACCAAATCCTTACTTGTCGATTCGCCTCATTTCCAATTAATGTCTTAGATTTTGACAGTTTGTAATGCAAGTTGGCGTAAGGAAAGTTTAAAATTGCCTCGTAGACTGTGCATATTAATTTTTGTATTAGAACACTGGAAATGATGGCTTAGCTTAATTAATCAGGCCTTTTTGAATGTTAATTAATCTTTCGACATTTGCCTCATCGGGAGCTTTCACTTTAACCCTTTAAACCTCTAAAACATGAGGTTGCGATAATTAGCTTTGGTTAATAAAAAACGTAACGATGATTAGGCATTTAATTAATTACGTTGTTATTTATATCGCGACTTCGTAACTCAGGGCTTCGAAGGTATAACTTCCAGGAGGCTTGTATGCCGAGTTGTGAAATCGCGAGATCGCGATGATATGATCTAATTAAATTGGAGGATAAAACCAGATTGAGTGTTTAATTAATTACATTTCTATTTTTATCGCGACTTCGCAACTCGACGCTTTGAAGGTATAGCTTCTGAGGGAAAACATGCCGAGTTGCGAATTCTTGACAGAGCTTAACTGCGGTTAATATTTTTACCTTTAACATTAACCTGGGTTACTAAAACAAGAAACTCGTTGTTTCAGCTATCGAGGTTATGACAGTAAGACTTTGGAGCTAGCAAACGCCGAGACATGAAATCCCGATGATGCTTAACTGTGGTTTAGAGTATCTTTACTCTCGGCACTGATCTGGGTAAACTTTTTTTTTTTAAATTATTTCGCCGTTTCGCCCCTCGGGACTTGTAAACTATGTGATCTATAACTTCCGACGTGTGACATCCCGAGGTAAAAAAGGAGAGACTCGTTTAAACGATTAAAAGAAAATAAATCGTGCCTTAAGAGTATGATAGCCATCGTCACTTGCGTGATGAGACTCCTGAGAATTTGGGGAAAATAAAGGAGAATACCAAAACCAACTTTCGATTTCAAGCATTAGGATATAAAATTTAAAAAAGGCTAAAAAACAAAAGGCGGCTCCAACACCAGGTTTGGCCAGAAATTTGATTTTTGTAAGCAAAATGGACGATGCAAGGGTAAAAACAATATTTGAAAAGGAAACCTGCAGGATGGTTAGAGTAGCAATGGTGTTGCTGAAGGGAGTTCAGTTTGGAACTCTGTATAAGTTGCAAGGAATCACTATTAGTGATGGGTGTAATATTTTCGTTGTTCTTGATATTGGAGTTGAAGAAGAAATGACTCCTACAGTCTCTGGAGAAAAGGTTATGCTGTGGCATCAAAGATTGGGGCATATCGGAGAGAAGGGTCTTCGACTACTACATGGTAAAGGCATGGTTGAAGGTATGCCTAACTGCTCTTTGGGTTTTGATTTCTGTGAACATTGTCTATATGGGAAGCATAATCGAGTAAGATTCCCCTATGGTGCAAAGAGGGTAGAATGAATTTTATAGCTAGTTCACAGTGATGTTTTTGGACCTGTGTCGGTACCATTATTGGGAAAATATGTGTACTATGTCTCATTTATAGATGAATTCTCGAGGAATACTTGGATATATTTCCTCAGGAAGAAATACGAAGTCTTTGACAGGTTTAAATAGTTTAAGTCTCTTGTTGAGAATCAAACAAAGAAAATAAATAAGGTGTTGAGGATAGATAATGGCAGAGAGTTCCACGGGAATGAATTTGAAGAATTCTATAAGAAGTGTGGTATAGCAAGGTATAATACTACTCCATATACGCCTCAAAAAAATGGAGTTGCAGAAAGGATGAGCATGATGTTGATGGAAAAAGCAAGGTGCATGCTCAGTGGTGTCGATTTAGGGAAAGAATTCTAGGCAGAGGCAGTGGGTACTGCATGTTACCTGGTCAACATTTCACCCTCATCAACATTGGATAACAATACTCCACAAGAGGTATGGAATGGTAAGGAACCTTCTCTCACACATCTCAAGGTATTTGGCTGTGATGCATATGTTCATGTTCCAAAGGAAAACAAGAGTAAGATAGATAAAAAGGCCGAAAAGTGTATCTTTATTGGATATAAATATGGTCTCAAAAGGTTATAAGATTTGGAACCCAGAAACTAAGAAGGTAGTGTATAACCGAGATGTGGTATTTAGAGAAATGAAGGATGATGTTAAACAGGAAGTCCTACCATGTAAGGAAGAACAAGAGAAAATAGAGTTGTATTTAAAAGATGATGAGTCAGACTCTACAGAAGAACAGGAATCAGAAGAAGAAGATCCTCATACTCCAGTATTGAGGAGATCGGTTCAAGAAAGAAGGCTACCGGAAAGGTATACTCCATATGATTTTCATTCAAATTTTTCTTTATCTATTACTGATGATGATCCTAGAACTTTCACGGAGGCAGTGGATTCAAAGGATGCAAATCTCTGGAAAAGGGCCATGGACAAAGAAATGACATCTTTGGATAAGAATGAGGCTTGGGATCTAGTGGAGTTTCTGATTGGAAGAAATCCCATTGGCAGAAAATGGGTATTTTAAAATAAGATGAATGTAGAAGGAAACGTGTCCCCTGCCTTGGGAAATGTGTCACATATTTAGTTGGTTTTTCAGCACATGGATTTTTCCGATGGTTTTCTATTTCCGGTTAAGGAATTAGAGTTGTGGACTAATCCAGGTTATTGGGTTAGGGTTTTGGATGCCGATGGCTCGAATATGTATATTGTATTGTAAACAATGTATCACTATGAATGAATATAGAATATGTTGGTTTTCCCGGTTTGGGTTTCCAGGGGAAAAATATCTGTGTAATGTTTGAATTTTCCATTATATCTTTTCTATTCTTTTACTGAAAATCTGTTTGTAGTAAATATTGTACAAGGTTAGAATCTACAAATATGGCATATTCACATCTTGCAATTGGTTATCAGATAATGCTAGGTATGCGATCTATTTGTCTTGGATGTTTTTCTACTCAAAATCCTTCTTACTTAGTTTCTTTTGAGGTTGGACGAATATTTTTCAACAACTCCTGCGAAACCGCACAATAATAAGTGCCATGAATTCTTTGCACATGCATTGAAAATACACAGTACTTCGTGCGCTAGCAATATTCCTTTTCCATTGCCAGAGTGTGCAAGACATGTATGGGCCTAGTGATACAACTTGTCCATTCATATACTTGGTCTACCTAATACAACCTATGTTCAACCATTATGCAGTGAGGACGAAGGGCTCATCTTGTCNCGTTTCGCCCCTCGGGACTTGTAAACTATGTGATCTATAACTTCCGACGTGTGACATCCCGAGGTAAAAAAGGAGAGACTCGTTTAAACGATTAAAAGAAAATAAATCGTGCCTTAAGAGTATGATAGCCATCGTCACTTGCGTGATGAGACTCCTGAGAATTTGGGGAAAATAAAGGAGAATACCAAAACCAACTTTCGATTTCAAGCATTAGGATATAAAATTTAAAAAAGGCTAAAAAACAAAAGGCGGCTCCAACACC
Organism: Picea glauca; assembly: GCA_000966675.3. NCBI lineage: Eukaryota > Viridiplantae > Streptophyta > Pinopsida > Pinales > Pinaceae > Picea > Picea glauca. The sequence goes on from JZKD02S1615563.1 coordinate 12,880, forward strand.
AGGTTTGGCCAGAAATTTGATTTTTGTAAGCAAAATGGACGATGCAAGGGTAAAAACAATATTTGAAAAGGAAACCTGCAGGATGGTTAGAGTAGCAATGGTGTTGCTGAAGGGAGTTCAGTTTGGAACTCTGTATAAGTTGCAAGGAATCACTATTAGTGATGGGTGTAATATTTTCGTTGTTCTTGATATTGGAGTTGAAGAAGAAATGACTCCTACAGTCTCTGGAGAAAAGGTTATGCTGTGGCATCAAAGATTGGGGCATATCGGAGAGAAGGGTCTTCGACTACTACATGGTAAAGGCATGGTTGAAGGTATGCCTAACTGCTCTTTGGGTTTTGATTTTTGTGAACATTGTCTATATGGGAAGCATAATCGGGTAATATTCCCCTATGGTGCAAAGAGGGTAGAATGAATTTTACAGCTAGTTCACAGTGATGTTTTTGGATCTGTGTCGGTCCCATCATTGGGAAAATATGTGTACTATGTCTCATTTATAGATGAATTCTCGAGGAATACTTGGATATATTTCCTCAGGAAGAAATACAAAGTCTTTGACAGGTTTAAATAGTTTAAGTCTCTTGTTGAGAATCAAACAAAGAAAATAAATAAGGTGTTGAGGATAGATAATGGCAGAGAGTTCCGTGGGAATGAATTTGAAGAATTCTATAAGAAGTGTGGTATAGCAAGGTATAATACTACTCCATATACGCCTCAAAAAAATGGAGTTGCAGAAAGGATGAGCATGATGCTGATGGAAAAAGCAAGGTGCATGCTCAGTGGTGTCGATTTAGGGAAAGAATTCTAGGTAGAGGCAGTGGGTACTGCATGTTACTTGGTCAACAGTTCACCCTCATCAACATTGGATAACAATACTCCACAAGAGGTATGGACTGGTAAGGAACCTTCTCTCACACATCTCAAGGTATTTGGCTGTGATGCATATGTTCATGTTCCAAAGGAAAACAAGAGTAAGATAGATAAAAAGGTCGAAAAGTGTATCTTTATTGGATATAAAGATGGTCTCAAAAGGTTATAAGATTTGGAACCCAGAAACTAAGAAGGTAGTGTATAACCGAGATGTGGTATTTAGAGAAATGAAGGATGATGTTAAACAGGAAGTCTTACCATGTAAGGAAGAACAAGAGAAAATAGAGTTGTATTTAAAAGATGATGAGTCAGACTCTACAGAAGAACAGGAATCAGAAGAAGAAGATCCTCATACTCCAGTATTGAGGAGATCGGTTCAAGAAAGAAGGCTACCGGAAAGGTATACTCCATATGATTTTCATTCAAATTTTTCTTTATCTATTACTGATGATGATCCTAGAACTTTCACGGAGGCAGTGGATTCAAAGGATGCAAATCTCTGGAAAAGGGCCATGGACAAAGAAATGACATCTTTGGATAAGAATGAGGCTTGGGATCTAGTGGAGTTTCTGATTGGAAGAAATCCCATTGGCAGAAAATGGGTATTTTAAAATAAGATGAATGTAGAAGGAAACGTGTCCCCTGCCTTGGGAAATGTGTCACATATTTAGTTGGTTTTTCAGCACATGGATTTTTCCGATGGTTTTCTATTTCCGGTTAAGGAATTAGAGTTGTGGACTAATCCAGGTTATTGGGTTAGGGTTTTGGATGCCGATGGCTCGAATATGTATATTGTATTGTAAACAATGTATCACTATGAATGAATATAGAATATGTTGGTTTTCCCGGTTTGGGTTTCCAGGGGAAAAATATCTGTGTAATGTTTGAATTTTCCATTATATCTTTTCTATTCTTTTACTGAAAATCTGTTTGTAGTAAATATTGTACAAGGTTAGAATCTACAAATATGGCATATTCACATCTTGCAATTGGTTATCAGATAATGCTAGGTATGCGATCTATTTGTCTTGGATGTTTTTCTACTCAAAATCCTTCTTACTTAGTTTCTTTTGAGGTTGGACGAATATTTTTCAACAACTCCTGCGAAACCGCACAATAATAAGTGCCATGAATTCTTTGCACATGCATTGAAAATACACAGTACTTCGTGCGCTAGCAATATTCCTTTTCCATTGCCAGAGTGTGCAAGACATGTATGGGCCTAGTGATACAACTTGTCCATTCATATACTTGGTCTACCTAATACAACCTATGTTCAACCATTATGCAGTGAGGACGAAGGGCTCATCTTGTCGCATTACTACACATTCGTGCTTCTGCACTTACAATAGTTATGCATTCTGGATTTTGACAAGCAACGTAATTTTCAATATAGGTCATTGATTTATCATAATTTGATTTGCTTGGATATATCACACAACCCCACACATCTAAAACCCCTGCAAAGAAAATGCCAATGCAAAATTGAATAAACCAAATAAATGTAATATGCATAGAACACACACTATCAAACATAATGCAAGATGCATAAATATTGTGTTGCATGAAGAACAGATGCAATCGTTCTCCACACAGGATTTGAATATAGACCAAGTGATAAATAGACAAAGCATCCCATATGTGCACTATACATATATGTGGAAGCACTAGTCACATCACTCTACCAATCGCATAAGCGTCTATGCAACCAACATTTCCCAATGCTCAGAACTACAAAATTTTGCACAAGAATTGAAACTAGAAGAAGCATTCGCTTAGTCTATTTTGAATCCTCTTGTAGTTTTCACAGTGATACTCAGTGTATTGAACACCTGATATTTTCAAGGATTGTGCAAACAATTCGTATCAAACATCCTCACAGTTTGTTATAATTCAACAATTTCACATTCCTCATACTCTAGCATCCATCATTGTGACAAGCGAACCAATTCACAAATTAGGTCACTGATCTATGATAAATTCATTGGCCCCCCTTTAGGATGGAAGGCCATGTATCTAGAAACACTGGTAAACAAATGAAATTCTTATCTGTAGATTGCTCTATGCTTTTAGATTATGCTTATTCCTATTCCAGAGGTAGCTAATATATGTTTAAAAAATAGTTTACCTGATTGGCATCTTTCTCTTGGATTTGGGGTAATACCAGCTCTGCAATCTATTTGAATTTCGATAATTTTCTACTCAAAATCGTTCTTACTTTGCCACTTTCAATGTTCAGCAAAACTTTTGAAATAACAACTACCAAACTACACAAAAAAAAGTGGCATGAATTCTTTTCAAAAGCATTGAAAATACATAGTGCTAGTTATTTTAGCCATATTCCTTTGTCACTACCAACCTGCACCAAAAATCATTGCACAGAGTGTTGACATATGTTCATAGATATACTTGGTGCACTTAAGGTAGTCTATTTTTTAATCCTTGTGCGGAGACCAACATCGGCCACTCTCTCGTATTGCCAAACTTTCACATTTTCAAGAGCTCCACATCCCTGATTATCACAAGCAATGTCATTTTCAACATAGGTCCCCGATTTATCATAAATTAATTTTCTATGATCCAGGACGGAAGCGCACCCATCTATAAACATTGCAAATAAAATGTGTTGCTTGTCTGTACATTGCTACATGGGTTTTTATTATTGTTATTTCTATTCGAAAGCTAGTCGGTATATGCGTAAAAGACATCTTGGCCGATGTGAATCTTGTTATTGGCCTTGATGTTAAGACAACTCTTTGACCCATCTATCTATCTTTAGACAATATGCAAGTAAGAAAAAAACAAAAAAACAAAAAAAAAAACATTTTTTATATATTGCACATCAAGAATATCTCATTCAACCATTTGTTCCAGCAATACAACTCATAAGAGAGAACTTGTATACTTAAACACTACACTAATTTCAATGCAAATATGAATGGGTCCAAGTAATTACACCATGCATACAACACCCACCATCAAACATGATGCCAGACGTGCAACTACGGAAGTGAACAAACAAGAAATGTATTAGTTCTCCACACAAGATTTGAATATAAACTAGGTGCTAAATAGACAAAGTAACGATTATGTGTAGCATAAAACTATGCAGAAGTGTTGATGACATTGCTCTGCAAATTGTACAAGTCTCTATGCAGCCAACTTTGTCAATGCTATATCATAAGTTGCATGAATTCTTAGTGCAAGGGTCGAAAGTCTACAATGATCGCTCGCCCCGTACAACTATACTTCATGTACTTAATACTATCTATTTATAAGCCTTGTGCATAGAACCTGCACATGACACCCTCTCGCACCTCATGATTTCCAATAGTTGCACACCCGTCATTGTGACAAGAGATGTAATTTTCAAAATAGATGACTAATTTACATTAAATTGATTTTCTTTGATTTAGGACCAAACGACACACATCTAGAAACAATGCTAAGAAAATATGTTGCTTATCTGTAAATTGCTCCATGGTTTTTTATTATTCCTATCGCTACTCAAAAGGTATATGATATCTATAAATTACATTGTACTAAATTGGCATACTTCTCTTCGCCTTGTCGTAATCCTAGGTCTTCCAACTATTTCAACAATCTACTTCTCACGATCCTTATACCTGCCCAATTTTTGAGGTTAGACGGAGCTTTTGCAATAGCCATATCTTCGTGTTTTTCACAACTGTGCCTCTTTCATAGCACTAAAGCTCAAAATGATTGGATTTTCCTTGCAAATCTGTCAAAGTATAAATTGCATCCCCTATTTCATCCAAATTACATCCTCTATCACAATTCAC
>JZKD02S1615563.1:36975-56407 GCA_000966675.3 Picea glauca
CCCCCATGAGGGTTTCCCAGGATAAATGTTGTGTATATTGTGATTGTGTTTCTCTCAGTGATCCTACCTATGCTATTGTTATCTAGTAAATTGAAAAGAAACCTAATAATAGATAAAACATTAACAGGATGTTGGGGTCCTGGTACGACCACAACATATTGGTCAAGCCAAGGCCTAGCGAGATTATTTTGATTAGCCATCTGGGCTGAAGTCTATGAATTATTTGAATTTTGATATTGCTCAGAATATGAAATTTATTCGTTAGAACATTCTCCTTCAGAAGGAGGTGGAGAAGGATTAAGTGGTGAATGAGCAATGCCATATCCCCTAGCACCTAGAACAAGTGTTTCAGATGGGAAAATGTTGTGTAATGTGTAATTTAGTGTACCAATAACATGAATATTTTCCTGATGACCAAACAAGTTAAGAGGTTGATGCGATTGGTCGCCAATTTGCCTAAGTCTGGCCAAGGTATCTTGGGTTCTTATTATTGATTGACGAGAATTATGGATAATCTCTTGTACATCAATTCCTTGAGGAAGTGGTGTCATAGGTTCGACCGGAATAGATTGAGAATGTGGTTTGAGTGGAATAACAGGTTGGGCTTCAAATGTAGTGGTTGTATTGGGTACAATAGTGGAGTTTGAGTGACTACGAATTATAACTGGAGAGTAATTATTAGGAGGTGTCTTTCGACCTCCTCGGTCCATTAATATCTTTCAGGACCTCCTTCTAGGACCATTTGTTAACGAGAATATTTTAACACACCATCAATTGTAAGGGAAATCCCAGTCCGAGGTTGTCTAAGTAACCTAAGTCGTTTGCTATGACTCAACCTAACAAGTTTTATGGCTCCGTTGGCCGATAAAGAGATATAATCTAAAATATAAAAATAAAATCACTAACCAATTATCTACTATGTACATTTATGTTCTATATATACAGAGTATACAAATGTACACATTGCAATATTTATGAAAAACCTTAGAAGCTAAGTTTATAAAAGAGAACCAAATATCAGGCAAAATGTAAATAGATCTAAGGTATATTACTAATCTTCTTTTACATTTGAAAAGAAAAGAAAAGAGTGAAAGCAAATGATAATGTTTTGACTTAAATAAACAAAGTATTTAATCTTACAGGTGAATCTTCTTTCACACAGAAAATAAAAAATTAAATAACAAAAGCAAAAGAAATTACTAACCTAAAACTAGCTAGTATTAAAGGAAAAAGTGCATGTGTGTCTTCTCGTATCAAATTGCTCCTGCATCATGCATGTTAAGAGAAATCTATAATAGACAGTTGTATAATTCTAATACTACAGAAATGCCAAGAGAAAGTCACTTCACTTTGGCAATTTATATCTCATTCATAATATAGAAATGACAACTTTTGTATCGCTAATCTCAGATGAGGATATCAATGACCATTTACAATAAGAAATAAATTTCAATTGGACAAATAGATTTGTGCAAACTCAAAGTATATGAACAAATACAATACATTTCAAGATCTGCATAAAAAATGATAGAAATCACTTGAGACTATCGAATTTGGAATCATGGACTATTAAAGGATTGAAAGAATTAATATATAGGCGATAATAATTAACCATGCATTGATAAAACAGACTAAAGCTAATTTTAATCAATTCATAATCAATTACTTGAAGAATATGAACCATAATTCAAGATATTATATTATAAACAAAACTCTTTGACTCATAGGACAAAAGCCTTAAGTAAAGCATAATTCTATATTCCTCAAAAAAATATTTAGTAGTCCATCTCCAGAATTTTCACCATGCCTGATATCAAAGCTAACTCAGTATTTAAAAAACATGATGATCTACTTCTCATATCCACAGGATAGAGATAAATCTTCAAAAATAGAGTTTTTTTAAAACTACATACTAATCTGAGTTTATAATAATAATGTTTACACCGACTTATAGAAGTTTGTTATAACAGTCATTCAAAAGTATATTTTGAATTGTTTGGAATAAATCCTACTTTTAAAAAAAAGCGTACTTCATGATTCTTCATTAAGGAAGCATCACAGTGATCATCTTGTCATTCTTTTTTGACACCTGAAAATAAAATTAAAATCCAATTAAAAACCACATTAACTAATTTAAGACAAGCTACAAAATCTTTGATTTTGTAGCTAGTATAAAAACAATGTAACAACTAATGCTTAATAAAAAAAAAATCAAACAGAAATAAAAACATCGATTAATTTTCCCAAATTAAACATTTGAAAATGAAGATCCATGCATCTTTGATCCCATAATAGCATTGACATTTGTTGAATTCTTAATAATAATATCTCATGATTTCTTGGGTTTCGTGTTTTCCCAAGGAAAACTTTGTTGTATTTTGAACCTCAACTCCCGATTGTCTCTTTCAAGTTCCCTATTCTTCCTCTTAACATGATTAGGGGACATTTTCAAATAAGGGACATCTACGTAATACCTCTAGGCCCATGATAAGCATTTGTGACAACACACAGGCTCCAGATTCGGGAGCGATTGTTGGTGTTCTGAGTGTGAAGGATTTTCTTGCACCAACTTAGCCTTTAAATCAGCCCAAATTCCTGAGAATCCCTCACAATATTGAAGGAACAAGGGAAAATTAGAAACAAAGTCATACTGAGGATGACTATCCTCTGTAGAGCCTGGGCTTGTATTTTCAACAGAGTTTTGATCTTCTATCAAAATCGTTTGAATGGGATCATTCCTCTGTTTGTGTCTGTTTCTCATCATTCTAGACAGGATGTGGCCATTCCTTTTGTTTTTAAACTTGACTTCACAGACCTCCTACAAATGCCTAGTTTGTTTACCCTGCTCTCTATGTTTCTCCTTGACTATTGGTCTCGTAGACTATGACTGATAAAAACCACTTAACGACTGATTCCTCAAATGGCTAAGGACAACTTCTAATGGTTTCCTAGGCACGAAATCATGTCTTTTGGGCTTCGATCTAGCCATAGGAAAAGCCTCTATTTGGGCATCGGGTGACATGATAAGGTCATCATGAATATAAATCTCAATTCGAAAATCATGAGGCGAAGCCTTGGGAGAGAAAGGCTCTTCTGCAGCCTGTGTTAAATTGATGATAGGATCATTTTGTTGAGGTAAAAATTTATTTCTTACCATAAAACCTTCCCAACTATCACCTATGCTAACTAGATGAAAATTGAACATGATGTGAATTAGGTCATGATGTAACAAGTTGGTCTTAGGATTAGGGCTTGGTCAGTGATAAAAGTTTTACATTTTTTGCAGGCTTCTAAGTGAGTAGAAGGGTAGGTTTAAACAAAACCCCTGGAACACCATAAGTAATTGTATGTGAAAATAGAAAACTAGGTCGTAGCACCCTTCATGGGTAATGAACTGTTTAATTATCAACAATATATTGTGCCAACTGGTGTTAAACATCTCGAAATGCATACCCTTTATGTGGTATTGTGACTTCTTGGATGCCAACATAGACCACCATGGAATATTGGTTACCTTCATATTTTTAAACCACTTGTCACCTTCCCGAGGAAGACCCGTTGCCTTAACAATGAATTCCTTAGTGACCTGTAACTGAACATCCCCGATTTTATCTTTGGTGCCATCAAAAGTCTTGGAAAACATCCTGGCCACTTCTAAATTAAACCCATCAAATGATTGAATAAAACCTAACCAACTGACTTAAGAAATCCTACCCATCGCATCATCATGAGACAACAAGGTTTGTGGGCCATTCGACTCTATCCTCACTATGGAAGCCATAGATTTAACAGGGGTAAACCATAAGACAAATAAACAATTTTCATCAAGGGGAAAACAATGTAAACGCCACAGAACAAGCCCATAAACAGGGAAGGAGGCCGAACTAATATAATTGATGATAAGAAAACACTTGAAGGTTTGAGGATGCTCTACCATTATCTCCCACACCAAATTTTGATTACCTTCTGTAGACCAGAGGATAGATATGTTTGAAACTAAGAAACCCATGAAACCCTCACGGCCTGCTACAAACTACTGACACGATTTCAAGGAAATTAACACCACGCAAAGTAATGATTCATGTGATAGTCGAAAGGTCAGGCCAAGGTAAGTAAGCATCACTAAACATCGTGTCGTGATATGACAATGGTAGATGCAATTTTTTTTTTATGTCAAGTTTGTTTAGAGTGATAAAGTTTTAAATGAACCCTGTATCATTCATATCAATGATTTATCAGTAGTTTTAATCAAGGTTTTAGTTCAGGTTCGACACTTAAGTTCATAAATTCGTTTAAATCAAACCCATACCTCTTAAAATCGAGCTTAGTTTCTAGGAAATGATCCTTTCTTAGGTTGTTTAACATCATTCCTAGACCCTCCATTAAAATATAGTTCAAGGACCTTCTATTCAGACCTTAGATTAGTTAAAGAAAAAAAACAATAATCTTTAATCCATGCAAAGGGATACTATCATACAAGTTCGATCAACAATTTGCACGAAAATAAGCTTCAATTTCATGCTTTGCAGTCATGAAATTTAAGAGGGAAAATGATCAATAAGTGACACAGACATATTCCCACAAAAATGATAAAAATTCTTGTTTGGAATTAAACAATCACACCTTTGCACAAAGGAAAACCAGTCAATCTGACGCATATAGACATAYTAGGCAGTGAGTATAAGAAATKATTTTGTATTTCAAATGAMAATAAAAAACAAGGTGCTAGTTGGGTATCCAACACTATACTATGTATACAACAAACTCTATCATTAAAGGATACGCACTAGGACCAAATGCAATGCATCTAAAAGCATTGCGRAGAAAATGTGTTGCTTATATGTAAATTTCTCCATGGTCTAACCRATATATGTGTAAAACACAATTTGGCATATTCCCATCTTGCAGTTGGTTATCAGATAATGCTAAGTCTKCGATCTATTTTTCTTGGATATTTTGCTACTCAAAATCCTTCTTACTTTGTTTCTTTTGAGGTTGGATGAAGCTTTTACAACAACTCCTGTGAAACCGCACAATAATAAGCGCCATRAATTCTTTGAACAAGCATTGAAAATACACAGTACTTCRTGCGCTAGCAATATTTCTTTTCCACTGCCAAAGTGTGCAAGACATGTATGGACCTAGTKCTACAACATGTCCATTCATATACTTGGTCTACCTAAGATAGCCTATGTTCAACCATTATGCAGTGAGCACAAAGGGCTCATCTTGTCGCATTGCTACACTTTCGTGCTTCCACACTTACAACAATTATGCATCCTTGATTGTGACAAGTAACTTAATTCGCAATACAGGTCATTGATTTATCATAATTTGATTTTCTCAGATATATCACACAACCCCACACATCTAGAACCCCTTCAAAGCAAATGCCAATGCAAAATTGAATAAACCAAGTAAGTGTGATATGCATAGAACACACACTATCAAATATAATGAAAGATGTGGAAATATTGTGTTGCATGAAGAAAAGATGAAATCATTCTCCACACAAGATTTGAATATAGACCAAGTGCTAAATAGACAAAGCATCCCATATGTGCACTATACATCTATGTGGAATCACTAGTCACATCACTCTACCAATCGCACAAGCGTCTATGCAACCAACTTTTCCCAACACTCGAAACTCCAGAATTTCCTTCTAGAGTTTTCCAGCTTCATGTTGATGTTGATGCTATGCTAGCCTTGTGCTGAAGATTTCCATTTTATAGTTTCAGCTTATTTCCTTATTGAATAGAAACCAGTTTTACTGTATCTTTGTTATTCTGTGTTAAGCATATTTTAATAATAATATGTATTCATTTCGTTCTCCTCATAAAATCCAGATTAACAAATGAAACACATTCCAATGCACCAACCTAAAAACAAAAATGCACTATAGCACATGCAAAACAATGCATTGCTTGCTAACTTAGACCATAAGTTGCATGAATAATTAGCAAAAGGGTCCAAAGTATACAATCCTCATCCACCCCGCATTGTTATACTTGGTGTACCTAAGAGGATTATTTTTTACACCTTGTGGTGAGAACCTGCATAGGCCACCCTCCTGCACCTTAGCATTTCCAATAGTTATGCATCCGTCATTGTGACAAGGGACTTAATTTGCAAAATAGATCATTGATTTATAATAAATTGATTTTCTTCGATTTAGGAGAAAACACCATGTATAGTCCCAAGAAAATATGTTTCCTATCTGTAAATTGCCCAATGTTTTTTTTATTATCTCTATTTCTATCTGAAATTTATCTGATATTTGTAAAAGACATTTTAGCAAATTGGCATCCTTCTCTTCACCTTGTCGTAAACCCAAGTTTCCGAGCTATTTGACCAATCTATTTGTCACGAGACTTTTTAATTGACCACTTTTGAGGTTGGATGGAAGTTTTTCAATAGCCATATGTTCGTCCTCTACACAGATATGAATCTCACATAGTAAAAGCTTCCATGCAAAATGCAAAATCCTCGTCTTTATGAACTATAATTGCCTACACTACAATCAAACTCCCAAGAAAATAAGAACAAATGAAACACAGTCCAACACACAAACCTAAAAACAACATTGCACTACACCACATGCAAAATAATACAGTGCTCCCTAACCTTATACCTGCACCATCTCCATAGCATCAATCAACTGCAAAACAAGATGAAAAATACAAGCCAACAACACATAAACAATTGTAATGAATTTTGCACACAAGCATTGAAAATACAAAGAAATCGTTGTATTGATGATACTCATTTGCTCTACTGCCAAGATGTGCAAGACATAAACAAATCCAATTCTACCATATGTTCATAGAAAAATCCTTTGGGTAAACTACAAAAATGCCCCCCTCTCTTTGAACTATATATGATTACACTGTAACTAAACCCCCATTATAAAGAGAACAAATGCAACACAATGCAATGTACCAACCTAAAAACAACATTGCTTCACAACACATGCAAAATAATGCACTGCTTCCTAGCCTTACACCCACACCATATCCATAGCATCAATCAACTGCAAAACAAGATGAAAAATACAAGCGGACAACAAGAAAACACAAAATAAAAATCGTGACCTAATTTTCCATGGCATATGGCATACAATGCAAATGATTTATTACACTCTAACGCACATTTCCACAACCCCAAAATTAGAATTCTTGGAACTTGTCACTTATGGCACTTGCAAATGCACAACAAATATGTCTCTCTAAACAATAATAGATGACATAGTAGATAAACACATCAAACAACCAAAAGAAAAGTAAACAATAAAACCTCAAAACAACACACCCTCTCTCCCTACTCACCTTAGATTTCCTTTGAAGTACCACTGAAAAAACTAGAAACACAACAAAAGCAGTTGCATGATGCACAAAGCAACATTTATCAAACATCAACACAAAACAACAAGACAAAATGCCTTCCCTCCGTGTTCATATTTGACTATTTTCGGCTTACATAGTCTCTGTAACAACCCCCACCTGACTTGATTTCCTTTTGAAAAAATCAGCAAAACACAATAGACCTAACCACCCTATACACAAAACAAACTCTATCAAAGAACAACTACGGAAACCAATTGCACTTGTCTAAATGCATATATTAATATGGTGAAGAAAGATACTCGATGCACATGACTTCTTAGCCACCTCTCCTTCCTAACTTATAGAATAACATAGCTTGAACAAAATAATTCAATTGAAGCTCCTTGTAGTCTTTAAAATCTATCGCACATAATCATGTCAACGAGTGCACATAAATCCCTTCAAAATCTATGAAATGTACTAAATTTAATGAACAATCCAAGCCCAATAATCCATATATATTTATTATAAAATAATTCTATATATCAAAAAGTAAATATATATGCATGTTGTGGGCACCATCTTAAATGCCACCAATTTAGAACTCACACAATGCCACCAATTTACATTTAGAACTCACACAATAGCAAGCTTCTTATAGCAAGCTTCTTAAACGAGTGATGGGCCTTCAAGAGGGACTAATAAGTCATGGATTTGAATTACAACACAAGGATATAAGCATGAGTTAAAATTAAACTTATCATAATGAGCTTGTAGTGGGGCATTCTCTCCCTCCTCCATTCAGTGAGAACGATGTCCCAACGGCCTTGTCTAACTATTATTCTGTGTTTGTTGTATTCGATTGAATTCAGCAACACAAATCCCTACGAAATTATAATTTTTTGTTGTTTAAATTGTATTTTTAAATGTAGAAATGGATTCAGTGTGCTCGAAAATCCATGAAACACTCTAATTATACAAATTTAACCACTCAAATCTAGACAAATTTTTCCAGAAAAAACCTAAAAAAAAAAACAACAACACATTTAAATTCAGACATTGTTAAAAAACAATAATCATTATTATTTTCTACCAAACTACCAAACCCTTGCTTTCAATTCAAATCCAACAAAAACTTTACCAACCAACCATGACAATTAAAGTTGGGTACCATGACAATTAAAGTTTGGGTAGATTTGTTTGGCTTTCTTTGAAGAAACTGATGAAGGATAAAACATTGAAATTTGATAGTGACCGATCATGGTTTCTTTGAAGAAACTGATGAAGGATAAAGCATTGAAATTTGATAGTGACCGATCATGGTGCTTCCACAAGCCAACCATAATGAGGGCATCGATCAAACACTTGCATATTGTTTATGAGGGTTAACAGCTCTGACTTTTTATTGAAACGCCATCAATATCCTCCACTTGCTATGCAGTGTTGAATGCTGTGCGACGGTGGATATGCACCCTCAGATTTAAAAGCAGTGAGAATGGATATGCATTCAATTCCAACTGTACATACCTACCTACCTTCAAGCTGCATCGGTGCTTAATATTCACCGTCGTTAATATGCCCTCACACAGGCAGATCCTCCGACTGGTGTGGCGTGGTATAACGGTTACAATAAGTATCTTCGAACAAAGCCATTAATGTTATATTGCGGTATATATATTTTTATCGTCATGTAAAGTATCCAATGTATATAACATTAATTGTTTCCAACATGATAATTATCACGATTACATCGAGGTCTATGAAATTCCGGTCCGTTGTCATTCGATTTTCTTCACGGGACTTTAATCTTGGTTTTTAAGATCAGTCTTCAATAGATGCAGTTAATGGTATGCACATGATATGATGGGAAACTCCCAATAAGTGGATGGCTCAATAGGTTAATAATTTAAAGAGATTTTTCAGGTTCATTTTACAGCTTAGTATTAGGTTTATGTAATTAGAGAAGAAGAGTTTGCACTTCTAGATATTTGATTCTTCTGGATCTTTTATAGAATTTGAGTTAAGATGAATCTATACTTGTTAAGCCTAAAGGAGTATACCTATTGGAGATGGGCACAATTAATGATCTTTTAATCTTAAATTCTAATATGATGGTTATCCATTGAAGATGTTGGCATATTCTTAGTTGTCCTCCAAAATCAATGGATCAGATTTATTGTTGATAACTTCTTTGCATTTATAAATGTATCAGTTAACTTGTTTACTTTTTAACATTTACCTAATCATATTAAGAAATTACTGTAACATCATATGATTGCCACTTTTAAATGATTAACTTTTGAAATTCTTAGAGTGTCATTATCTAGCTCAGTTAGAGTTTCATTATCTGACTGCGTGTTTCCATCGTTAAAAAATTGATCTTCATTTCAGTTTCTTCAACTTTGAAGCACTCTTTTCATCAATATAAAAATGTAAGCATAGTTTGTCTCCCATTATGAATTTATAATTGGGTTTGTTTTGGTTGGGACGCTTCTTGTACTTGTTCTCAAATTTCTCGTGCATCCATTGATGTGCGGGTTCACTACGGTCAACAAACTTCTTAGCTTGCTGCGTTGTGATTTCTTCTTATTTGGTCATTGAAAATGGTCCATGGCCACAAGATGTAGCGATTGCTGAGGTCAAAATCACAAGATGTTTTGCATCAGCGGAGTTGTAGACGTGCATGATACGTTTAAAGTGCGTTAAAACATCAATCTCCCTTCAAACATAAGAATGTTATGGTTGATCCTTCATGATTAAGGGATTTATAACGCCCAGTGGACGCAAGCCATGTTCATAAAAACGTTTCAAACAAAATTCGGGGTACGTTTGATTGTCAATATCATTGTGTTGTTTTTAAGGTCTTCATCCATCATTGTTTTCACATTGCTTCCACTACGGATGGCAGAGTTAGTGGACTTGGCGTCACCAACCATTTCAAATCGTGCTCAGGGAGGGAGTGACTGTAATGAGAGATTTGGGTGCTGGGATGAAATTTGATTGGTAAATTGTTTGACCACCAATAATCAACCTGTTGAGCAGTATCAATGTTGGGGCAACTGGTATATAATCTCTGGGATGAAATTTGATTGGCAAATTGTTTGCCCAGCAATAATCAACTTGCTAAGAAGCATTCAATGCTGGGATAGCTGGTATATGGGATGAACAGTTGGTATATAATTTCTAGGATGAAATTTGACTGGCAAATTGTTTGCCAAGCAATAATCAACTTGCCAAGCAGCATTCAATGCTGGTGTAGTTGGTCTATGGGATGAAATTTGACGGGCAAATTGTTTGCCCAACAATAATCAACCTGTTGAGTTGAGCAGCATTCAATGGATGGTGTATATACCACGTGTCATAGCATTGAATGCTGCTCAACAGGTTGATTATTGTTGGCCGCCAAATTCTCTGAATAAATTGTCCAATAATGATGAATTTGTTTTCAAATTCCAACCATGAAAAGGATCTCACTCTTATGGTACTCAAATATTTTTCAAATTCCAACAATGTGAAGGATCTCAGGCTTATCTTACTCAAATATGTTGCGGCAGCTGATATATACACCATCTGATCACCTTAGTATATAAGATGAGATATACATCCTATGGTGTATATACAAACTGTCATAGCATTGAATGTTGCACGCTGATTAATTATTCCTGACCAACAAATTGTCTAATAAAATTATCCATTAATGGTGAATTTGTTTTCAAATTCCAACCATGGGAAGGAACTCACTCTTATCGTACTCAAATATTTTACAAACTGGCTTTCAGTTTGGTACGTTGTCTTGAACGTACGTCAAATCCCCGACTCTATAAGTGGTATCGCCTTCTAATATCTTTGATATCTAAGATCTATTGTAACACCCCTATTTCCCCAGTTTGTAATTAATCATTAATCATAATCGCCATGCTATGGCATGGGAACAATGTAAATGTATTATTGTTTGAATTGCAAACAACTGACTCTGAGGCGAAGCTTTGAAAGTACGACCATGATATCACTAGAGGAAATAATGTGAAAACTATAAGAGAGGGTTCATTATATCGAATGACCCCAAATTTCCCTTGTTGAGGATAACAAACCTCCTCTGATTCTCAAGGAGGAATCAATTAATGATGAAAGGACCAGTGGTTGAACCTTCAACTACCCCCATGAATGGAAGCATGGTCTAGCTGCAGAAGGTCAACCCGAAGTACCACAGGGTCTGTAGACCCAGACACCTGAGTTTCCTTTTGACAGAAGGACATGATAAGAAGGATGTGTGTGCAAGGCATGAAGAGTAAAAAGGGAAGAGAAGAGAACGCAGGGAGCTCTCTATCGAGACCTTAAGAGAAGGTCGCGAGCTTGATGCTGAGGAAGCATTTGATAAATCTCGCAGAAGCTGTGAAAGAGAAAGGAAATTTGAGAATTGGCATAAATTTCCTAGTGATATCATGGCTTGGCACGAGGGTGGCCAGAGCGTTAAGAATAAATGCCTTTGAGCCTATGGTTGAGCGGAAAGACAGTCAGTTATTTGGATGCAACCTGTAATAGATAAGTACTTTCATATCCTGTGTAATTGAAATGTAATTGTAGATTAAAGTTGGATATCCTATGAATGTTGTAGGGATGTGCATGTTTGCTTGATAACTAGATAGTATCCCTTTATCTTTGTTTGATTGTGTAGTTAAGCAAATAAGGAACTATATGGTTTGTATATGTAAATGCTTGAGCCCTGTAGTGGCTCAAGTTTAAGCAAATGAACATTGAGTTTGTCAACCTTGGACATAGTTTCCTCGTATCCATGTTGATACTCCTTGTTGTTTTGAGTCTCATGGGAAAAAAATAGTTTTTTAAGCTTGAGAGAAAGAGCACAAAGCACGTGCCAGTGCCTAAGTCCTTCAAAACTGATGAAACTCAGAAAGGATAGCGAAATTTAAGTCTCGAAAGGGAAGATCCTTTCGTTTGGAAAAACGAGCGAACGAGATACGTTCAAAATGACCCAAATGTTTGTCACCACCATGGGATTTTGAGAAGGAGCATAGGTGTTAACTCCTCGAGGGTAAATTCATGAAGATGGGTATCTATTTTGCTTGTTTTATGAGAAAAAAAACTATATTTTCACAAGTTCTTCAACTTCCGGCATACAAAAGTATTTTTTTTATTTATAATTTCACTTTACAGTAAAAACAAAACTTGTAAAGAATTATGTTAGTTTTCCAATGACTATTTTTCAATTTTTTTTTATTAATATTTGATATGTCAATTTGACAATTATTTAACAATATGTTCATTAAACATGAAAGGAATGATAATGAGTTATTTTTTCCCCCAACAATGTATCTATTATTAAACTTTTGTTTTTAACAAATGAAATATACTGCAACAATCTGCAACAATCTACAGAGACACTATTTTATTATGACTATAATTTTGAATCTAACGAATGAATATTATAATTTCTAGAATTCTTTGAAGTTGACCAAGCTGAAAACGTTGCAGATTTTAAACACATGTTTTTCTCTACCTTGTATCTATCTTAATTTTTACTTAAAAGTAAATCTAAAAATACCCTTTTGAAAAGAACAGTTTAAATATTATGAATATAATTTTTTCTAAATTTTTCACTGTGTATTTTATTTTTAGAGATACAGATATTTCATTTCACTGAAACTGAAAATATTATGGAGTGATTTTTTTAAAAAAATTAATAAAATTAGATAAAAAATAATGAAAATGAAAACAAATTATAGGAATTGAAAGTAGATTCAATTTTGAAAATGTTGGTGTCATTTTCGAAAGCAAATTCTGAGTATTTGCAGGAGTCCGCAACCTCCAAAGTTCAGGTAAGCTTGGGAGAATTCTCTGGTTTCTAGATACAGTCCCAATTTCTAGTTTTCGGCCGAAAAACTAAATTCTAATCCATAAAAATTAAACGGTTTCCACAGTTTTCCGTTGAAAAAACCTTGTTTCAGCCGAAAAATGGTTGAGGGAATTATGTCGGCCGAAAAAAATGAAGAGACACATCATATTTCATTTCGCGCCAAATCGTAAAAATAAAGTTTCAGCCGAACACATTTAACACAATTCATTGCTTGTTTGATGGTTTTTTAGAGCACCTAAACAAAGCTTCGAATCATCTTTTTTGTTTTTGTTGAATAAGGTAATTGATGTTTGTTCAAGTTTTTATTGGAATAAAAATTTATATGTTGAAAGATAAATGTTGAGCATTTTTTCAAGGTGAAGTCTTTGTTGAACATAACTTTTACAGATATCATGGCAAAAAAAAGTTTGTGCAAGAGAAAATTTGATTGCACTCGAGATGAAACTCACCATATTGAAGAAAGGAAAGAGCATTATTGAATAAATAAACGAGAACGCACAAATATTGAAGAAAGAAACAATGATAATGTAAATAAAGATTTTCAACAAGAAGAAGTCCAACCAGGTATGCATGCACATATTGTCTATATTAAAAGTATAGAATTCAAATTTAAAATAGTGTTTAATATAATTGATTGAAATTACGATTTGATGTTTTTCAAAAAACATAAACAAATTTGTCTTATAATGTCGATGAAGACGTTGAAACCAAAATTGAAGTAGAAGACGTTGAAACCGAAATTGCAGAAGAAGACGAATCACCTATAGTTATGTACATAAATTTAGATAATACACGATGAACACTTGTATATAGTTTAGTGAATTTATGTTCGGGTTTTGTTTTTTAATATAAACTTTAAATTGAATTATGTAGGAAAATCTATCAACATTGATGATGAAATATTAGAAAATGTTGATACTGACAAATTTGGGAAGAAATAAGCTAAGCATTATATAAGATATCGAACTAAGAATATGTATAATACTTTTTTCAAACATGAATGAGTAACAGTACAAGCTCAAATTTTACTCTGTCTAATAAAGTCAAGAAAGTTAAAAGAAACTACATCATTATTGGGTATTCGAAAGTTGACAAAAGATACAAAGGTGAAACCGAGTGTCTTTGAAAATATAGCTAGTGTATTAAAAGCTTTTGGAAAATCTCGAAAAAAAGATATCAGTGTTGCACGTAGAGCGATACAAACAATAGTTGTTTCATCTAGCAATATAAAATATCATTTGACATGACACATGGAAAAAACGATTGGAATGTCAAGAAAAACATTGTACAAACATAGAAAATTTCGATTGCAAATAGATGCAAATGATGAACTGGCTTGTTGGAGAGTGATTTCTAGACAACCCTACAAAAATAGATTTGTAGAGAATGTTAAAGAATTGGCCCGCAATTTTTGGTTGGCAGAATCTCGTGTTTCACCACATACAAGGGATGTGTTGTCACAAAGAATAGCATGAAAAAAATATGAAGAAAATCCAAAACATATATTGCCAATGACACAAATAGAATTGTTCAATAAGTTCAAAGAAGAGCACAAAAAAATTAAAATTTTCATCAATACATTTGTGCAACAGAAAACCATGGTTTGTTAGACCCATCATTGTTCGTGACACTTGTTTTTGTCGTTATCATGTGGAATTTGAGTTGTATTACAACACTTTTCTTGATTTTGGTAAAACTTTATGGCCAAGTTCACCTCCTTCTTCCACATTCCATGCTTTTATATCTGAAATTCTATGTGAAAGAGAAGGTGATGAATTATTTTACAAAAAAAATGTGTTGGTGGAAAGAAATGTGATCATTGTGGATATCTAAGTTTGTTTCACCCAAAGTATCCCATTGATATGAATGATCAATCATTTTCTAATATAACAGTCAATTGAAAGATATATGAATATATCAACAACACGGCTCCACATTATTCAAATTTTATTTCCAAAAGGATTGATTTGAGAGTAGATAAAATCTGTGTGATAGATTTTTTGAAGAAGTTTGAGGAAAAAATTTATAAATACACCAAACATTCACATAGAGCTCGATGGAAAGACCTACAATTCAAACGATCCCATAAAGTGTTTCCACCAGGGACAATTTTGTCTGTAGTTGATTTTGCAGAGAAGTACACATTTGCTGCACAAAAAGAAATACATAGTGAATATTATCATTCTCATCAAGTCACAATACGTTTCCACATTCTATATAGACATTATCAATGAATTCTTGATAACATATAAAGCACCAACGACAATCGACATGTTATTAAATAAAATCATTTTTATATAAGTGATGATCGAGCACACGACACATATTATGTACAACATTATTTTGATAAATTTTATGATTCATTGAAAGAACACAAAATCATATTCGATCGACATTGAATATACTCAGATGAGTGTGAGAATCAGTTCAAATCTTCACAATCATTCTATTGGTTATGTCGTCTTCATAAAAAATCAAACATTACACATTGTTGAAATTTTGTTTAGACTGATCATGGAAAATGAGAGCACGATGGTGCAAGGGCATGTGTAAAATGAGCACTTTGAAGGTATCAGATGAACCCTCATGCCAATCGATTTGAATCCATTGATCAAGTTGTTGAATGGTGTAAAATGACACTAAGCCATGAAAACAATCCGTCAAGGGATGTGCGCAGGTGTGTCTATATATACATGTTACATATGTACACAAGATATTTTTATTTGAACATGTTCAAATTTATATTCAATCTTCAATCATTTTCTTGAGAAATTTCAAGTTAACAAGTTTTTGTCTTATGCAGGTTTTTTTTTTTGTATGTTGGAATCCAAGATGTAAATAGATCAATCTCATATGACGTCGGTACAATACATGGGACATGAAAAATACATTCAGTTAAAACAAAACGTTTTCAAAATGTGTTTGCATTTGATAGAAGAAATGAATCTTGTTTTTGTTCAGTTTGCATAGAGGACACAAAATCCATAGATATTTGCGAAAACGAAAATGCAGAATATGTTAAAGATTGAAGACATACCGAACTTAATATAAAAGGGAAAATGACACTTGCAAGTTCAGAGGAGATGGAATCAAATGAAACTATAGTGTCAGTTGATGGCGATAGAGTTTTTGATCTTGTTAGAGAAGGTAATTTTTATGTTTAAATTTTCTTAAATAATTTATAGATGTACTTTTGTGATAATCTAACACAAACTATTTGTTGTCCAATATATCCAATTATTTGCAGGAGATGTCTTTGTCATGGTTGCACCTATAGACAACACCGAAAACGTAAATTATTATTTGATGCGATGCACAGAACAAAAGATGAGATTATTAGAATATTTTGATGATAACGGTTTTATATATGAAAGATGATCCATTGTATTGAAATGATATGTTTTTCAGGAAACCCATCAAACCGATACTCATGTTCACTTTCAAGACTACTAGTCATATGTCACAAGTTGTCAATATAGTCATTTGGTATGTTAGCACGCATAAAGTTAATATAAGTTCAATTAAGAAAAAAAAACAAAAGTTAGAAAATGGAAAATGTCCAAAGCCAATTATGAATGAATAATTGAAGATGGAATATCATTACGATTTCTTTAAACAAGTGACATGTACATTCTAATTTTTTATTTATTTTGCATTGAAAGTATATGTATTTATGAATATCTAGGATTCTAGAATCATTTCCAGTTTAGTTTACTTTCATGTTCCATTCAATTAAGAAAAGTTGTATTTTTTATGAATTATAAAGTTTACCAAGCCTTATTTACAATTTCAAGGAAGAAATTATAGATTGTATCTAGGGAACCTAAATTGACCTATACTTTGGATGATTATACTTTAATCCTAAAAGTTATCAAAATCGTATAAACAAATCCTTTAATGCATGTAATCAATTTACTACATATAGGATAAATGCTTTCATTATTTGCAATTTGATTGTTAAATGTTTTTTCATATGAAAAAAATAACTTCATATCAAAACTAGGATCCATTTTCATGTCATTATAAGGGACTATTGATGGCTTAGAAAAACTTTAAATTTTGATAAATTTTAATATCAATATAAATTTTAATGAAGATCGCTTACTTATATTAAATTTGATGACTTGTTTTGACTATTTTCATTGTTGGACTTATATTAATTTTGATGACTTGTTTTGACTATTTTCAACCATATTTTCAAATCAAACAAAATGTAAATTATAAGTGATAAACTATAATTTTTATTTCACATTTTCTTGAATATTTCATTGTGAAATTTCATAAGAAACTATAAAATTTTATGAACTATAAATTTTTATTTTTATTTCAAATTTTCTTGAATATTTTGAATTATGAAATTTAATAAAAAACTATAAAATTTGATGACTTGTTTTGAAGTCAAGAAAATAGTATATTGAAATTATTTCAACCAATATTTTATATAAATAAACATAGTGCAAGTAAAATCAAGACAAGACAAAATATTTACATGACTAAGATGGTGAATAGTGATAAAGTATTCATGTTTAGTGATGATAAAGATGAAAGACTGTAATGAAATATAATGATTATATATATATATATATATATATATATATATATATATATATTAATTACATGAGTGATCTCAATATCTCTTATATCTCTTTTTGTGCTTTTATTAGCTATTCTTATCATCTTTGTAGTTTTCTCATAGTTGTTCGTATGAGAAAACCTTTCATTAAAATGTTGATGTAAATGTGAGACCATGTCTCTCTTAGTTTGTAATCTTTATAGTGGCTTTCTTCATTCTTCCATTTGTTCAAGTGATTCTTTCTTTCTATGTCTTCTAACCCATTGTTACACTATTTTTCTTAGTTCTTTCGTACACATAATTATGTTGAATTTTGATAACCTGTAACATAAAATAAAGCATTTAAATTAATACATAGTAGGAAAGTATTTAAGAGTTTGATGTTTAATTTAATGCATTGTAAGAAGTAGAATATACAAAACATTAGTTCAAAACTAACAACTTTACCACTTTTTTTCCATCAACTTAGTGCAGACACCTTTTAGCATTGGTCAGACCACCACACTCTATCAAGCCAAGTCTTGAACCAAACCAAAACAAAGCTATTCTTACATTAGTATTGGTGATTAACAGATTAACAACAAAACAATTTTATTTCAACATTGGCATAGTAAAGATAGAGGCTCTCATCATTTTAATTTCATAGAGATCTATATTGGTGAAATGGAAATACCACAACCCTACCATTCAAAGACCATTAAAACATTTCATTGAGATCTTGATGTAAATGTGAGACCATGTCTCTCTTACTTTGTAATATTTATAGTGGTTTTCTTCATTCTTCCATTTGTTCAAGTGATTATTTCTTTCTATGTCTTCTAACCCATTGTTACACTAATTTTCTTAGTTAGTTCGTACACATGATTATGTTGAATTTTGATAGCCTATAACATAAAAGGAAGCATTTAAATTAATACATAGTAGGAAAGTATTTAAAAGGTTGATGCTTAATTTAATGCATTGTAATAAGGAGACTATACAAAACATTAAAGTTCAAAACTAAAAACCTTGCCACTTTTTTTTCATCAGCTTAGTGCAGACACCTTTGAGCATTGGTCAGACCACCACAATCTATCATTCCAAGTCTTGAACCAAACCAAAACAAAAATATTCTTACATTAGTATTGGTGATTAACGGACTAATAGATTAACAACAAAGCAATTTTATTTCAACATTGACATAGTAAAGATAGAGACTCTCATCATTTTAATTTCATAGAGATATCTATTGGTGAAATGGAAACGTCACAAGCCTACCATTTATGGAACATAAATTGTGGTGCAATGAAGAAATGGAGAAAACACAAAATTAATGTCCTATAAAGACAGAAGTTTGAATATGAAAACCATATTTATATTATAGCTAGCTTAAAGAAGAAAATCAATATTACTAAAATAAGAACAAAGTCTTATAAGATTCATAGTGAAACTCTCATTGAACAAATCCTATAAAATAATAGTGGTGTGAAAGAAAATATAGCCTGTGTGATGACTTGTTTTGACTATTTTCAACCATATTTCCAAATCTAACAAAAATTAAATTGTAAGTGAGAAACTATAATTTTTATTTCACATTTTCTTGAATAAATTAATATTTTGAGAAATCAAATTTGAGACATTAAATTGATATTTTGAGAAATTAACAGTATCATATAAACAATA
>JZKD02S1615563.1:80179-92924 GCA_000966675.3 Picea glauca
TATTAAATTGATATATATGTGAGAGAAGAAGATTTATTTGAGTGTGATATATCAACTTAAATATAATTAAAGATAAATTAAACATAATTAATGGTTAATAAATATATTAGAGGAAAGTTTATTTGGTTTTATTTCAATTAAGGTGTTGAAATATCATAGGTAAGAAATAAAGGGTTTATAACTAAAATTATAAAAAATAAAAAAAGTATTGATATTATTTGTCTATTTTTAAAAGATGGTTTATATCTTGAAGGCTATTTACTTAGAGGATGGTTAGCATGAGGATTGTGATCTTGAGTAATAGTGTAAGAGATTTGGATAGTCTTATGAATTGGTATAGTTGTTTTGTGTGAGTGTATTTGTTACATGTAATAGTATTCATTCTCATGCACTTTTGTTGTCACTGATAAAATAAAGGTATGGTTGCATTGGATGGTTCCATCTTGCCAATGAAGAGCTCTTTCTTAGACTTGTCTATAATCCATGAGACACACACATAAGAAGACAAGGTTGTCAATTCTTGATAAGAATGTTATGAGACTATAGCATAAAACTATAAGCTTGAAGCACCAAAAAAGTCCCACTATGCACCCAAACATAGAAAAATACCAAAAAAATCACATTGTGCACCCAACCAAAGAGAAACAGTAGGTTGCTTAACACACAAATTTGTCCAGAAAAAATCTATGTCATGTATAAAGAAGGGGCTTGACCCCTAGAAGAGATGTCTAAAGCATGATAGGAAGAATATACCAGAAATTAACCCCCAAAAGAATAGTGGTGTATTAACAAAAATCAACTCTCGAGTAGACTAAACTCGTGCGCATTAATGAACAAAACAATTCCAAGAGCCAAAACATTAAAATATTGAAACACATTATCCAAATTCCAAAAGCTAGAAAATTCCAAAAGTCGACACAACATGTACCCAATTTCTTTAAACATGTACTCAATTCCTTTAAACAAACATTTAGTACAATAATCCATAAACTAAGGGAGATTCTTACCACTCCATTGTCTAGAAGAAAAACCTTTCTCTAGCCACTGATACTCAATCCCAACTCTAATTACATTATCCCACCACCTTGGACATCTCACTCAACCAAATATTGAAAGGACAAAATGAAATTAATTTTTGGGTATGGGAAGAATTGGAGCTTATTCTCTAGAAGGACTTGATAAATATATATTTTTTTAATTTTTTAAATTCCTTTTGAGAACGAGCTATGATAGAGGCTATCTTGTTATTGAGAGAAGGAGATTTTAACTACATTAGTTTAATAATGGTGTTAGAGTCTCCAATGACAATCAAATTCTTGATTCAATATTTTAATGTTATGACAATCAAATTCTTGATTCAATATTTTAATGTTATGAATAAACCCTGAAGTAGAACATAGGCTTCAGCTTGATTGTTAGTGGACTCACCATGACCTCATAAAAATATAATTATAATTATGTGGATGTATACATTTACTTATATTATTTGTGTTAAGCATAAATAAGATATTTATAAGAGATTATTAAAATTTAAATTAATCATTAATGTAAAATAATTTTTCATTTTTCATTTATTATTATTATTTATATTTTTTAATAATTAAATTATTATTGAAAAATAATATAAATATTAACTAAAATATCACTAATTCTAATGAGCTCCTATATAGGTATTCTCTCCTTGTTTTTTTTGGTTTCATACGTTGTTTACTTTCATCCCCTAAAACTTATATAAAAATAAAATTAATTAATCTATAATATAATATAAAAAACATACATTGAGCATTGAGGTGGGACGCAACCCTAAAAGGACACATGACAAACAAGTTTCCATTAAACTTCTCGTCGATTGATGTGATCGAAACAAGTCATACATTTGAATTACAAGGGTACGACGATGTAGGTATGAATTAGGGTTGAGCTCCTACTCAAGCGTTCTCTCCCTCCATTCATTTGTGTCATAGCTTGTTTATTAATGGAGTTGGAGACTCTAGTCAACCTCACTCGATAGAGAGGTGTATGATCATCCAATCTAAAATGTGTTAAGGATTCATAATTCTTTTTAAATATAATTGTTTGAAGTTATTATGTCATTAAGCAAACTCATTTCTAACAATAATCAGTTTGATCAGTTTGTTGAGCAGCATTTAATATTGTACAATTGATATATATATTTTTAGATCACCTTGATATATAGGCTAAAGTATATCGGAAAATGTAGCAGTATTTCATTGAATGTTATTTAACAAGCGGGTTATTGCTAACCAGAAACTCACTACTTGTAAAAGTATTGTAATGAATTCAAAGTGAAAATAAAAGTAAAGTACAATAGCAACGTAAGCAATGGACATATTAAGAAACTCACTACATGTATTAGTATTGTAATGAGTTCAAAGAGAAAATAAAAGTAAAATACAATAGCAACGTAAGCAATGGACATATTAATAAAGTAGCTTAATATTTCACCAATCAAATAACGTTTTAGATCTAAAAAAATATAAAAAAAAAATATATATATATATATATATATATATATATATATATATATATATATATAATTAACTAGCTATGTTGATTGATAAGGATATCAGACCCGCTAGCTTATTATTTCACAAATTTATTTGTTTGTTTGACTAATGAGATGAAGATGGAAGTTCGTCTACTCCAACCATATCCTTTCAATGGCAGAATGATATGCCAACATTGTGGAAGGTAGAGGAAAAATCATAGACAATGATATGCCAACATTGTCACAGGCATAAAAAAAAAGAAAAAACTCAGGAATAAGAGCACCTTGTATCGAACAAAAAATTCGCAAGTCTGTGTGTGTCCAACATAGGAAGAGAGGATTTTTACTCTCACATTCCGAAGAAAGATCGCGCGGAGGACATCTGGTTAGGGTTTGCGCTGATAGGGTTTGGCCGCTTCCATGGCGAGTCAGGACGGAGGGGAGCTGCCGCCCCCTCCTTCCCCCTCTGCGTCCTTCAGTAAACTGGTCACAGCTTGCACGAAGAAGGCAACCCAAGGTGAACCATCGAGCTTTGTGAGAAGATTGGAGGACATACCAGAAATCAATCTCCCTCCGGAACAGCCAATGAAAGTAACAATCTCTCTTTCAGAGCGAGGACTAGTAGGTCAGTTCATGGGGCTTTGGCCCTCAACCAGGACAACAGACAACTGGATCCAAAGAAACTGGAGGCCGCTAATACAGAATAGTGTGACCTGCTACGCCGTTGGAAGGGGCTACTTCATCTTCGAGTTCATTTCCCAGGAGGATCGAGACTTAATCTTTAGGAACATGCCATACTTCATGGGAGCACAGGGACTTTATCTGAATCGCTGGACTCCAAACTTCGATCCAGCCTCGGAAGTTCCAAAAGACGTCCCGGTCTGGGTCAGACTCCCAAACCTTCCAATCCACTGCTGGAACTCCTCGTCGTTGCAAGCGATTGGGAATGGGCTAGGCCATTATATTGATAAAGCCGACCCAAAAGACCAATACTCTTGTGCCAGAATCTGCGTTGAAGTTGACTTGGAAGTAGGGTTGTCGGAAGTAGTGAAACTGAAGGTGGGGGAATGGCACCACCTCCAAAAACTAGACTACGAACAACTGTCGTTTAAATGTAGAGGATGTCATGATTACGGTCACTTCCAGAGGAACTGCCCCAAGACCTTGCAAGAGAAAGAAAGGGAGGAGGGATAGCAGCAACCCCGGAAAGGAAGAGCGAAACCCACCAGCACACGAAGAGACAACCCAGCGTTGGCCCAAAGCAACCCAGGGATCCAGGGCACGACAAACAGTTTCAAAGAGTTGGGAAATGAAGGGGAAGCAACGCCCTCAAGCAACACCGGCCAAGGCGAAGAAGGCAGAGTCACCCAAAACAAGGAAATCGAAGAAACATCAAATGCAACAGGAGGCGTGGAGAATGGGGGGATTCAAGGCACTGAGGAAGAAGAAACCCCTCCACCAAGGAATGAAGTGGATCAAGGCATCGAAGAGGACGAGATCTCGTCAGGGAATGAAACAGAGGGGACAAGTGAAGCTTGGGACACCCCAAAACGGCCTGGCAGAGGGAGGAAGTCCAAAAAGGCGGAAAGGGAAAAAGAAACGTACAAGAACATCCTCAAAGGAGCCCAGCCAACCCTCAAGCAAATAATCGATGTAAGGCAAACAAGGAATCAGGCAAAGGCCTCCCAAGGAGGCCACTCTCCCTCGCAAAATAACCAATGAAACTCACATCCTGGAATTGTAGGGGTCTCGGCAACAGGAAGAAGGAAGACGCTATCAGGGATTTAATAAAAACAATAAGAACGGACATCCTACTCATCCAGGAAACCAAAATGAGTCAACAAGATTCATTAAAAGTCTTAAAAAACGCATGGAGAAGCAGCCAGGGTGTAGCTGACAACGCTAGGGGCGCTTCAGGAGGGCTCTGCACCATGTGGAACGCCTCCAAATTAGATCTAATCCGCTCCGACCTTTGCATGCACTGGATATGCACTCAACTGCTCCACAAAGAATCCGGACAAACTGTAAGTCTCTTTAATATTTATGTCCCTCAGCATATTGACGAAAAAAAACTTTGTTGGCAATCTATTCAAGACTTTCTAATAGCGAATGAACTGGAAAATATAGTCCTAGGGGCTGACTTAAATGTAACCCTAGCAACAGAAGAAAAACGAGGGGGGTCCATTGTAAGGGACCCAGCCCGAGAGTGGGTGGAGGACCTGATCTCAACATGGGATTTAATGGACATTAAACCCTCAAGAGGGCGCTACACCTGGACCAATAAAAGGGTAGGTCCAGGACACATAGAAACCCGCCTGGACAGATTTCTAGTACAGAGTTCTTTCCTGACATTAGGACTCACAACCTCCTCAGAAATCCTTCCTAACAGTACCTCTGATCATAAGCCAATCACCCTGGAAATTAAGAAAGAGCAAGGCCAAGGGCCCATTCCCTTCAGATTTAACCCCGCTTGGATACAGGACAAGGACTTCCGAAGCAAAGTCTCCAAGGTTTGGACCAACAAAATTAAAGGATCCGCATTTTATGTCTGGGAAGAAAAACTGAGGCGTCTCAAGGCTGAGCTAACAAATTGGGCAAAAAATCAAACTGACCCTACAACCCTGTGCCTAGAAACTCAAAGACAGCTAGAAAACCATCAGCTAGCTCTGGAAAACAAGGAGATCACTCAGCGGGACATTATCATGGAAGAGCAACTTCAAAACCATTGGCACAAATCATGCAGAGATGAGGAAAGCTATTGGAGGTAGAAGTCTCGAAGCCTCTGGCTAAAAGAAGGGGACAGAAATACAAGTTACTTCCATAAGCAAGCGGAAGCAAGGAAGCTCTTCAAGGCTGTGACAAAAATCCAAGTCCAAAATACCACAATTTCTGAATCGGAGGACATCAGAAAGGCAGCCTTCGAGACCTTCAAAACTTTTTATACAGAAAATGGAAGGGCAAGTACAAATCCTCAAACGTACCCACTTTCAGTGGTTCCAACACTCATAAAAGATGACGTCAATTGCAAACTTCTAGAGGAAGTCATGCAGCAAGAAATCAAAGAGGCACTTGACCAAATGCATCCAGACAAAGCCCCTGGACCGGACGGATTTACAGCAAGATTTTTCCAGCATTGCTGGGAAATCATAAAGTCTGACCTCACTAAAATGATAAAGAAATCACAGGCAAGCAGTAAACTGGGAGGCGGTACCAACTCAGCCTTCCTGGCACTCATCCCCAAGGAGAAGGGAGCACTCAACTTCAGTCGCTTCAAACCGATATCCCTTTGTAACACGAGCTACAAAATTCTCACTAAGGTAATTGCAAACAAGCTGAAGAACATCCTCCCATCCATAGTGCCGGAGAACCAAGGAGGATTCATTAAAGGAAGGCAAATCGCAGACAATATAATCCTAGTCCAAGAATCTCTTCACTCAAGCCTTTGCAGGAAGGACAAAGGTATGATCATCAAACTCGATTTGGCAAATGCTTTTGACAGAGTTAATCATAATTTCCTTTTTGAAGTAATGAAGAAGTTTGGATTTGATGAAACCTTTGTGAATTGGATAAGAGCTTGTATAGATTCGCCATGGATAGCCCCCATGGTAAATGGGAGAGTGACTAGTTTTTTCAAGGCGTCCAAAGGGTTACGTCAGGGATGTCCCCTATCGCCCTTACTTTACGCAATCCAAGCCTCAGTCCTAAGCTACCAATTAGAGAAGGCCAGAACCAGCAGCAACCTCAAAGGTTTACAGATAGCCCAAGGTGTGAAAGAAATCAACCACGCACAATTTGCAGATGATACATTACTCTTGGGAGGGGCAAGCTGTCTAGTAGCAAAAAGATACAAAGAGGAGCTGGACGCCTATGCTGCAGTGTCGGGAAGTGAGATAAGACAGTCAAAAAGTAAAATTTACAGTTGGAATATTACACCCAATGAGATGAGGGAAATATCCAGAATCTTGGGCATGGAAGGGCATACAAATTGGGAAACTTTCACCTACTTGGGCGTCCCTATCTCCAAGACGAATCCAAGGACTTCCAGCTGGAGCCACCTCCTAGATAAACTAAAGAACAGAATCTCCTCTTGGGGCGCAAACTGGCTAAGTTTAGCAGGGAGGATAGTACTCATCAAATCTATCCTAGCAAGTGTGCCCATTTATTAAAATTCACTTCTATTAGCTCCTGGTACCACAATCAATCAATTGGAAGCTTTGCAAAGGCGGTTTTTATGGGAAGGGGGCAAGCAAACAAACAAACGAACCCACCTCATAAGCTGGGACAAGGTTTTGAAACCCCTTATGGAGGGAGGACTAAGCCTCAAAAATGCTAAAGTGCAGAACCTTGCTCTTGGAGAAAAACTGTTATGGCACATAATCAGTGGAAAAACAGCGTGGTGCAAGGAAGCCTTGTGGAAAAAATATTTCAGAGGTCCAAGGAGAAGATGCGTGGAACACCTCTCAAGTGAACACATGGGATCTCCAATATTCACTCTATGCCGAAAGGCCATCGATCACTTCACTTCCCACCTGACTTGGGTGCTGGGAAATGGGAAACAAATTAAAATCTGGGAAGACTCCATACTCGGTGACCCACCTTTGGAATTGAATCAGAACCTCCAACGTCTGAAAGCCTGGATGGATGGGAAAAATTTGAGGACGCTTTTCGACATCTCTGCCTGGGGGACAGGAAGGCACAAACAGTGGCAAGGCTGGGCAGTGAGCAATCTTCCTTTGGACTTAGATTCTGATTGGGGATCACTAAAGTTAAGCCTGCAGGGGAAAACCCCTCTAAGGAAAAGAGGGAGAGACAAGAGAGGTTGGGGAAGAGATGCAAAACCTTATTCAACCTCGTTGGGATATTCTACCCTTCTAAGCCTCCCCCACGTCCCACCCAACCCAGCGATATGGAAATCCATCTGGAGCTTAAAAACCATTCCCAAGATTGACCTGTTTCTCTGGACACTAAGTCATGGCAGCATACAGACAGGAGAAAACCTCCAAAAGAAAGGTTGGGCTGGCCCCTTCAGGTGCCCCTTCTGTCAGCAAGCTGAAGAAACTTCCATTTACCTTCTTCTCTTTTGTAACTTCTCAAAAGAAGTTTGGAAGCTGGCTGTAGGTTTACAAACAACTCTCCCCCTCCCTCAAGATATCCCTTCCCTTCTCCTTGAATGGCCCAATCTTTTCCCGTTCCGTCAAAAGAAGCAAAGCGTTGCCTCAAGACTCTGGCAAGCAATCCCAAGATTCATCCT
Organism: Picea glauca; assembly: GCA_000966675.3. Lineage (NCBI taxonomy): Eukaryota > Viridiplantae > Streptophyta > Pinopsida > Pinales > Pinaceae > Picea > Picea glauca. The sequence goes on from JZKD02S1615563.1 coordinate 87,940, forward strand.
CTGGGGACTATGGTTGGAGAGAAATAGCAGAATTTTCCGAGAAAAGGAAAGGAGGGCCCCCTTAGTGAGCACCAGGATCAGGTTTCCCTTTAGCGAATGGGCTAGCACCCAAAGGCTTCCAACTCACAGCAGAAAGATGGAAGAGCAAGAAGAGCTTTGGAGTGATCAATTCCAAATTCAAAAAGAAATTGGGGACAAAGCCCCCTTCACTACCCCGGAACAATGGGAATTCAGGAAAGGAAAAGGTGACTTCGACAATTGGAAAAGAGAAAGGGACTGCTATATCCTTTCTTTTGACGGTGCCTCAAAGGGCAACCCAGGCCAAGCAGGTGGAGGAGGTATAATCGAAAAGCCAAATACAGAAATTATGGTGCGATATGCGTTTGGTCTGGGCATAGCCTCCAATAACCAGGCAGAAGCAATGGCACTCTGGCAAGGTCTGTGCCATGCCCAAAGCAATGGAATCCAGAACTTAGTCATCATCGAGGACTCTCGTCTGCTAATTCGAGCCATAGCTCTCTCAAAAGAAACCCAAAACGCAAAACTTAATAACTTGTTGGCCAGAATTCGCCTGCTTCTAAGGGGACTTGACTCGTTCCAAGTTTTACATGTTTTAAGGAAGCTAAACCAAGCTGCGGACAAAGAGGCAAATAGAGGCGTTGAGCTGGCTCAAGGACAAACAATGGTCAATGATCATCAATCCACGGTGGATCTCCCATGACTTAAACTCACGCTCAACAAATATGAAAGATCGGGTGCAAGCACGAGACAAGAAAAGACCGCGCCAGGATTCAGGGTTTGTACGCGCGATTGAGGGAACCTGGCAGAAGAAGACCAAGAGACCAACCCACATGCAAAGGGAAGGCCGCGACCTTGAGCCCATACCTCTCGGGGCTTGCATAGCTGACAACATGATTACAGGAGGAGAAACTTGCTTAAATCCGCTCACGGCTTCAGCCCAAGAGCAGTCCGCGTTCAAGCACGATCAGAGTAGCAGAAGGTTTGTCAAAGGAACAAGAGCAAGAGAAGAGGAAATGGCCGCGAGCTCCAGCCGAACTCTCTCAGTAGAGGAACGCCTGAAGCAACTAGATGACAAGTTGGAGAAATTGAAACAGTCGCTCTAGTTTCAACTCGACTTTCTGGCGAATTTTGATACAGAAGCAGGGAGGAGAATGGAACAGTTGGAGCAGGACTTATCCTTCGTCAAAATCGGTTTCTCAGAGGAATTAGACAAGCTTCACCAAGAGTTGAAAAGCCCTCAGGAGAAATTTGAGGACAGAATTGGTGAGTTAGAGGGTAAGCTGTCCAAGTTAAACTTGGAATGGGGGGGAAATTCTGGAAAGTAGATAACCTCTTGATCTGTAATACATCAGTTTGTAGGGTCTTCTAGTTTTCCAGCATCCTGGCATTTTGTATAGAAGCTAGGGCTCCAAATAAGCTTAGTTTCAAGCATCTCAATGAGTTTGGGGGTTATGTTATTCTCGCAATTTTAAGCATAGTATCTCAGTTTATGTAGACAGCAGCTCTGTGTAGCCGTGCCAATTGTAACCGATCTGTGGCTTTGCCACCATTAATATAATTCCTCTAATCATTATCGTCAAAAAAAAAAAAAAAAATTGTCACAGGCATAGCAAAACTCATGATTATGTTCTACCCTGCCTCAACTTGAAATCCAATAAACACTTTACCAACCACCCATGACAATTAAAGTTGGATAAATTTGTTTGGCTCTTCTTTGAAGAAATTCACAAAGGATAACACGTTAAAATTTGATAATGACCGATCATGTTGCTTCCAGGTTTCATGGCGCACCGGCCATAAGAAATAAAAAGGCCAAACAATAATGAGAGCGTCCCGACATTTATAATTACATTAAGCACCTGTGGATTGTTTCGGATTGCTGACAGCTCCGATTTTTACGCTGCCGTTGGTATGGCCTTCAATCCCTCGAGTGGCTCGATGGATATGAATAAGTACCATATTCGTAATGTGTTGTTTGGAATGCTGACAGCTCCGATTTTTACGCTGCCGTTGGTATGGCCTTCGATTCCAGGAGTGGCTCAATGGATATCAATAAGTATTATGTTCGTAACAAAGGAATTATATCTTTTGGCTGTTTTTTTCAACTTATTTTATTTGATTTTGCTTGAAATTGAAATGGTTGGATTTGTAGATTTGAGTGGTTAAATATGTATAAACAAAATGCTCCGGAGATTTTTCATCAAACTGAATTCATTTATATATTCAGAAATACAATTTAAACAACAGAAAATAGTAATTGATTGCTTTGTTATGTATTCAGAAATACAATTTAAACAACAGAAAATAGTAATTGCTTGTTTTATTTTGTTATACCAACACAACACAGCCACTTAACTAATAAAACGTTTATAAAAGTTAAAAAAAAAAATTAAGTCAAATCTATTCCTTCCCATTCTGGCATATGGCATAACTTTTGGCAGTCTTAGTTTGTCACTAGTGTACATTACATTTTGCATTAGATTAGATAGAATATTTAGGATCCAATTTAATTACGTCGAAAGGGGTATACCTATTGGAGATGGGCAAAATTAATCACCTTTTAATCTAAAATTTTAATTTGATGGCTAACAATTGAAGATGTTGGCATATTCTTAGTCGTCCTCCCAAATCAATGAATGTGATTTACTCTTCATAACTTCCTTGTATTTTTGAATGCATCAGTGTGTTTACTTTTTAACATTTACCTAATCATATTAAGAAATTACTGTACCACCATATGATTGTCACGTTTAACTGATTAACCTTTGGAATTACCACATTTAATTTTTGGATTTCCTCAACTCTATATGCAATTTTATATTGGATCGCCACAGCCACTTTGCGGCTGTGCTAGTTTAGCATCTATTTAATTTGTTCTACAAACCCTAACGCTTAAAATGGTACTAAGCTAATCACAACCTCCGTAATCACATTAATATATTAGCTCAGGAGGGTAAAAATAGGGTTAGGGTTTTTCCACATGCAGACTTGAATCAATGCAGGCCAAAAATAAGGTTTTACCACAGACGGACTTGAATAAATGCTCGTCTGCGGAGGCAAAGATCCCACCCAGTCCTTGTCCTTGTGATTATATATTGCCTCGGATTCGGCAGAGAGCTCCATGTAATAGCCCTTACCATGAGTGGACTCTGCCTTTCTTTCATCTGACAGTCCTTCCTTGAATCAAAGCACTGCTGCATGGTCTGAGGATTCATCTTCGAGAATGGATGCATGGCCGAAACATATCAACAAAAATCACGCCTGCCAAACGTGGCATCCAGCATTTCCATTTGATCATAGCATGCTTCACATCCCACAAAAACGTATGCCCGTTAAACGTGGCATCCATACCATGTGGATCATGGCACCCTTCAGGAAAACGTGGCCAAAGCCCCAGGTACCAACAGTTAAAAAAATGCAGTAAAATACTTCAACGGGCTTCAATACAGTAAAAAACCCAGCCATTAATAACTGGATCTGCAATTATTATGGTAATCATTTTAATCATCTTTTTTAATTTTAATCATCTTTTTTAATGGCCAAAAAAACATGTTTTGTAAGTTATTGGTTGAAATTAGTCTTTAATTTTTTTTTAGCATTAAGAATATTATTAACATATGAAATCATGATTCATGTCTATTAAAAACTTATTTGTGATTAAAAGACTATTAATTTTGGTCATTTTCTGTAAGTGTATTTCTAAATATTATTGACTTAAAACTGTTTCTACTTGGATAAGAGCTTAAGAGTTCATATTCATCTAAAGTATCTGGCAAAAGTAAAAATTATAGACCACCAACAATTTATTGCAGGTGACATGCGTTCCTTCCTGCATTCACAGATAAGAGCCAGTAATAACTGTTCCACTGCTGATTGACCACTGAGCTTTGATAGGTTTTCCAGTGATTGTCCTGTACCATAATATTTTATTTGTCCTACTTAACAGATATAACGGCATCGCTGTTGTTGTCACATGCCATTATTGCAGAGAGGTCTGTGAAATTCTCATGCGTAGTCATTCAATTGTTTTTAAGACCCATCTATAATAGATGCAGTTATTGGGATGCATGTGATATGACAGAAACTCCCCATAAGTGGATGGCTAAGTTGGCATAGAAGTAGTGGATGGCTAAGTTGGCATAGAAGTTGTCTAAATGTGTTATTTTTTTGTTTTTTTCCTGGGCATATTTTTTTAGGGATTTTTGTCTTAAATTAGTGAGATAGTGTTGGATTTATAGATTTGAGTGGTTAAATTTGTTTAATCCTAATACTTTAGGATTTTTACAGTAAATTGAATCCATTTATGCATTCAAAAATACAATTTAAACAATAAAAAGTTATGATTTTGTGGAAATTTATGTTGCGAGATTCAAATAAAGAAAAAAAACCCTTAAAACAATTAAACAACACCAATCTAATTTAAAGACATTAATTTTTTTTCACAACTCAAACTATCCAATTCATATTAATCTTTATTTGTTCATATTGATCTTTATTGCAGGTCTTCAACTTTGCCCTCTTTTCATCCATGTGAAAATTTAATCAAGTTTGTTTTTGGATTATGAATTTATAATTGAGTTTGTTTTCGCTGTAACTTTTCTTGTACTTCTGTTGAAGTTTCTCTTGTATCCTTGGATCTACGGATTCACTATGGTTAAAACTTCTTGTGATTTCTTCTTATTTGGTCATTGAAAATGTGCCGTCACTACAAGATCTAGCGATGGCTGTGGTCAGAATCACAAGGGATGGGTGTTTTAATGTCAATCTTCCCTTTAAACATAAGACTGTTTGGTTGACCCTTCACGTTAGAGGGATTTATAACCCTACTTGACTCAACCAATGTTGATACTATGTGAACAGGTCCCAAATTGATTGCGTTGTTTTTGGTCGTCATCAATCATTGTTTTCATATTGCTTTCATAGCTTATACAGTTGGTGTTACCCATCGCGTTAAGTGAGTCAAA
>JZKD02S1615563.1:134889-168302 GCA_000966675.3 Picea glauca
TAACCCTAGGAGATGAAGCGCCAAAAGTCATGTGGGCCCCGTTTGGGTAAGTTGGTGCATCAACTTCCTGGGGTCGTAGCTTTTGCATACGATCTCCGTTTTAGGCGTGTGATAGATTGTTGGAAAGGTATCGTCTAGGATATTCATTTTGGGGGCTCAATCATGCCTTCGACTATCATTGAGAACCTCTATCTTGAAAAACCTTCATTTAGGCCTTCAAAATGGCCCCGGAAATTAAAACCTGCTAAAAATAGTAAATTGCCAAAATGGCCAGAAAACTGTTTTGAGCCATTTGGAAAAGGTGGGTGGCCACCGATATCCTCCTGGATTATTTTCCCTGGTTAACATGCAAAACTCAAATCCAAACGTCAACTAGCTCTGATACCACTTGATCCACCGGATCTTTTAATGACTTATGGTTGAGTTTTAATTTTGACAGCATTAATTAACCATTTGAGAAAACTTAGTGAAAGAATGAGGAAAGAAGAGGAATTATAACATCCATATACAAATTTACAGATCAGAAACGAAATATAAGATAGCAAACCATAACACGCAGATTGATAACGGAGTTCGACACAACTTTGCCTACGTCTCTGGGCCTTTTCTCTGTGGGGGAGGCTTCTTTATTTCTGTTCAAATTCTCAAAAGTACATCACTGCAATGCCAAATGGATACAAGACTTATCTGGTCATGTTCTTCCAGATCTCTAGAACCATGCAAAGAAAACGGCACGCAAAACGGACATCCGGAGCTCCCAGAAATGGTCCGACAGTGTCTCTTCCTCAAAAGCTTCTCTGCCTCAAACTGACTTTGGCTTGGCTTCTCCTCAGCATAATTCTACTCTGAATTCCCCAAAAATCTCTCCTATGGCCTCAAACAGGCCTGGGTTATATAGCTGGGAAGTTGGTTACTCATCTCCAACTTCCTCCTAAAAATTAGGCTCCAAAAATGCCCAATAACTCCCAAAAATGGAGTTAATACATTAAAAATGGTTAATTAATAACTAAAAACCAAAAATCAGTTATAAACCCATTTTTAACTATAATATATGAGCGTTATCCCCTTAGCCTTGGGCACGCGCACCTTTGGAGTGGTCATATGCTTTTAATAAGGCAAAGCGCTAGCCCAAAGGGCTAAGCACTGGCCCCAAACTGCGTTGACACCCAGTCGTTTGGCAAATAGTCACATGACCGTTGGCTAACGGTCGTAACCACTCCCGCGCGCTTGTTTGTATGCTATGGTTGTATTATATGGGTTTGTGCCGAGGTCTGGGGATAATCCCCAACCCTTTTTCCCACCGGTCATTACATTTAATAAACTTAAATATTATTTTTAACATATAGTTTACAAGCACCAACCGACGGGCGGGCGGTTAGCCCAGCCCTGCCAGTCCATACCCTAGAGGGAGGTCGCGGGTTTGACCCTCAGCGACATAACCAAATTTTTCATAACCAATAAACCAATACCTAGGTGCCACGTGGCAGCCCGTGATTGGGCCACGTGGCACCCAATCACTTGCCAAATAAATGCCACGTGTTGAGATATGATTGGACCACAACAACCAACCAGATTATGCCACGTCAACCTTGCCACATCATCATCGTACTATCCCATCATTCTTCCACGTGTCACTGCCATACTACCCTGTCATATGACACGTAAGTTGTTGACGTCATCCCGTGCCACGTGTCACCCTTACAGTGGTGACACGTGTCACCTCGGGATAGGTCCAGCCGTACGCCCAAATGTCCAAATATACCTGCCACGTGTCACTTCTTGGAGCCATCACGTGTCGCCTGTATGGACCTGCCACATCAGTTGTACGGACCTAACACATCATCATCCGTACGGACTGTACGGACTGCACAGTCAACAATTTTTTTTGCTTGTTTGACTTATCGGACAGAATGCGATATCTTCTCCATACGGAGCCCGTTTGATAAAGTAATTATACCACCAGAATCAGGAAGACAAGAAGGACGCAATGGCACAAGTTTCGTCGCATTCCGAGCACTTTCATTTTTGAGCATTTTTCAAGCCCTGTCAGGCTTCTGGATCCGATTTCGGATCACAGTGTGCAGATCTGAAATGCAATAAAAGACAACAAACCATAACACGAAGATTGATAACGGAGTTCGGCACAACTTTGCCTACATCTCTGGGCCTTTTCTCTATGGGGGAGGCTTCTTTATTTCTTCTCAAAAGCTCAAATGTACATCGCTGTAATGCCAAATGGATACAAGACTGATCTGGTCATGTTCTTCCAGATCTCTAGAACCATGCAAAGAAAACGACACGCAAAACGGATGTCTGGAGCTCCCAGAAATGGTCTGATAACGTCTCCTCCTCAAAAGATTCTCTGCCTCAAAATGGCTTTGGCTTGGCTTCCTCTCAGCATAATTCTTCTCTGAATGCCCCCAAAAGCTCTCCTCTGGCCTCAAATAGGCCTGTGTTATATAGCTAGGAAGTTGGTTGCTCACCTCCAACTTCCTCCTAAAAATTAGGCTCCAAAAATGCCCAATAACTCCCAAAAATGGAGTTAATACATTAAAAATGGTTAATTAATAACTAAAAACCAAAAATCAGTTATAAACCCATTTTTAACTATAATATATGAGCGCTAGCCTCTTATCCTTGGGCGCGTGCACCTTTGGAGTGGTCATATGCTTTTAATAAGGCCAAGCGCTAGCCCAAAGGGCTAAGCGCTGGCCCCAAACTGCGTTGACACCCGGGGACTGGTTGTCCTGATACTGTCCATCTTTGCTCTGTTCTTTGTTCTGTGGGTTGGGGCTGCCCTTTCCTGGATTTTTTTGTGAGGGGTTCCTAGGTCCAAATTGTCGCATCTTTTGTTTGAGCTTCTGCTCGATTTTGATGGCATATCAGTAGGCTGAGCCTAAGGATGAGATGTCCAAAAATTCCATTTCGGTCTGGATGTATCTATGCAGAGCACCGCAATACTTAAGCACCAAATGTCGCTCCAAATTTTGATACTCATCTTGGTGTGCAAGGTATGAAAGATATTCGTGAAATCAGACACTGCTTGGTCTCTTTCTTGCCGCAGTGTGGTCCATTTGGTATACAAGTCATCATAACTTCCGACAGGGTAGTATTGTTCCTTAATAGCATCCCTGAAGGAATCCCAGGTGGTTGTGACTGTAAATAGTGAGGGTTCCTCTGTTTCCTTTTGCTCACAGAAAGTTTCCCACCAATATTTGACGTGGGGAATGGCTTTGAGGAGCACAAAAGTAATATTTTCTCTATTCGAAAATTTATGGACAAAAAAATACCCTTATAGTAGATTCAACCACTTGCCTACAGCATCTGCATCTATCTGACCTTCAAATATAGGAATATCGAAGTTTATTTGTACCTTTAAGGGGGCGGTGCCTCCGCTTGAAGAAGATGTGTCCCCTGTTGGTAGTCGTCGAAGGATTTGCACGAAACTATCCATCATCTCGTTCATTTGTTGCGTGAGGGCTTCCTCAATCAACAACTTGAAAGGATCTCCTGTCCCTTCATTTTTATTTTCTCCTGCCATGAGAGGTCGCTTGGGCGTGCGAGATATTTTTTCCTCAAGAGAAATAAGCTCAAGACCCAACTCTTTATACTCCGACCTCGTTGGGGACATGCATTAAGATGAAAAGGAGCAGACTTCTCTGATACCATTGATCCATATTTTATGAGAAGAATTAAATGACTACAAATTATTAATAGGTGCTTAACACAAAATAACAAAGATATAGTAAAACTGGTTTTCTATTCAATAAGGAAATAAGTTGAAACTGTAAAATGCAGCGGAAACAAGCTTGTTGGAATGGTGACGACTTATCTCTGAGAAGAGATGTAACGGTTGCGCTCATTCGCAAAAAGATTATTACAATGAGGCTCTGAAGGCCTTTTTACAATAAACAGGAATGCCAAAAACCCTAGACATCCAAAAACCTAACCCCAGGAGATGAAGCACCAAAAGTCTTGTGGGCCCCGTTTGGATAAGTTAGTACATCAACTTCCCGAGGGTCGTAACTTTTTCATACGATCTTTGTTTTAGGTGTATGATAGCTCGTTGGAAAGGTATCATCGAGGAGATTCATTTTTGGGGCTCAATCATGCCTTTGGCTATCATTGAGAAGCTCGATCCTGAAAAACCTTCATTTAGGCCCTCAAGATGGCCCCGGAAGTTAAAACTGCTAAAAATAGTAAATTTCCAAAATTGTCAGAAAACTATTTTGAGCCAGTTGGAAGAGGTGGGTGGCCACCGATATCCACCTGGATCAAGATGTGTTTATGAAGACACCTTTTCTTGAACTACAAGTGAGGGGCGGGGAAAGTGCAATGTGAACTACTAGTTGAGCAGACATTTGTTGAAGATTAAGCAATGTATTGCCAAGTGTGCGTATCATTTGTATGGAATCAATATGACTTCTTTCATGTTCTTTGTGTATTATTCTGAATGAACTTGTCATAGAATTGTCAACCTTTGTCATATATGAGGTACAGTATGATGTTGCAGCATATGCATTGAGCACATAATGCACATCTGTATTTGCTTTCCACATAACTAGCATGTCCTTGGAGAAACTGTTGTTCCAAATATGGGAAAGTTTTCGTTTAAGGAAAACTGTCGGTTGCCTAAGCGTACATTGTATGTCTTGGATGTACTCATATTATGATAGATTTAGCTCTGTCAAGAAGGCATCGAAGCTCATCAGCTCATCAAATTCTCCGTGTTCTAGAAATGTGAACAAGGATTTAGATTTCTCAACAACAACATTGTCCTCTAAACTAAGTGGCTCTATGATTCTTGTAGCTCTCATTGGCGGCATGGGAAAGTTGTATCTGCAATGCGAGTTTTTTTGTTTTCTACAACTTCTTGTATGGTAATGTCTATGGAATTTGGCAAGTTCTAGATCCAAATGATCTGTGTTGCATGTTATGTATTTATCCACAAATTGTTCTATCTCAGAATTGTTATCAACTCCATAGACTAGTGCACCCTCTATCCACAACAGTGCGTGGTCATGTTCATTTCTCCTATTATGGAATTCAGTTACAAAAAAGTAGTCCGATATTTTTCTGAAAAACTTTTCATCATGGCATATCAATTGTCTCAAAACATTTATTCTATGTCTATAGTAGCGAGTACATGTCATTGGGTCTTTTCTTATGAGGTAGTCAATGTCATTATTTTCCAGTGTATCGGTTTCTTTTTTACGTTTCTTGTTCCTATGCAAGTCAAATACAACAGCTACCAATGGAACCCAACAATGCTTTGCACTTGTAAATGTGATGAAAAATGTTGGAGGGCCCAATTGTCGAATCATTGCAAAAATTGTTTTTTTGTTTTGTTGCAAATAGTCAGGAGAGGTGCGAATGTTTTTGAAATCTATGTATCCAATATCAGATTTTAGAATTTTTTCTAGGTTTACTTTGTACTTCACATCCTTGGCCAACAAATTGCTTCCTTATAACTGGCCTTTTCTTATTCGGACCCACATGCAAGAGAGAACTTGCTCTATTATTATGCACATTGTTTTGAAAAACAATTTTGTTATGTGACAGGAGAAGTAGCCGCTTGAATGTAGCAGCTCCCATCGGAGTATTTTATGATAATTGAATCGTTCTGTAATATCAATGGCACGTGGATCTCCATAGAAGAGTGTTGGAAAGTTCATTTCCTCGATGAATTTTTCCATGGATATTCCAAGTGGACGTTGCCCCTCAGCAGGTGCAATTTTGACAATCTTGTCTTACAAGTCACGAATGCACTGTGAATCAGTGAATCCATGCACCAATGTCTCAGCAGGTGTTTCATTCTTTGATTCATCACTTGTATCAAATTCACTAGGATTTTCGAGAGTTTCAACAGAGTTGCCATCCTCTTATACAAGAACATTGTTCTAGTTGTCATTTATACAAATGTTTTGTGCTTTGTACAAGGCCTTGGAACATAATTCCTTTAATTCTTTCATAACAACATGCACACGCGCTTTTCCTATATGATAGGCATTTTTTTATCGCAAGCGTCTTTTTAGAGCCACAACAATTGTCATCATGTTGCTAATGAATTGTGGCAAGGCTTTTTGCACAACATCCAGCTGAATAGGCACATTAATAATTGATCATGTTAAGCCCATCTGGGGTCGTTTATATCCCCAAGGCTTGATTTGAGCAAATGAAATCCGCAGAGACACAAGTCTCTCCTCAAGTTCCATAAGTGCACTTACATCTGGCAGTGGTGTATTACATCTTATTTGGTCGGGGGTTGCAAACTATGGAAGTTTCCATTTTCAAGCGACCGTTTGCATGGGAGACAAATTTTTCCACTGGAAAATGGTTTATCGTGCGCTGTCAAGTAGAGGTATTTTGCTTGCAAATCAGGCATGAAAGACTTACTATTTTTTGAGAAATTCAATTGTTCACAAATTGCACATGCAATGGAAGGAGTGTCTTTAATTTGTTTCGTGTAGGTCTGTCTTGCATTTTTCTTTCGGAGGGAAGTATGGGTAGAAAATGTTTCCTGGTTTTCATGGGATATGCGACTGTACCTGTTTCTGTTATGTTCTACACGAACAAATTTCTTTAGATTGTGATATGTGAGTTTCTCTCTAAAAGGAACCATAGCAATGTATTTTTTTCTCCCATGCATGACCTTTTTCAAGTTGTGGTAACTTACTCTACATTTCTTTCCCAAGGGCACGATGAGTTGATGGAAATCAGGATGAATTTCACTCTAACTTAGGTTCTGATAACCTAGTCCACGTTTTTTGCTTAAGGCCTATATGACCTCATCACAACTAGGACGAATTTGACGCATAAATTTTTTCAGATTGTGATAACTTACTTTACATTTTTTTTAAGCCCTGTATGGCCTCATCACAACTATGATGAATTTCATGCATGGTTCTTTTGTTCAAGCTCTATATGGCCATATCACAACCGGTAAGAGTTTCATGGATATGCATGCCACGCGTATGCAAATTCGATGTGGTTTGGGTGGCAGGGACATTCAACCCTGAATCGCCGGTATGTCCAAGCAAAGGTTCATAATGGATATGCGTTGTATCTGTTTTCAACGAGAGGATGTCAATTGTTCGATCGTAATTTGAATCAGTAGACCAAGAATGGACAGTGCCATCTGGCAAGGCCGACCAGACCTAGATATTCACTCTGAATATCATAGACAGCCATTGCAAACAGAATCTGCAACCCTCCACATTCCCTTTTTCATATGGAAGTGCCATGTTTACAAGGTATTCCTGCCAACTTCCAACTGTCGACATATTTTCTAGGAGATATGGCTAAAGGTGTTGATGCAAGCACCTAAAAGCATGTTTGTTGTCGCCTATAATTACATTGAAAAATGATTGTACAGTGTAAAGCCACAACGACTTCACATTGAACTTCGTTGCTACCAAACAACAAATTGCATTGAACAGACTATCTCCACAGCTAGACACAACATTTCTTGTCAGCTGTAAACCATGGCAATCTATGCGATGCATAATCCGTTTCCACTGCGATTCAAGGTCTTTACAAATGAGGGACAAGTAAATATGAGGTCCTTCAACATTGCATATGGAAATTTTTCTGTACAATAGTGGTTCATAATGACCACTGAGATGCAGTTTTGTTGAATAGTAGATATCTTGTTTTTCTTGTCAATGACCATATTCCAACTAATATATTGAGTCAGTTAGACAACCACCGTATACAAAATGTATCTCCCCAAAGCCCCCTCTCATGTGCAGGTAGAACTAGAGATGCAGACAACCGCATCTTTGAAAAATACGTAGCGACATCATGTATTCCATGCAACTGCCGAAGAAAATCAGATTCCAGTTTGTATTCATAGGACTCCAATGCCTCAGTGTCGCCATTTTTTAAACAACCCAAGAAATAATCTAGCAATCCATTGCGCAGCTCGGTCGACGAATACTGGAAATGCGGTAGAACCTAAAATGTATCGAAAAGACAATCCCCTACAGTATACGAGAATGCATCCAATCTAAAAAGGCCTTTTCTATGCAAAACCACGTCAATGTTGTCATGTACAATGGACTATGTATCTATTTCATACGAATCAACATCTATTACTTCTTTCATCTTTGTGATTTTGAAGTTATTTGTTAGATACTTTCAGTTTGCAAAAAAACAGAGAAAAGGGGGAAAAAAAATAAAAGTAGCAAAAAAAGAAGGAAAGAAAAATAGGATAACTACAAGCACGGAACTGGGTACCAATCCCGGTATGTATCTTTCAACCTTCTTCTTCTCAACTTCAATACCCCCTAGTCCCCATAGAAAATGACAAGAAAACAAACCCACACTGGAAAGTGAACCAAACAAAAGAAACAATGCAAATAAATAACACCATGAATTTACTCAGCAGAAAGACAACAGGTGGACGCAGTTTTCCGACCCACGGAATAAAAGCATTCTTTGCGTCTATACCCCGACGGATGGTAAACCCCTCTACATTGGAATTTTCGAAATAGTTACGGACGCAACAACCGATATATGAAGACGCATGGTTTCCAAGAACAAAAATTAAGAGCACAGACAAAGATGGTCTACAACAGAATTTGGAGGCAGGGACTCCCACCATTGAAAAATAACAACAACAGGGAAACTTACCTGTCAATGAGGGATGGCAAGAGTTGAGCCCCAAGAAAAATGGAAACCGCAACAACAGGTCCAACAACTTGCAAAGTTGAAGAACAACAAACCAGTGAACAACCACGAAGAGGTCCAACTGCAACTGCAGGACCTCAACTTTGCAAAGTTGAATCAAACAAGAACAAGAACCATGGAACGAAGCAACGAACAAGCATCGACCATTGAAGTAGTGATGTCGACCATCAAAAAAATGGAAACGAAATTGTATTGCAATGCATCTGTACAATAAACATTTAAGACTGTCAGACCTGTTAGGTAAACACTAAAGACTGTCAGAACCGTCGAAGGGCGTAGCCCTGTGCAAACATTTAAGAAAAAATGTAGTGTGGCAAGCCTGTTCTCTCGAAGCACGCAACAATAAAGAAAAAATCACACATAGTAATATGCTAGAGAATGTATTCTACCTAGCAGAAAATGCTAAAGGAAACATTCGAACTAATGCTAGCATTAATCCACCTTCGACCAATGCATAAGAAAATATATGATTCAAAAAGACCATATACGATCAAATACTTTGGATATGATAACATACATAACATTGGGAATAGTGAAGCCGACAATAAGACCTCCAATCCATTGTCCAATCAGATCTTAACAAACATGGTACTTTCTATTATATAAAAATCGATATTTTGACTTCCCTGGTTCCAACAATAGATAATATGAAAATATTTGTGGTCAATACATAATCTAATACGAGGTCAACGATTTATCGATCGCTATAATCCCTCTATACCTATAATAGAGACTAATAATAACATGAAAATGTCTCACATACATAACAATATCCATAAACATCCATAACCTAGTGTCCCCAACCAATTCCTCTAATGAAAGCGTATAAACAATGCCTCTAATGAAAGGGTATAAAGATAATGACATAATAAACAAGTACAAATAGATATGACATCGTTCCCATGAGCAACAACTTAAAAAGGTCGTTATCATTAATGTTGTTTGTTTGGGAAAAAACTTGTAAACAATGTAAAGTTTTATATTTTTCCATTTTTTCATATTATATTTGAGTCAATAATACTAACATTGTAAGATTTTATATCTTGGTATTTTTTAATATGATGTATTTGAATTTATCAATATTATAAAATTTTATATCTTCGTACTTTTTTCAAATATCACATATTTGGGCCATAATATCACATCACAAAAGCAATTAGTTGGAATCATAATTTACTTGTACGTCCTTGGCTTTGTCTTTAGCTATGAAAGAATGGCACGGTATCCCCACATATTATATGGACTTTTTAATGTATTTGTCAAGGAATCTTTTTAGTGGCGATTTAATAATTAATTTTATGTGTGTTAGAAATTAATTTAAAATGTTTTATAGTGTATAATGTGTTTTATATAATTTAAGTGAGTTTAATGGTTAAGAATATGCGTTTTTTTTCTAAAAGTTATAAGTTCAAATTCAGATGGGGTAAGGTATGTATATCTCTGTATAATTTAGAAGTCAAGTCGTTAAGTAGAGGGGATCCTTTGTTCCACAAACAAGGGGATCTCATACACCAATTTAGGGTCTAGCTTGGTTGTGACCTTAAAAATAGATTATTTATTATTATTATTATTATTATTTAAAGATTATACACATCAAAGTTGAATAAATTTATATTTATGATTTAATAAGATAACATTATCTTACAAAATTAAAATCAATATCCAATTTTATAACAATATTTAGATTAAGAGTGGTTTATGTAGATTAATGAATGTTGCATATTCATTAACAAAATCTATGGGAACTGAGAAGTTCTCTTGGTGTAGAGAATCAATGGGCAATTTTTTCCCTGGATTGTTGATCATGAAAGCCTATGCCCTATGTATGCAAAGAAAACAACAAGTGGGAGAATGTTGGGTACATGTTATATTCTTTGCATGATTATAAGTCCCCCTATTGAGGGTTGTGGGGGTGGAGCCCTTTAGAAAAAAAAAAAATAGGGGTTTATTCCCGATTGTTTGGGTGGTTTTTTTCCTTTGGCAGTAGAAGTTTTTCTCCTTTGGCAATTTAGTGATGCATGGTATTTGAGTCCATGGTTTTCTAATTATGTGTAAGGAATCAGGATTGTAGTCTAATCCAAGTCAATGTATTAGGGGTTTTGTATGTCGCAGGATCATACATACATACATACATACATACATATAAACAATGAAATTGGATGACGATGAATAATAATTAGAGATGTGACTCTAAACAGGTTGTTGATTTTCCGATTTAAATTTCCACAATAAATCTCTCTATAAATGTATGATTACAATTATGTTATTTTTTGTATTTCCAAGTTGAAAGTAATTAAGACTTTACATTACTTAATCGAAATTATAGTTACCATTCATATAGTTATGTAAGGCGAAAGAATTAACAAGACAATAAGTATTTAAATCAAGAGGTTCCCTGCCTTCATCATCCAAGAAGTTTATGATTGGGAAGGTTCACTTCCAATCATTATTATTTTTATCTAACATTATTATTATACAGATAAATTAACAAGCTCGGGTCATCACGGAAAGAATCATATTAAGCTAATAATATTTGCAACTATATTGAAACCGTAGGAATTGGGTTAGCACCTCTATGGCGATAAGTGGAAGAAGAGAGACAAGTTAAGTCTCTTGAATTAACTTTTTTCAACGCCTCTAACTATACATTAACATTTTCTTAAAGTTATTTAAAAAAACAATAAAGAGAATTCATTGAGTTCTTTTAAAAATTCGTGTATACAACATCTACCCAGAGATACACCATAATACTTATTTGGTATGAAATAAAAGAATGATCTTCAAGAAGCTTAAACAATGATAACACATTTTAAAAGAAAACTACGCAACCAATCGATATGCATCATTTCTTTTTTAATAGCATAAAAACTAATGAGATTATAAGACAAGTCTTAGATGGAATCATATCTTATTTTATAGCTCCAACAAATACATATAAACTATAGAATAACATTTTGGATTTACAATCCTTGGTACGAATACGAATACATTGGTACAATAACAACCTTCATAATTGATTAAATTAACTAAAACCAAATAAATAATGTGACCAAGGAAAGATGTAGTTGTTGATGATCTTCAATTTGGAAATTTGCACAACATCCTCCTTTTACCTGTCAATCCAAGACTTCATTAGTACCTCCCAACTAACTTTAGGGGTACTCTTCTTCCCCCTTAGCTCCACCAGCCGCAAAGGAGCCACACACAGAAAACCAGCTCACAATAGCACAAGCTTTCCCTCATAAGGAGAGTCTTTCACCTCTTGCACAAGCTTGAACTCAACTCACACAAGTAAACTCAGTCAATCAAAATTTCACCATCATTTCATTCATCCAACAAGAAGGTAATTTCTCTCTTTCTCTCCATTTTTTTTATAGGAAAATTTTCCTTGACACATGTCACCTCATGCACAATTAGACAATTTTTAATAATTAAATTAAAGAATATTCACCCACAACACGTCACACTCTCCCCAAGTTGCATATGTTAAATCCCTTTTTAATTTAATTAATTAAGCAATTTCGCTCACACCCACAATCAATTCTTATATTTCCTCCTAGTTGTATCTTAGTTCCCCAATCCCTCTTTTATTGTGTTCCCTAACTAAATTTTAGTTTGAGTTTGATTAGGACTCTTCTCTTAGTTAGAATTTAGTGGTTTATTGACTTAGGATACTTGCTCTATGTTAATAATCCATTCTCTCATGAAATAAATTCTTTTTAATTAAAAATAATTTTTTATTAATATCATGCACATATCTAAATTCTATTTCTATTCTTCCTTTACTAGTTTTATTTAGCCATATTCCCTTAACCCCTTTAGTGTTTTATGTAGTCAAACATCTAAACTTAGACTCTTTGTTAGTTTTTCTAGTTTATAATTTAACAATAAAATGTATGTTATTTTCTAACAAAGTCTAAGCATTTATTTTATTTTCTAGGTCTTCTAGATTTATTGTTGACTCAAAATTTATACATGTGACTTGCCCTTCAAGATGCACCTCTGTGCTCCAAGGGTGTCACTCGTCATTGACTAGTTTGGAAGTTGCCCGATGGTTGGAGTCAGTACTCCACTTGTCGATCTTGTGTGAGACTAAGGGCTTGCTGAGGAATAAGGTATATTCCTTATTGCATGCCCCTTATTAATACTCATGAAGGACTATCTTAGTCTTCCCTCACGACATTTGAACCTCTCGGAACAAGGTAATCGTTAACCTTTGGTTCAAGTCACGACAGGAGTGCTAGTAGGCTGTGACAGGGACGCTGCCACACCTCTCCCTCATCCATCTAGTATATGTGTCTGACCCCTGTACTCCATATGTGATTCGAATTAGAAAGTGTCACCATGCATGCATCCACTAACAAGGATATTGTCAATAATCCATATACATGAAATCCATACTGAAATCATCATCAATAATATATGTAATAAATCAAGTACTCAAACCAAAATAAAATTCCACTCCCTGACTCAATATGGAGTCCAAGGAAATTTGTTGATTCCATCATTAACCTCAACCAGTCACGTTCCCTACACACTCATGAAACCTCATCATAATACATGCCAAACCTATACATGAATAAAATAACATATAAATATCAATACTCTACAAAACATAACTCATAAACCAAAACATAATCATAGTGTACCATGTTTTAACTGGATCACTTGCTCGCAAGTGTCCTCAAAGAATAAGTCAATGTATAAATGTTATTAGTAGAACTGGATGTTACAACTCTTTTCCACTCATATTGTAAACAATCTTATCGAATTTCTTCAAGTTTTTGCTCTGCATAACTTGCACTAACCAATACACATCATTAATTTAAACTTACAAATATTTCAAATATATTAAATTTTTAATAAAACATAAAGAACTTGTCTCCCTCTCTTCTTGGGATGAGACACAATTGCGCTCATTGCAATAAGATGTTTTCTTTGAACTTCTATTAGTCCTCTTGTATAAAAAAAAAAATCAGGAATCATCAGAAATAGAAATTGTGAAAATTTTATACGATCTAGTATTTCGATCCACATCATTAAAAAGAATGCCCCAGGGCATGAAACATATACACATGTTGGTGCATACCATTAGTCATTGTGCATTATTAACCCATACGCATATGATACTAAAACCAATATTATTTATATTTTCGACCAATCAGTGCTTTTAACTGATATATGCACCCCAATGAGTTTTTATGTTAAGTGAGCACCATGTCACTACCTCTGTACAGAGTGACCTGGTGTGATTTTCCTATACAGTGTGCATTGCGTACCGTAGAAATGTTTTTTGATACAAATCACTAACAACGATAGGGTTGACAAGGTTTGTGATCTGATGCAATGAGTGGTACCATTGCAATGAATACCAAATGCCCCATATGCAACTAAATAAACCCTATAAATATCTATTTTTTAAAACGATAAACCCTATAAAAATATATTTCTTAAAAAAATAGGGGAACCAAAAGAAACAACAAGAAAGTTAGGGCTTCCAATACCGAAGGTAAATATGAAACCATTTTATGTTTTTTAACATGCATTGAAAATAGTTTGAATCAAATAGGGAAAGATTGAAATGATTAGTAGAATGAAATCACATACCTGAAATTTCTTCTCTGCAAATTTGTATGTGCCCTACGTATCCCTTCCAAATTTGGCTCTTCAAAAAAATCTACCCAATCAAAAGTATTTGGTGGTAAATCTCTCTTCCACAAATATTCCCTCTAAATTCTACCAAAAAATGAAATAATGAATAGTATTTTAATTTATAAACAAATACATTTCTAAACATGAAATTCCCTCTCTCTTTTTTCCCAGTGTTTTTCAATGTATATACCGTACCGGTGCGCTACAAAGCACACCAATACACTTTGTATGTAAAAACACTTAGTAAATTATATATTTAAAAAAAATTTGTCATCAAATCGGTGTGCCACACAGATTAACATGCCCATGTGCATATACGTAAAAACACATTGATACTAATTTTATCGACAAAATAGAAATGAAAGCCTCCACAATTAAAATATATGGATATTTTTCTTAGTGAAGGTTCCAACAGAGGTCACGATTCAGTGTGTTTCATAGTGTAGCACACAGATTTTTTCTATATATACAAATGCATCGGTGCGTAAGAAAATAATTAAAAGCATCGATAAATTTTAATATCAAAATCATGCACGTATTTATGATGGGTTTGGCTCAAATGCAGTGAAAAGAAGGTTGTAATATCAAATGGTCAATACTTCATATTCTAATTCATTCCATATTGTTGTAAGTTTGTCAACTTATCCCACACCATTTGAAGTAAGTCTAGATTTTATTTATAATTCATTTATCTGATTGAATTTATGTCATTTATGCACATGCATTTGAATAATTGTTCATTGAGTTTTGTAGGAACATAAATCAAGATCGATTTCGAATGCGCAAGATATTCCACCAATGCAAAAAATGTTGCAAGCTCTTATCAAGAGAAAGATATTGCACGAAAATGTTTGATAAAAATGGATAGCTACTTTACCCTACCAATTGTAACATGTCCATTGAACAACCGAGAGGGGGGGTGAATCAGTTGTTACTATGCTTAAATAATTATGTCCATTTTAAACTCTTTACAGAACACGCAATGATGATCACGATAAAGTAAGGAACTAAGCAATAGAATATTCAACATCAATCACACACATGAAATATACAGAGACATATATTTCTTAAGGAAACCCATAAAGGAAAAAACCTCTTCTTCTTGATATGATAAGTATTCTTTATTTTCTATACATTATCATTATTATGAGCTCCAACTCTTCTTGAGGCTACAACCTTTGTTTTACAAGTAGCGACTTTCTGAGAGCACCAACTCTCTGGTTTCTCTAGCACCCACTAGAAGGAAGCACCAACTCCTTGAGTGTTCCAGCACCAACTGTGATGGAAGCACCAACTTCCAATCACACAGAGAACAATAGTTCTCCCTTGCAGCACCCTGCCACCCTGGTTTTTCTAGCTACAATCAGATGGAAGCTACAACTCCCTGTGTTCAAGCACCCACTTGAAACTCTGAGGACAACAGTTCTCCCTAGCACCTCCCTACCACCCTTATTATAAAAACTTTGTTACTGAAACTTATTACAGTGATACAATGTTTATTAATGGCTTACCAGTCCCATCACTGTTTTGTTGCACTATTATGCTATGCCTGCATCAGTGTCTTCCTGCTCGCATTCTTCTTTGAGATTTTTGTTATTCTTCTCTGTCTATGTACACGCACCTCAGCATCATCTTCCTCTCTCAGATATGCATTACTATTCTATGAGCTACGCCTCTTATGTGCATTTCAGCTGCTGCACAGAGCTTGATTTTACGCGCAAGAATAACTATCAACCGAAGCAACCACCTCTTCTCTGTTATGTGTATATTCATAATGCCAAGTCCTATGCTAGATCACACAACTAACTCTTCATCCCCTCTGGAAATTATGTTCAGTCTATTCTTCATCCATGGTCGTTATGCTGAGACTGTTCATCATTAGTGGTCGTTTCTGAGATTTTTTGGCTTCTCTGGAAGCTACAATCTTCGACGCTTTTCCATCTGTCAATCGTCTCTATGATGAGTCTTCATTCCACTAGAATTTACCTCGAGACTCTTCATCTCCTCTGGCGATCACCCTAAGATTCTTTGAATTCTCTGGTAGATGCAATCAGTCGTTTTCTGTAGTTACAATCAGTACATCTCTAGCAATTATTAAGAGAACCTACGCACGCTCATGCCTTTTTCACCTTTTCCCTTCCTGAGAAATCTACACAGTAGGCGCTATCGTTTATGGCTAAGCCCCTTCCTTTCACATGACCATCGACAGTGACCATACGCCTAACCAACACTCGTTTCATGATTTCTCATTTCGGGTGATCAACTGCGAGTCACCTCGATTTTCCCAACTCACGAAACTCTGAGGTGGAGCCTAGCAATGATAGCTCCTTCCATTCTCTTCCCCTGATGTGACCACTGGCTATGACCACAACCCTATTCGAAAAGGCATTTCGTGATTTCGACGATCTTCGTTGTAGAGCCTAGTGACGTGCTAGCTACTCCCTTAATCTTCATCAATGTGACCACCAACTGTGACCAGGGGCCAAGAAAGAGGGGTGTGTCGCAATTTTGTATATCGCGAACTCCTGCTATGAGTTTCCTTGAAACTCCCGACTCGCGAAAATCCGAAATGCTTCATATCAGATCAACGGTCGAGATCTCTTTTGTGTCTCTGGACTTCGTAGATTTCAATTCTCAAACTCTTGTTCATCCTTCAATTGCTTTTTCCCAGAGTTGACAATCCACTGACGCGTTTCCTAGCTGACGTAGTCTTCCACCTGTCCTTGTTGACGTGGTCTGCCACGATCTAACGGTCATTGTCTGATCTCCAGATTCAACGGTTGACTGAACTTCGCATTCCAGGGATTTCAAATTTCAAACTTTCCTGAGTGTAAACTCCTCGCATCTATATATCCGAAGTGAATGTTGTTTGTTTGATCAAGATCTTGGATCAACGGCTTGATCTTTCTATGATGCAGCGTTTCTAGCTTATCCTGTCCTTCCAGTCGAAATTGATCCAATGACTGTGATCAAATTGTGACTTCGCGTTTCGGGTATTGAACATGAGCCAACCATGACTCTTCCAACTCCCGACTCCTGATTTTCCGAAACTTGCTCCAGATCAACGGCCCACCGCCCTCTATGATCCAACGGTCCAGATCTTATCGAGACTTCCCGTTTCACAAATTTGGAGGACAACTCACCTTTGACATCTCCAGCGCGCGAGTCAACGAAATGTTGATCTCTCGCCATGTGTCCTATGCATCCAAAAACCCAAATCATTTCGCAACTTCTCACATCACGAGTTCCTACAACTCTCACCTTTGACTTCTCCAATTTGCGAGTTAGTGAAATGTCGATCTCTCGCCACGTGTCCTCTGGATCCAACGGTTCAAATCTCATCATGATTTCGCATTTCGCTAAATTGGAGGATGTCTCTTGGCCATTATCCTCTTCGCATTTATACTATATCCAACGGTTTCTAGTCCTTCGCACTCTGATCCGACGGTTGAGGTCTAATCTCCTCGTCTGCGTGCTCCTCCTATCTAGACTCTAATTTGAAAACTATTGGGTATTCGGGATTGGTGATCCAAAAACCACTGTCACTCCTCCTCCTGAGCTTACGCATCCTCCCGACTTGGAATAATTTCTAAGTGTCAAAGGTTCTGCGACCTTTGATCCTTCTGCTAGCCTTGATGTATGGGATCTCATCTACGTGTCTCAGAATGCTATCTCTCCTGAGATTTGGAAATAAATTCCCTCGACCCTGGCGCACACTTGTGCTATGCATGTAACTCTGCGCTATTCCTCCTGAGCTTCTCGAGCTTTCTCTTTTTTGTCTTCATTGTTGTTCTTTCCATGCACATTCTTCCTATAAACCTTTTGTGTCTTTGTTGTTGTTCTTTCTGTGCACACTCTGCCTGTAAACCTGCCAACATCGTTGTTGTCCTTGCCATAAATGACAAGCACACTCTGTATGTAAACATGCCAACAATATCCCCCTTTGGCATTGATGGAAGCCCTGAACAACTGCACTGTTCTGCTTAGACCTCCAACTGTAGCATTCAAACCAGACCTTTTCTCCCCCTTTGACATAAATGTCAAAGAAAATATGCTCCCCCTGAGTTGTTGCAGTATTGTGCAAAGGTATCAAATATTCAACCAACACAAATTCCCCCTGACAAGATGGACTCTCTTAGGTGAGAGAAGGGATGACACCCAGTTTCTGATGGAGATATTCAAATGGTGTCTTGGCTAGGGGTTTCGTAAATATGTCTGCAATTTGTTCTGTGATTGGAATGTAATTCAGCTAAACAACTTTGTTTGTAACGTACTCTTTGAGAAAATGATATTTTATTGGTATATGATTAGTCTTTGAATGGAGAACAGGATTCTTGGAGACACTAATGGCACTTGTGTTATCACAGTGAATTGGAATGGATCAATATAAGTGACTTTCAAATATGTAAGAGTTTGTATCATCCATAATAGTTGAGTGCAGCATGTAGAAACAACAATCTACTCTTCCTATGTAGTTGACAAAGAAATAGATCCCTACTTCTTACTCAACCATGCTACCAGAGAGTCACCTAAAAAGAAAGCACCTCCACTGGTGCTTCCCAATCAACATCTGAATATGCAGTTAATTGAAGGTTTTGGTTTCTAGAATACCAAAGACCATAAGTCATTGTACTCTTCAAATATTTGAATATCCTTTTGACAGCTACTAAATGACTTTGTTTAGGAGAAAACTGATAACAACCTACCATTCCAAAAGCTTGCATTATATCAGGACGAGATGTTGTGATGTACAGAAGATTGTCTATCATTGATCGATGTGTTCTTTGATCAACATCAGGTGAAACATCATCTTTACTGAGCTTGCAACCAACAACCATAGGTGTACTAACAGGAGAGGAATCTTCCATCTGAAACTTCTTCAACATTTCTTTCAAATACTTTTCTTGAGAGATAAATAGCCCTACAAAATTCTGATTGATTCGTAGACCAAGGAAGTGTGACAGTTCTCCTATCATGGACATCTCAAACTCACTTTGCATTGAATTGGCAAACCACTGAACTGAAGGGTCATTAGTACATCCAAAAATTATGTCGTCTACATAAACCAAAACCACTAATAAATCATCACCTTTATATTTAATGTATAGATTACTGCCAACAATACCTTTCTTGAACCCTTTGTCTTGTAAAAATTTGTCCAGTCTATAATACTAGGCTCGTGGTGCCTCTTTCAGTCCATATAGAGCCTTTTTCAGCTTGGAGACATAGTCAGGATTATCTGTCAGACAAAAAACCTTTAGGTTGCTCCATATATACTTCTTCCTCTAGATCTACATTAAGAAATGTTGACTTAACATCCATCTGATATACTTTAAAGTTCTTATGACATGCATAGGCAAGAAACATTCTGATGGATTTCAATTTGCCACAGGTGAAAAGGTTTCATCAAAATCTTGTCCTTCAACTTGTGCATACCCCTTACAGACCAATCTAGCTTTATTCTTAACAATTTGTCCTTGTTCATTCATTTTATTATTAAAAACCCATTTGGATCCAATTACATTCTTATCTACAGGTCTAGGAACAAGCTCCCAAGTATTGTTCTTCTTAATCTGATCCAGTTCCTCATTTATTGATTTTAACCAATTTACATCTTCAATAGCTTCATTAAAGTTCTTGGGTTCTACTATGGATATGAAGGCTATATGTGATTGCTCGGTGTATTTGATTATCCTTCTCATGGTGTGTACACCTTTGTCTTTCTCACCAATTATCAGACTTGCAGGATGATTATTTCGAGTAATTATGGAGGAAGGATTTGATGTTGTTTTCTGATTTGAGTTTGTCTGGGTGTTGGTGTCTTCATCTGACTCAGAGTCTTCTTTTCTTGATTCTTGGACCTATTCATCTTCAGCTTCAACTGTGTCTTCTGTAGCAAACTCAATATGGCTCACCTCTCTTTCTAAGACTCCATCATCAACCTTTACATTAATGCAATCAATTAATTTATGCAACCTCTTATTATATCATCTGTATCCTTTATTGTTTGTAGCATATCCTAATAAGATTCCTTCATCATCTCTATCATCATACTTGTCAAGGTTTTCATTATTATTCTTTATGTATCATTTACTCCCAAAGACTTTGAAGTGTTTGATTGAAGCAGGTCTTCCATACCATAGTTCATAAGGTGTCTTGTCACTGTGTGGTCCGAGGTGGGATTTGTTAAGAACATGGATTGTTCTGTGTATTGCTTCTACCCAGTAGGTTTGACCAATGTTCTTCTCATTCATCATTGACCTGGCCATTTGTTGAACTGTTCTGATTTGCCTCTCAACTACTCCATTTTGTTTTGGAGTTCCTGGGATTGTGTACTCTCTTGATCCCATGTTTATCACATAATTCCTTGAAATCACTTGACATAAATTATCCTCCTCTGTCACATCTTACAGCCTTTAATCTGTTGCATGTTTGATTCTCATTTAAGGCCTTAAATATTTTAAATTTCTCAAATGCTTCATCTTTTTCTTTGAGAAAAGAAACCCAAGTGAGTCTGGAGTAATCATCAATGATCAGCATGAAGTAGTTTTCCTTCCCTGTGCCTTCCTGTCGTGATGGTCCACATAAATCCATATGAACTAGTTGGAGTGGTTTCTATGTTGAAGTAGAGCTCTTGGATTTAAACTGTGTTCTAGTTAGCTTTCCTACTTGGCAGGGTTTTCACGCAGAATCGTGTGGCTTTGATATTTTTGGAATATCTTTTACTGCCTCAAGATTTTTGAGCTTGATTAAGTTGTCAAATTTTAGATGTCCAAGTCTCCTATGCCATAACCATCTCTCATCATGTTTGCTTAGATGACACTCTTCTCTATCTTCTTTCAGTATATATACATTGTTTTTTGTCCTTATGCCTTTAGCCACCACTTGTCCTGAGTTTACAAACTTTATCTTACAATCTTCGGAAGTGAACACCACTTCACATCCTCTGTCAAAAATTTGACTTACACTGATAAAATTGTGTTTCATCCCATCTACAAGCAGAACATCATGGGATTTTCCTTTACCATTACTCAAACTCACCATCCCTTTACCTTGGATTTTACCTGGTTCATCATTTCCAAAGGCTACATTTCTTTTTTTTCTTTTACTTCTAGACAGAAACTTATCCTTGTCTCTAGTCATGTGCTTGGAACATCCACTGTTTATATACCAGGGGTCCTTTTGTTTTTGAGATGAAAGTACTAGACCACATTTTTCATTGTCTTTCTTTTTCCATGTGCTGACATTTCTAGCTAAAGGATTTATCCTTGGATCTTCCTTGTACTTCTTCAAATGGAAGTTTGCAGCTTTGTGGCCGAAGTTATGACAGTTATAACATTTGATCTCATTGTTCAGTAGGTCAAAGTGATTGGTGCTATGTTGTCTATTCATTGGATTCTTAGTTCTATGTTGTAAAGATTGTCTATTTCTTGACCTTCTCAGTTGCATGTCTCTAAACTTAGTTTGACATTTTACAATCTTATGACCAAAATTAGAACAGTAAAAACAATAGCCATGAAAGAAATTTCGGTACTTGAAGGATGGCCTTCTTCTTGGAATTCGTTGGTCCATCTTCTGATCTCTTTGTTTTTTATCAAGGATCATCTTGTCTTTATTAGCTTTAGGTGACAGAGTACTCTCATGGTCTGGTTGTTTGCTAACTTGGAACTTGATCATCTTTACTGGCTCTTTGCTTCTTGAACCATTTACATAACCTAAACCAGTCTTCAACAACAGAGATCTCTATTTTCTCAGGATGTCATTTAGTTCTACTGTGGATTTAATGCTTGGAAGGTTTTGAAGATACAATGTTTTAAACCTCTCCGTCTCTTTTCTGGTTTTTACTACCTCTTCTTCCAAGGCTTCACATCTCGCCTTCTTTTCTGATAACTGTTGTTTTAGAATGCCCTCCATTTTCTTTGCCTCTTCTAATTCCACTTTTAGCGGGGCAAAGTCTTCATTAGGTTATTTATTGTTTTTCTCAAACTGTATCAACAATTGTTTTTGCTTTTTCTTCTTAGATCTGAGTCTGACAATTTCTTCTAGAGCACTGATCAGTTCTCCTTCCAATTCAACCACAAATTCTTCATCGTCAAAATTACTTCCTGTGCTTTCATTATCATAATCCTCTAGGGCCATAAGCATAAAGTCATTAACCTTATCTTCACACGAGGAGTCACTATCTATGTCTTTTGAAGAGTCATCATTGTTTACACATAAACTTTTCTTTTTACCAAATCTCTTGGGTTTGAACTTTTTTTCTCCTTCAGAATTCTGATCCTTCTTCTTCTGTGGACACTTAGATGAAAAGTGACCTATCTTTCCATAGTTAAAACATTTGAAAGGAAATTTTCCTTAGTACATGCCTGATCCTTTCTTTAGTCTTCTCACAAATTTTGCTTCAGTTTCATGAGGCTCAGAATCCTCATTCTTATCAGCTTTAAATGATGCTTCTCTAGAAGTGGATTTATCTTTATCTATCCTCATTTCATATGCAGTCAACATTCCTAGAAGTTGATCAAAAGGAAGATTTTTTAGATCATTAAGTTCTTCTATAGAAGAGACCTTTGGGTTGAACCTATCTGGCAAAGATCTTAAAATCTTTTGGACTAAAACTACGTCTTCAAACTTCTCACCAAGACTCGTCATGGCATTCACTAGTTCTTCAACTCTCAAAAAGTACTTCCCAACAGTTTCATCCTCTTTCATATTTAGCTATTCAAACTGTAATCTGTAGGTTTGAAGATTGGCATCCCTTACCTTCTCATTACCTTCATAACT
Source organism: Picea glauca (assembly GCA_000966675.3). Lineage (NCBI taxonomy): Eukaryota > Viridiplantae > Streptophyta > Pinopsida > Pinales > Pinaceae > Picea > Picea glauca. The sequence continues at coordinate 158,014 of JZKD02S1615563.1, forward strand.
ACTAATTATTTTGTCCCACATTTCTTTGGCAGTTTCTAAGTGCATAACTTTTACAAATTTTGCTTTTGCCAGCCCACTCAGAATAGCTTTCATAGCCATAGCGTTGAAGTTGAATTCTAGCTTGTCATCCTTATTAGCTAGTACAACCAGTCTCTACCACATCCCAAACATCTGCACTTAAATCCATTATGTAGGTTCTCATCCTAACTTTCCAGAAGGCAAAGTTTGTTCCATTGAAAAGAGGGGTCTTATTGGTTGAAGTTCCTTCATGGCTTGACATGTTTAAGCTTACTGATATACCTTTAAATAAAATGAACCTTCTCTGATACCAATTGTTGAACAACTGAGAGGGGGGTTGAATCAGTTTCTATTGTGATTAAAAAATTATGCCCATTTTAAACTCTTTACAGAACACTCAATGATGATCATGATAAAGCAAGGAAGTAAGCAATAGAATATTCAACATCAATCACACACATGAAATATACAGAGACATATATTTCCTGAGGAAACCCATAAAGGGAAAAACCTCTTCTTCTTGATATGATAAGTAATCTTTATTTTCTGTACATTATCATTCTTATGAGCTCCAACTCTTCTTGAGGCTATGACCTTTATTTTACAAGCAACGACCTGCTGAGAGCACCAAATCTTTGGTTTCTCTAGCACCCACTATAAGGAAGCACCAACTCCCTGAGTGTTCCAGCACCAACTTCCAATCACACAGGCACCAACTTGTATAACAAAGAACAATAGTTCTCTCTTGCACCACCTTGCCACCTTGGTTTTTATGTCTACAACTAGATGGAAGCTACAACTCCCTATGTTCAAGCACCCACTTGAAACTCTGAGGAAAACAATCCTCCCTAACACCTCCCTACCACCCTGATTATAAAAAAATTGTTACTAAAACTTATTACAGTAATACAGTGTTTATCAATATCTTACTAGTCTCATCACTATTCTGTTGCACTGCTATGCTATGCCTGCATCAGTGTCTTCCTGCTCACATTCTTATTTGAGCTTTATGTTCTTCTCTGCACATGCACCTCGGCTTCCTCTTCCTCTCTCAGATATGAATTATTGTTCTATGTGCTACGCCTCTTCTGTGCGTTTCAGCTGCTGCACACAACCTGCTTTTACCTGCATGAATAACTCTCAACCGAAGAAACCAACTCTTCTCTGTTCCTCATATATTTATAATGCCAAGTCCTCTACCAGATCATACAGCTAACTCTTCGTCCCCTCTGGCGATTATGTTGAGTCTGTTCTTCATCCATGGCCGTTATGTTGAGTATGTTCATCATTAGTGGTCGTTCCTGAGATTCTTTGGCTTCTCTGGAAGCTATAGTATTTGACACTTTTCCATCTGTTAATCATCTCTATGATGAGTCTTCATTCCACTAGCAGTTACCTCGAGACTCTTCATCTCCTCTGGTGATCACCCTGATATTCTTCAAATTCTCTGGTAGATGCAATCAATCATTTTCTACAGTTAAAATCAGTATGTCTTTAGCAGTTACTGAGAGAACCTTCACGCGTTCATTCCTTTTCCGCCTTTTACCTTTCTGAGAAATCTACACAGTAGGATCTATCTTTTCTGGCTAAGCCCCTTCCTTTCACATGACCATCGGCGGTGACCATACACCTAACCAACAATCGTTTCACGATTTCACATTTCAGGTGATCGACTGCAGGTCACCTCAATTTTCCCAACTCACGAAACTCCGAGGTGGAGCCTAGCAATGCTAGCTCCTTCCCTTCTCTTCCACTGATGTGACCACAACCTTATTCGAAAAGGCATTTCACGATTTCGATGATCTCCGTTGTATAGACTAGCGACGTGTTAGCTCCTCCCTTAATCTTCATCAATGTGACCACCAGATGTGACCAGGGGTCAAGCAAGAGGGGTGCATTGCAATTTCACATATCACGAACTCCTGCTATGAGTTGCCTCGAAAATCCCAACTGGCGAAAATCTGAAATGCTTCATATCAGATCAACGGTTGAGATCTCTTTCGTGTCTCCGGTCATCGGAGATTTCAATTCTCAAACTCTCGTTCATCCTTCCTTTGTTTTTTCCCAGAGTTGACAATCCACTGACGCGTGTCCTCGCTGACATATTCTGCCACCTATCCTTGCTAATGTGGTCTGCTGACATGGTCTGCCACAATCTAACGGTCATTGTTTGATCTCCAGATCCGACGGTTGACGGAACTTCGCATTCCAGAGATTTCAAATTTTAAGCTTTCCTGAGTGTAAACTCCTCTCATCTCTATATACGAAGTGAATGTTGCTTGTTTGATCACGATCTTGGATCTATGAATCGATCTTTTTGTGATGCAACTTTTCTATCTTATCCTGTCCTTCCACTCGAAATTGATCTGACCACTGTGATCAAATCGCGACTTCGTGTTTCGGGTGTTTGAACGTGAGCCAACCATGACTCTTCCAACTCCCGACTCTCTATTTTCTGAAACTTGCTTCAGATCAACGACCCACAAACCTCTATGATTCAACGATCTGGATATTATCGTGACTTCGCTTTTCATGAATTTGGAGGACAATTCACCTTTGACTTCTCCAGCTCGCGAGTCAACGAAATGTTGATCTCTCGCCACGTGTCCTCTGGATCCAATGACCCAGATCATTTCGCGACTTCTCATATCGCTAGTTCCTACAACTCTCACCTTTGAATTCTCCAGTTTTCGAGTCACGAAAATTTCGATCTCTCACCACGTGTCCTCCGGATCCAACGATTCTTATCTCATCATGATTTCACATTTCGCTGAATTGGAGGATGACTCTTGGCCATTATCCTCTTCGCATTTATACTGGATCCAACGGTTGCTAGTCCTTCATGCTACGATCCAATGGATGAGGTCTAATCTCCTCCTCTGCGTGCTCCTCCTGTCTGGACTCTGATCTGATGGCCATCGAGTATTCGGGATTGGTGATCCAACGACCACTATCGCTCCTCCTCCTGAGCTTACGCATCCTCCCAACTTGGAATAATTTCTAAGTGTCAAAGGTTTTGCGACCTTTGATCCTTATACGAGCCTTGATGTATGGGATCTCGTCTACGCGTCTCAGAACGTTATCTCTCCTGAGCTTTGGCAAAAATTTCCCTCGGCCCTGGCACACACTTGCACTATGCGTGAAACTCTGCGCTATTCCTCCTAAGCTTCTCGAGCTTGCTCTTTTGTGTCTTCATTTTTTTTCTTTCCATGCACACTCTTCCTGTAAACCTTCTTTATCTTTGCTTATGTTCTTGTTATGCACACTCTGTTTGTAAACCTGCCAACATCATTGTTGTCCTGGCCATCAATGACAAGCACACTCTACCTATAAACATGCCAACAATGTCATCTTCTAGTAACCTGCATCCAAGGATGATTTTAAGGATGGAAATTTATTTTAAAATGTAGAAACCTTGGCGAAACTTAATAATCCTTCATATTCCAACTATAAATGTTTGGCGATATTTTTGTAAACATATCAAAATTTCTAAGGATTTTGTATAGTTTAAATAAAATTTTGGTGATTTTTAAGGTAAAATAATTTTTGCCTTTAGAATTTGGGCGAATATTGTTTTTGGAAAAACCATGGAAAATTAGCCCATGAGCGAAATTTAGCCCCTAAAATCATCCCTTCCTGCATCCTCGATCAACGGTATCACACCATCATTTGGATCTCTTTTATGACATGCTAGTGGTATTTGGTTGTTCAAAATGTCAAGGGTTGAAGAATAACCCTCAACATGTCACATTGTCCATCCATTATATTAATGATCGACTACCCAAAGTTGATGGTCTAATACCTCCCACTGTGGTCAAGAATGCAATAGGTGATATAGAAAAGAACCGTAGGAACACCTCCATATGCTCCTTTTTTGAAAATTTGGAAGCCATATCAACTATGTTTCGTCCTAAATTGGCCAACCCATCTCCTTCTATTGATTCAACAAAGAGTTCTCATAGTGAGCCAAAGTATTATATCAATACTACCCAAAACATCACTACTAGGATATCCAAAAAGTTGTATGAGATAAGAAGGAAAATGTCCAAGTACACCCCAAAGTCAGTTCAATTGTTGGAAGGTAGAAATGACTTCCCTCTTCCTATCCATGTGAAAATTAAATACCAAGCATGTTACAACCGAGCATTGTATGGCACTTGGCCACATTCATTGCATGTGCCCGATGTTGGAACTGAATTCTCTTTTTGAGGTAATAGTTATATTATTTCCAAGTCTAAAATAGATGTTGCAAATCTTGGGTTGTTTATCCTTTCACATGTATCCATTTCTCCCAAACAATCAATGGAACTTATGTTATTTTGTGGTCCTCTTTATAGTTGGTCTAATTACTTGAATATTGTCAAATAAAAACATAACATTTCCATGTATAGTAAGTGCATGAATGGTTATGTTTCTGGAAACTTTAACAGGAAAAATGTGTTATATATTGAAGGTCGTCCACAAACTCATTGGTACATCACAAGGTTCATAAATAGTTGTAGGTCCTCATTATTTAGTGCAAATTGTTCCTTTGAGGAACACTCCAATGACAAAGATTTCTTTATGAAAAGGAAGGCATCCATATTTGTTGTTGTGCATACAATACATAGTTTGACTATAGGTGACGAGTTGTTAATAAACTATAACTTTCGTAGACCACCAAATTCTCATTGAAAATGCCTTGCATTGGGTCTACCTTTAGATTTCCCCTTGGGGCATAAGAAAAAAGATGATTGAGTAATTGTATTTTTGGATTTTCAATGGAACTAATGTAAATGTATTGCTTAATTCGACATTTGTTTTATAAAATGGTTGGTTGCATGTTACAATAATTACATCAAAGATGGGGACTAAGCTCCCTATAATATCTACACATGGACTTTTGTTTATTTTATTTATTGATTTTGCTTAATATTTTTTATATTTTTAAACATTAATATAAAATCATTTTCATTTAATATTCTTTAAACCTTAATAAATTAATTAATTACTTCACTAATGAAATCAAATACTTACATTTCCTTATGAGGAGATTCATAATTAAGTTGGTGGTGGAGAAAAAAATCATAAAGTCATTTAAAGCAAATTGTGTATATTAAAATTGATTATTACTAATTATTTCATTTTCATATTTAATAATTATATTTTTTTCATTCATATTTAAAATTTATTATTATTAATATTGATTTTGTTTTCATATTTAATAATTATGATTATAATATTTTTTTAACTATAACAATTACAAATTTAATTATGAACAATTATTATAATGTTATCAATAAAATAAATTGAAAAATAACATTTCAGAGGAGTAATTTTTCTTTGTAAACATGTTTAATCAACAATTCAACAAATTAAACAATTCACCTTGAAGAATAATTAAACATTATATGGCATTAATAGTTCTAGGTGTTATAATTTACTCAAGTGGGGGGGGGTGTTGAATCAGTATTGTATCATATTTCAAATTATATTTCCTTTCAACAAATTAATATTTTTTAAAAGTGCTTACTTAAAAAATGATACATGCAGAACACAAAACACTTTCTTATAACCCATTACACCATAAGTTTTACGTGGAAACCTAATGCAGGGGAAAACCACAAAACATTTGTCTTTATGTTTTTCTGCAAGCACCAACTTACAATTTACAATTATTCATCTTAACAGGAACCCACCTATCGCAAATGAGGACATCAATCCTCTCAGACACCAACCTTTATAAAACAATGAGGACACCAACCCTCTCAGGCACCAACCTGTCACAGATAGTGAGGAAACCAATCCTCTCAGGCACCAACTTGTCACAGATAATGAGGACACCAATCCTCAGTGACCTTCAACTCATCCTAGCACCACCTTGCCATCCTGAATTCAGTTTAAAAATATTCTTACATAAAGGGACCTTTCGCTACAAAAATCAATCTGATAGTTTCGTTGAACAGTTACGTGTCCTTTTTCTTCTCTTTTCATCCACCCAAAAATTGAATAGAGTGTGTACTTATTTATAGTGTTTTTTCATGAGTTCCCCTTCTTGTATGTGGACGCATAAGAGTTACATTGTGGACAAATTTTGACCAGATCAAACTTCTTTCAGTTACACTTATTTCTAAATAAAGTATGTGGACACATGATAGTTACATTATGGACATATTTTGACCAAATCAAAGTCCATTTAGTTATATGTGGACAAACTTCTATTACGGACATTTTGACTATCTCAAACGGACCAAATCTTTCTTGTTTTACCAAATCATTCGTTGTCACAGTAATTCACATTCTAGTTTACAAATAATCTACTACACAAATAGAATAAAGGTGCAAGATACAGATTGCAATTCTTCAACCTCTCTCACTTTCCTTGCAACATACTCACCCAATCACCCCACCGGATTATGAGCTCACCCTAGTGACTCCAAATTTTCACTTGTCTCATCGCAGTCCACTCTGTCACTCATCATTTTGCTCAAGACACCCTATTATCTTTACACATTCATTGTTTCGTTGCAGCACAAACATTTGTTGATTCAGTCCACAATCGCAGACCAGGGAATTTGTCGCAGTCTACATTACTTATGAACTACGTCGTAGGCCATCCTCTTGTTTTGTGAGCACTCCTAGAAAATTCAATCACTTACGTGATTTATTTTGTATTGTTGATCCTTTTTTCCTTCAATCCTTTTGTGCACTTATGTTTTCAACTTTTCATGATTTCTTCTAGGATTTTTGTTTCATGTGGATCTACAATAGTATAGTAGAAATAATATTCCACGCAATTCCTCTACCTATGTAGAGAGAATCCTTCCACACATTTCCTCTACCTATGTGCCAACTTTGTGCCATATTGCTTGTGCGCCATGTTGACATTAATGACAGCGTATGCTAAAAAAACTCCCCCTTTTTCATTGATGGCAACTCTATTGTTGAGCTTCTCCCTCTGTCAGTGTGTTCCTATGGCCTTCACTCTCCCTTCATGTATGATCCTTTCTGTCACATATCTATTTTTCTCCCCCTATGACATCATTGCAAAAAGGATCTTCCCTACTGACTACGCACATCCTGAGAGTGACTCCCCTTGTCTTAATGTTGTATTGTCTGTTGCTCAATTTATTTCCCTGCTCCCCCTGAGGTTGAACAGGTCTTTCAATAGCCTCCAACCTATCATGAAGGTTATGCCCCTTAATGAGGAGTGGGAAGGACCCCGAAATTATCTCCGAGGTACTCAAAGGAGTCCCTAGGTAATGGCTTGGTAAATATATATGTGATCTTCTCTTTGGAAGGAACATATTCTAGTTTAACCACTTGATCCTAAACCTTCTCTTTGAGAAAGTGATACTTTATGGGTATATGATTAGTTTTAGAGTGTTGAACAATATTTTTAGAGACATTAATAACACTTTTATTGTCACACATGATGGAAATAGGTTGATCACAAGGAACTTCAATATCCTTGAGATTGGTATTTATCCACAATACTTGCATACATCAAAATGTTGCAACTATATACTCTGCTTCAATAGTAGAAAGGGAAAAGGAAGTTTGTTTCTTGTTGATACGGGATACTAAACAACTGTCAAGAAAGAATGCACCTCCACTAGTGATTTTTCTATCATCAATACTTCCTTCCCAATATGCATCTGTATAAGCTCTGAGAACAAGGCCTGTGTTTTTTGGATACCACAATCCATAATCAATAGTGCCTTGAAAGTACCTGAATATTCTTTTGACTGCAAGAACATGAGTTTCCTTGGGACTGGATTGAAACCTTCCTACCAAACCAACAACTTTCATGATTCCAGGCCTTGAAGCTATGCTATAAAGTAAATTGTATATCATGGACATGTTCATGGTTTGATCTATTTCTGGAGCATCATCATCTTTGCTGAGTTTGTAATTGGTAGTCATGGTAGTGCTTACTAGTGCGCAATTTTCTATGCCAAACTTCTTCAAGATTTCCTTGAGATATTTACTTTGAGAAATGAAAATTCCTCTTTTTGATTGATGAATATGTAGACCAAGAAATAAGGATAGTTCTCCTAACATGGACATCTCAAACTCGTGTTGCACTGCAGCTGCAAAATTCTTACTCGTTAGTTCAATGTTACTACCAAAAATCATATCATAAACATATACTACAATAATTAACAAGTCATTACCTTCAGCCTTGATGTATAAGTTGATGTCAATTGTTCCCTTTTTAAAACCTTTCTGGTGAAGATACTTGTCGATTCTATAATACCAAGCTCTTGGAGAATGTTTTATCCCATACAAGGATTTATTTAATCAGCAAACATAATCCTTTTTTTCAGTTATCATAAAACCTTCTGGTTGCTCCACATAAACGTCTTCCTCAAGGTCACCATTCAAAAATGTTTATTTAACATCCATTTTGTAGAATTTGAATTTTTTGTAGCATGCAAAAGCCAAAAAAATTATGATAGCTTCAATTCTTGCAATAGGGGAAAATGTTTCTTCAAAGTCCACTCCTTTGACTTGAGCATACCCTTTGCATACCAATCTAGCATTGTTCCTGGCTATCTATCCATCTTCATTTAACTTTTTTCTGTATACCCATTTAGTGCCAATTACATTCTTGTCATTTGGTCTTGGGACAAGATCCCATGTCTTGTTTTTCTCTATTTGGTCTACTTCTTCATTCATGTATTTGACCCAATGGTCATCCTGACTTGCTTGCACAAATTTTTTGGGTTCACTTATGGATAACAATGCAAAATTTGCAGAGCTAGATGTATTTACAATTTTTCTTCTGGTTTGTACACTTGCTTCCTTGTTTCCAAGAATCTAACTGTCTCGGTGATGTTTTTGAACATATCATAATGGGGTCTTTGGTTGGGGTGTTTTCATTCTCTCTTCTTCCTCGAAATCCTCTTGTTCCTGGTATTAGTTCTTTCCATCATCTTGCATATCATTTCTGATTGGTTCATAAAATGAATCATTGTAGTGTTGATGTCTCACTAGATGAAGTGGTCCCCCGTCTACTTTTACATCTATGCTCTCAATTATTCTATGGATTCTTTTGTTGTAGCACTTGTACCATTTACTTATGGAGGAGTATCCTAACAAGATACCTTCATCATCTCTAGAATCAAACTTACTTAAGTTGTCTTCATTTCGTTTAATGTCGCATTTGTTTCTAAATATTTTGAAGTTATTTATTGATGCAAGTATTCCATGCCATATCTCATAAGGGGTTTTATCATTGTTTACTCTTATGTGCACTTTATTGATAATGTTAACACCAGTTTGAACAGCTTCTCCCCAAAAGGTTTTGGGTACTTTTGATTCATCCAGCATGGCCCTGGCCATTTCTTGAACTATTTTGTTCATCCTTTCTACTACTCCATTATGCTGAGGAGTCACAACAATAGCAAACGGTCTCTTGATCACATGATTTTCACAATAATTGTTGAATTCATCAGATGTGAATTCTCCTCCTCTGTCTAATCTTAGGCACTTTATTTTTAAATTCATTTCATTTTCAACATGTGCTTTAAAGATTTTAAATTTTTCAAAAGATTCATATTTATGCTTCAATATTCCAACCCAAGTCATTTTGGTATAGTCATCAATAAGAAAAATGAAATGTCTTTCACTTCGAGGTGATTGTGAGCTAGTGGGGCCACATAGATCGATATGAATCAGTTCAAGAGGTTGATTGGTGGAGTGTTCTCTTTCCTTGAATTGAACTCTTGACTTTTTTCCAAATTGACATGACTTGCATACAATATTCTAAGGTTTGGAAATTTTAGGCATATCTTGTATAGCATCCTTTCTTCCTAGCTTAAAAATATGATTAAAACTAATATGACCTATCCTTTTGTACCAAAGCCAACTCTCATGATTTTTACCAATACAACATTTTTATTTTTCTTCTTTTAGAACATACACATTCTTTGAAATTCTAATTGTATTTACAACATTCTTCCTTGTATTTGCAACCATTACTTTACAACCTTTTGAATGAAAGAGAACATTGTGTCCTTGGTCACACATTTTAATTACACTCAACGAGTTATGTTTTAGACCATATACATACAACATATTTTGTGCTTTTGTCTTTCCCTTCTTATACTCATCTAGTACAACAATTCATTTTCCTTTAATTCTAGTTGGATCATTGTTTCCAAAGGTAACATTACCACCTTTTTCTTTAGTTAGGAATTCAAACTCACTCTTGTCTCATGTCATGTGCTCGGTGCAACCACTCTCAATATACCAATGATTTTCTTTATTTTTGGCATATAGAGCCA
>JZKD02S1615574.1:22097-54754 GCA_000966675.3 Picea glauca
GAAGTTGGTGCTTCCAATGAATGTAATTCTTCAAGACATATAAGAAAAAACATTTCATGGTTTTCTCCCGATTTGGGTTTCCACGTAAAACACTGGTGTACTGTGTATGTGTATGCTTGTTCATTTGTTCATTGCTTATTTACTCTGTAGTTATTGGATGATAATGCTTCATTGATATAACACTTGGATTATATGGTTAAAAAGGATTAAATTTCTCTATTACTAATTCACACCCCCTCTTAGTAATCCAACAGGAAATAGAAGAGGTTTTTAATCCCACATTGTTGGACACCCTTGTAACCAATGTTGGTACCCCTTCGAGTGGTAGCGCATCAAACAATACTTGTACATGGATTTTCTCTTCCTCATACCTCTAGTATATCAGAAGACCCCAAGGATATTTTGAAACCATGCCTTTATCAACCGATAGAATGCATGACTTCTATAATTCCTTCGAGAATAACACTTGCGAAGTTACTCTCTAGTACCTAGGTAATCAGGTAATACAATTAAGGGTGTGGTCGAGCCTCCTTAGTTGGTGCCCTGAGATATTAGGCCGAGTACTATTGTTTGACCCTGCACATATATCTGAGAGCTATAGCATAGAAAATAAAACCTTGTTTGTAGGAACCCTGAAAACCCTTCTATTGCTGTGCAATCTTACCTCATGCTTTCAAGCTGCGAAATTACTACACATTTTTTCTTATTAAGAATTTGGGCATTTTGACACTGCAGTATTATTTAGATGGGAGTATAACTCCATAAGAGTTTAAAAAAAAGAGTATTGTAGTGCCACCAACACCCTTATTTGGGACCTATACCAATTGATCCCTCTCTTTGTCCTGATTGTAGTGGTACCTATCATTTTTAAGCCTATTTTTTCTGTGGACCTGAAGCCCCTTCCCGACACCCTCATTTGGGACCTCTCCCATTGGATTCCTCTCTTTTTTCTAATTGAAGTGGTACCTATCACTTTTAAGCCTATTTTTTTCTGTGGACCTAACCCCCCTTCTCGCCACCTTTATTTCCCCCTATCCCAACACACTCTTTATCTCATCCTAATCGTTGAGGTATCATTCTACCTAAGCCACCAAAATGGCCCCTACCACTCGCACTCAGAACCTAGAAGAGATGGACCCTAGGGTAACCAACATGTCAGAGGAAATGGGCCAACTAAAGCAGATCCTAACTCAGAGCTTGAACTCCCTCACCCAACTGTTCCAATACTTTGTGACACACAACAAGGGTAAGGACTCTAAGTACCACTATGAGGCTAATCATTCTTCTCATTATGAGAATAATCTTCTTTCCCACTCCCCTTTGTGTTCTCCAAATTCCTGGAATAAGGTTCCCAAAGTTGAGATGCATAAATTTGATGGATCAAACCCGACCTGGTGGGTATCCCAAATGGAACACTACTTCTCCCTCCATGATATTCAGGATGATGAGACCAAACTTCATGTGGGGGTTATGTACTTGGATCAATAACATTGGCAATGATGTAAATGGCATAATAAATTCTATCTAGGACAACCAAATTGGACCATGTTCACCAAATAAGTTTGTGCTCATTTTGATCGAGAATCTCATTTTTTGGGATGACTCATCAAGATGAGAAAAAAAATATCAGTAATAGACTTCATCACTGCATTTGAACAATTTTTTATTAGAATTGAGGGATTATTTGATGAGTTCTATTTTTAATGTTTCGTCAGTGGCTTAAAGGACACCATTCATGATCATGTTTGCATGCACCATCCTGTTACCTAGTTGCAGACGTGAAAATTAACATTGGAGGCTGAGACCATTATTTATTCCCAACCCCTTCATTCGGTCATTCCCACTTGTCCTCATCTAGTGGCTACCCCTAATTTAACACAAACTTTGAAGGTCCAAAAGCTATCTCCAACAGAAATCGCTGAATTTCAGAAGCAAGGAATTTTCTATTACTATGATGAAAAGTATTCGCTAGGCCATAAATGTTCTGAACAAAATTTATTCCAGATTGATGGGTCATCTCCCACCTCCTCCAAGGATATACTATCAAATGAGGCCCTAGACTCCGAGGACACACAACCAACTTCCACCATCCCCGATCCAGTAACACCTCATGTGGAACTAGAGGAACCAATCATCTTTCTCCATTCCCTAGCAAGTATTTTTTCTCCACAAACAATAAAAATCAAGGACTACATCAAACATACGTCGGTCGTGGTGTTGATCGATATCGGTGGCACCCATAATTTTATTCATCGCAGGGTCACTGAGGATGTCAATTTCTTTGTTAGACCAATTTCTAATTTTCAAATTCTTGTAGCTAATGGTGGTACAATGAAATGTGGGGGCCATTGTGAGAATGTCAAACTCCGAAATGGGCAATTATATCCTGGAAACTCACATTTTTTCCATTTCCATGGGTGGTTGTGATATTGTATTGGGTTTTGAATGGATTCACACCTTGTGATCAATTACCATGGATTTTCAAGAGTTATATATGAGCTTCACTCAAAATGCTCACACTTATACCCTGTGAGGCTTGCAAGTTGGCTCCCCAGAAATGATCAATTCTCACCGGATGGATAAACTCTTGAAGAAAGGACACCATGGTGTGATTTCTAAACTTAATTCCATCCAAGTACAAGATCAATCATCTCCAACAATACATCATGATATTCAACTAGTTTTGGACAAGCACAATAGGGTCTTTGAGACACTCATGGACTTAACCCCTTCTTGGGGTGACCATGATCACAACATCCCTCTCCTTTCCGACATTCAACCTCCCAATGTATGCCTCTACAGGTATCCATTTTCTCAAAAAAATGAAATAGAAAAAATAGTGCAGGAATTGTTGGAGGCCAGTGTAATTCTCCCAAGTACTAGCCCATATTCATCCCATGTTGTGATGGTTTTGAAAAAAGAAGGTTCTTGGTGCATGTGTCTAGATTTTCGCACCCTTAATAAATTTACCATAAATATAAGTTTTCCATTCATGTCATTGATCTATTGGATTAACTCTAGGGTGCCTGTTTCTTCACAAAATTAAATCTTTGCTCATGCTATCACCAGATTTAGATGAAGGAAGTAGATATTCTGAAGACCGCCTTTAGAACTCATGAAGGACATTATGAATTCTTGGTAATTCCTTTTGGAAATTGCAATGCTCCATCTACCTTCCAAAGTCTCATGAATAATATCTTGAATCCCTACCTTTGGAAGTTTGTTTTGGTTTTATTTGATGATATCCTCATTTACAACTGTACTTGGGATGCCCATCTACAACACGTGGACAAAGTATTCCAATTGTTACAGGACAATAAATTGTTTTTCAAAAATACCAAGTGTTCTTTTGGGCGAGTGAAGTCGAATACTTGGGAAAAATTCTGGGTTGTGAGGGGGTAAGAGTGGACCCCAAAAATATTGAATTCATGCAGGATTGGTCGAGACCCATGTCCTTGAAACACATTTGAGGTTTCCTAGGCCCCATAGGATATTACTGGAAATTTGTACACTATTATGGAAAAATTTCCAAACCATTGACATAAATTCTTAAGAAGAATGCATTTCATTGGATACTTGCAGCAGAACATGCCTTCACTGCTTTAAAGTATTCCGTGTGCATTACCCTCGTATTAGCAACCCTTGATTTTAACAAAATTTTGTTGTGGAATTTGATACTTTCGACTCTAGTATTGGCGTGTTTATAACACAAGAAGGTAGACCTATGGATTTCACTATCTAGGATTTGAGTGGCCATAATTTGGGAAAATCTACATATGAAAAGTAAATGGTGGCATTTCTCCATGTTGTGAACACTTGACAACCATATCTCTTGGGAAGTTGTTTTTAGATCAAAACAAATCACCATAGTCTGAAGTATTTCCTAGAGAAGAGGTTATCCTCCTTGAATAGAACAAGTGGTTGACCAAAATGTTGGGCTATGATTATGATATCATATATAAAAAAGGCAAAGACAATGTAGTGGTAGATGCATTGTCAATACAAAATGAGGACAAAGGTTCCCTCTTTGGCTTATCATTACCTATTCCTACTTGGATTGAGGAAGTTCGACAAGAGTGGCTAACCCACCCCACTATATCATAGGTCATTCAACGACTTCAAGAGGACCCTAACCCACCTCATGTATACACTTAGAAAGACAATATCCTATACTATAAGGATTGCTTGGTTTTGTCTCTGAATTCAACATTCAAGCCTAGGATATTAAATAATTTGCACTCATTTTCTCTCGTTGGTCATTATGGATTCCAAAATAAATATGCTCGTGCTCATTATTCCTTTTTCTCGGAAGGAATGAAGAAGTACATCCTTACCGTTTTCACTGAATGTGAATATTTACCAATGAAAAAAAGGCGAAACTGTAGAGACACCAGGATCTCTACAGTCGTTACCCATTCCAACTTCTATTTGGACTGACATATCTATGGACTTTATAGTGGGCCTTCCAAAAGTGGGTAACAAGTTCATCACCATGGTTGTGGTAGATCACCTCTTGAAGGATGAAAATTTGTGTGCCTTACCACACCCTTTTACACCAACTATGGTAGCACAAGTTTTCATTTATAAGATTTTCAAACTGCATGGCATGCCAACATCCACTGTGTGTGATCATGACCCGAACTTCACCAACACATTTTGGAAATAATTGTTTAAATTACAGGGCACACAATTGAGCATAAGCACAACATACCAACCTGAGAAGGATGCCCAAGTTGAAGTTGTTAATAAATGTTTGGAAACCTACTTGCATTGTTTTTCTTTAGACAAACAACATCAATGGGAGAAATGGTTACCCTTGGAAAAATGGTGGTACAACACTTCCTATCGTACGACAACCAAAATGACACTGTATGAAACAGTGTTTGGACAACAACCACCTGTAGTTACTTCCTATATTCCAGGAACATCAAAGGTCCAGGATATTGATAAGTTAGTGCAAGGTAGAGAAAATACACTTGCAATTCTGAAGGATAACCTCGACATGGCCCAAAATTATATGAAGAAATAGGCTGACTAGAAACGTTCTGAGCAAGTTTTCCAAGAAGGTGATAAGGTGTTCCTCAGAATCCAACCTTACAAGAAAACATCCCTCAAATCCCATGGCCACCACAATTTGGAACCCAAATTTTATGGCCCCTATCATATTATAAAACATATTTGTCCAGTTGCCTACAAACTGACACTTCTAGATACCTCCAAAATACATTAAGTGTTCCATGTTTCCTATTTGAAGAAAGTGTTGGGTCGAAATTGCAAGGTTCAAACCATGCTTCCTTAATTAAATGAATAAGGCTCCATTTGGATGGAACCAGAATCCATCCTCAACTTGCGTGAGCATCACATAGAAGTGTAGATCAAGTGAAAGGACACATCTCCAAAAGATGTGACTTGGGAACCAATTTCCATAATGATACAGTTTCTACATATTCAACCTTCAGGACAAGGCTTATTTTGAAGGGGGAGGGAATATTAGGATCTGATACTAACCCCTCTTAGTTGGTTATTAGTTAGCATGATATATTTTCCATGTAATAATGGCCGAAATTAGTTAAAAAGTCCTATTAAATAAATTTGAACAAGCCAATGTAAGAAGACCTAATAGAAGCTTCCACTTCTAGAAAGATCTTCCTCTAGAATGTTCTTTAGAAGATAATAGAAGTACGAATAAGAGTAGGAGTTATCAGAAAGCTTGTCTTGAGTACTATTGTAAGTGAGATATGCTCATTTTGGAGGTTTCTCCTTCAAAGAGGCAAGTGAACAAAGAATTATTGGTGTTATCCATCATATATTTCTGCTCTCTATTGAATGTTCATGTTATTCTTGGAGTATATTTGCTTGTTGTGTTATCTGTTTCAGGTTAAGCATATTACAAAAACTAACCTAAAAGTTTCCAAGTTCTTCAGTACTTAAACACAATTTCTCCAAGAATGAATTATTCTACAATTTCTAAATCTAGAACTAATTACTTGACTTGTATATAGTTCTATATACTAATCTATCTAGAAAACTGTTGGCATAGGGGCAGACCCAGGGTTCAACGCTCAAGAGTGCACAAACAAAGCCCTAACTGTCGGCCCTTTCAGAAACACCTGTGAAGCAGATGAAGTCTCACCTGAGTTAGAGGCAGGGGTGGTTGCAGGACTCAGGTGTCTGCAACCTTAGCTGGGACACAGATCTGTGATTATCTTGCTTACAACGCACTTAGCATCAGTTATTTCCTAACATATATTCATTAATACACTTCGCAGAAAGCATAGAGCACCGCAATAATTACTCAGATATAACACTTAGCAATGATAAACAGGTTATACTCAATAGATTAAGCACTTAGCATATTATGTCTCACATCTAGCATGCATTCATATCCCATAAGAACAAAGCATCAATAAATCTATCTAAACATATCAGAGCACTTAGCAAGAGAGAGACAAACACATCAACACAGTACATCAAGTTACTGTGGTTCACCCCCGCCCTGGGGATACATCCACAAAGTCTTCTTTATATTATCTTGGTCAAGCAGTTACAACACGGAGCTTCAATGACCCTTACCCTACACAGGACAAGAGATCTGCACAGCTCACTAGATCCTCTTTCCCCAGGTAGATCCAAGCACAAAGCCTTCTCACACTTTGTGCACTCAACACTATTACAACATGCACAGAGTACAACACACATAGAGCTCTTACAGTCACATAGACTTATGATCACATAGATCCAACTTATGCACTAATCCATCGAGTAGACAAGGCCTCTTCTTACATGGCCTAGACCTCTATTTATACATATAAAAAGGCCTAAACAATGGCCGACATCCCTTTCCCATTACAATATTCCCCAAAAAACCCAAAAAGGTTCCACAAAAGGTGGCGGGATCTCGCAATATCCGCTTCGCTATGCGCTCTGTCTTTGATAGGTAGTCAAAGTACCAAATAGTAAACTATGACCAAGTATTCCTCAAAACTTGGTCGAGGGCCAATAGGCCCCCAACACTCACCTGTGACTCATCCCGAGTCACTCTTCTCTGTGTAACTCTACCTCGAAGGCCTCGAGCTTCGCTCGAGCTGCTTCGACCTGTTGCTTTGCTACTAATTGTTGCTCGGCAAACTCCTGAATGCGTGCATTACTAACTGGTCCTTCTAAGTGCTGCTTTGTTGTGTTCATGACATGTTCCAGGTCTGTCCCTTGGCTCTCAATATCTAAGAATAGTTGACATGCCCTGTTTTGCAAAGGTTGAAGTTGTTGTGTCACTTCCATGACCTTACTCTGGATCATATGAATCTGCTGCTGCACGATGCGTTGTTTGTGGGACCTCTTCATTTTCACTATGGTCGGTAGGGCCTTCAGCTGTACCTGTAACTTCTTGGCTTGGTACTTCGCCTCCTGGAGCTATGATTCCAATTTATACAATTCAGGGTTCTCAGATAGGTTCTCATGTATCTACGCACTTCTACTACTTAATTGCTTACATTCTTCAGTGAGTGCCTTAATCCTTTCTACTGTACTTCAGGCATTCACTTCTCGTTGGTCACATTCTTCTTGTGGAGTACTTGGTATAGCTTGGAGCTCTAGTTCTACTACTCTTTGTTGCAGTTGCTGAATGACTTCAGCAAGCTTCGTTGACTACTTCTTCGATCCCGATTTACTTCGCGAGAAGTTTCTCCTTCTCCTTTTGGATCTTTGCGCATTCTTTATCAAACTTCTCTTGGATGGCCTCCTTCTCTTACTGTGCAGCTTGGCGCTGCTCTATGATTTCCTCGTGTGCATGCTTTAGGGCCTGGGTGGCCTGCATTGTTACTTCTTCTGCTTTTCGAAGGCGTACTTCGACTAGGTCGAAAATCCTGCGAAGTTGAACTGAATCGTCTCCTGCTTCGAGTGTTCCTTCTGGCATATGCACAATGGAGACTGCACGGTTAGACCGGAGGGCTCACTGTACTCCTTGGAGCTCGGTTTCAATTCCGTTGTACATCATTTCTTGCTTGGCCTCCTTCTTTTCTGTGATCTCTTCTATAGCTTCATTCAAAGTTGCGAGGAGAAACATGAAGTCATCTAGATTGAGCGTGGTCTTCATCTTGGTCACAGTTGCTTTGGATTTCTTCTTAACAGAAGACTTTGAGGGTGATCCTTTTCTTTTCTTTAGAACTTCGACTTCATCCTCTGGTTGTTGTTCAACTTCTTATAGGTCTTCTCCATTACCTTCTTCATCTGGTGTGACGGAAGATGTCCTTACAAAGAGGCTATCCACATCTTGAACATCTTTAGTTTTCTTCATCTCCTTTGTATTCTTTTTCTTCTTTGTCTTCTGCATCTTACTAGGCCCAACTGTGTCCTGCACAACTTCTGGGCTGTTGATATCTGAAATATCTGCTAGATCTGCTGCAATGAGGAGGTCCACCGACCATTCCTTGGTGATCTCTTCAAGGTCTTGTTCTGTCAATTTATAATAGGACTACAGCTATTCCTGGTGCTCATCAGCATGTGGAGTTATGTATATGAAGTGGTGGTCCATGCTGAACTTCATTAAGGGTCTGAATCTATGGAGTGTGTGGCTTGTATCGTGGTCTTCAACTAGATGTAATATCTGTGAAAGAGGGCATTTGATTGCCATTGCCTGCTCATATCTGTTGTGTACCATAATGTACTGAACTTCGCAACCAATGGTTCAAACGGTAGGGTTTCAGGAAAAACAACATCCTCTGACATCTCCCATGATATGAAGGTGATTAGGATGAGAAGCCAGCTGAAGTGGAACTCATATCCTTGGTATTTCACTTCTCTACAATCCAATTCAAGTTGATCCGCCAAGTACTTCGACCAGTTCATTTGGACTCCTTCTATGAATTTTCCTGCGAGATCAACTACAAACCCAGATACTTGCGTCGGTCTGTTCTTGCGGACTAATTTTCCTGCGATCATCTAACAGGCAAGGCGCACTGCGCCACTGTCAATAGAGGTTACCTTGTAACCTCGCACGCCTTTTTCAACATTTCCATAGGCCTCTTTAATCTTCTGTGAAAGAGCGTGATCCGCGGTCTTTCTAGGGTAATAGTCTTGTGGGTCAGGGCCCTGCATGCTCATCCTAGTGATCTGATTGACCAGTGTTGTATCAATCGTTATACACCTGTTCAACCAAAGGTATCCTCCATGGTAGCTCGCCGGTAGAAATTTTACGCAAGCATTCACCTCCTGTTGCCTGCCAAAGTGTGGAATCTTCATTACATTAAGTAAGGTGGACTGTGCGAGGTTCAATGTCCATTGTTGAGGGACGATATTGGAATTATTCCCCTTTGTCATCGTCAGATACTTGTGCAGGGAAAGCATACTGTAGGCTTTCCGGTCACCAAGGTTGAAGTCACAAAACTTCAATGCTGCGAGCTTGGTCTGCTTAGTGCGAACTGCGCGCACACCCTTCAGTAGGTACACAATGATCATAGGCTAGTCCTAATCTTGGGGCACACTGTCACGGTTGATTTCACCTTTCAGAGGAGGTATGTAAGAGGGAAATATGCTCGGGATCAGCTTGGCGTTCGTGATGTCATCTCTATGTTTAGTACGTTTCTTAGTGGTCTATCGGGATGGTACAACTCAAGAAGTGGATGGAGAAGCTGCTACTCCTATTGACGAAGAGGATTGGACTCTGGTGGACATTCCTCTTTCTGACATAACTCTTTCGGTTCTTAAGCTAGCGAGTACTTCTCTCACCGATTCTTCTGTTGCGCTAAGCTCGTCGGACATGTAAGCTCATGATCACTTTCTGAGGTTGTCGATGGGACGAAGGTACTGTAATCAAGTAGAGAGAAAGGTGGGGTAGTCTCTATTTCACAATGCCGGTATTCTATGAGCTCAGGATCTCAATTGGAAAAAGTGTCTTCCATTCATGGCGCGATGGGATAAGTAAGTAAAACTGTAACAAACTGCTTGCAATCGATAGGAGGGTCCATTAACTCTTGATATGTCCATTATGGCATAGTCTAACGGTCAGATAACATGTCCTAAATTTCTTTTGAGGCGTTCAGGCCATCAGTGGAATGGGTATATCGTCGTCTAACGACAATATTACTTCGACATGGCAAAGTGCCATATGTCGTTGTTCTGCTATCCCGACGAAGCTCAAATTCTGCATGTTTTCCTTCTGTGGGGTTTCTTCTGGAACGTTCTGTAATTTCTCCAACTTCGCTTTCTTCTTCATGAGTTTTCTATCCTTCTCCCTAGTGAGCTTCGTCTCAATCATCCTTTTTTCATTCTGATTCTTTTCTTCTATTTGCATGGTAACTTCGTAGTGCTGAGATTCTTTCTTCAGATCCACGGGTATTACTTGTCCAACATATTTTTTGGTCCTCTGTGGTTCTTCTAGCGTTCTCTCAACTTCATCATCCAAGTTCCTGGGGTCAAGAACCCTTGATCTGTTCTCCCATTTTTCAATCAACTGCGCGATCCTTCTAGTCAAGAAGTCTCTTAACTCTTGTCTCTTTTGTTCTAGGTCCTTTTCTGCTTCCTTTTTTATGGCTTGGTATTTCTCAATCCAAGGTTTACCAAGTAACATAGTAAACGAGGCGTTTTCCTCCACGAACTTAACAATCTCAAAATCTTCTTTTGTCGAAGCTCCATGAGCATTCATAGATATCTGAGTGAGCTTTCCACATAGGTTTACCAGCTTTCCTCTGAATAACCCTATTCCTCCTAATGAAGGGGTCATGTCAAGTCTTCCTATAGCTTTTTAGGTTCCTTCTGTCATAATGTTCACCTATGTCTCTTCATCAAAAACACAGTCAATGTCGAAGTCTCCTATTCTCACTTCGATCTGTTCTTTGTTCTTGAAGATCTCTGATAGCCTAACATGTTGGTGGTCGTTCAAGGTATCTCTCATCTGTAGCAATATATTTTCTGATTCTTTCTAGGTTTCTACTATAATATTGGTTTCTTGATCTCCTGCTTGCTTTATATTCAACTTTTTGAGTCTAGCAATCATTCTAGGGCAATCCAATACTTCATGGTCCATAGCCTTACAATAAATACAACTGGGTCTTCGCCCAGGGCATTCCTTAGCAAGATGTCCGGGCCTTCTACAATTGTAACAAAGAGTTAATCCTCTCTTTCTCTTCAATGATCCCCAACTTTTCATGTACTATGTGCTAGGATTATAACGGTTAGCCTACAAAAATTTCTTTCTAGGATCCTGCATCCATTGGTTAGTCCCAAAATTCTTTCTATGCATAGGTATAACATATCTATCACTATACTTATCAGATCTATTCATATAAAACTTTCTTTCATCTATTAATACTCTAGTTTTGAAGCTAGGACATAATCTATCAAACATACCTAGATCCATGCTTTAGAAACAAAAAATTTCACTTATCTTACTTCTAAAGAGAACAAAGCTTCTAGATCTAATACTTTTAACTATTCTTACCTTTATCAAAGCAGAGAGCTTAGAGATCTTACCTTTTTCTTGTATATCTGACCTCTTTCACTTCATATCTGACCTCTCTTCTTCAGATCTGACCTTTCTTTCTCATCACAAAGCTTCAAAGGTCAAACAGAATACTGCGCACTAGGGAAAAATATCTACACATAGAGCTTATTTCGCACAAAGCTTCTTGTTCTTCAGTTCCCAACAATCACAGTTCTAGGTCCCGACAACAGAACCATTTTTTGGCACAAGGACAGACCCAGGGTTCAACACTCAAGAGCGCAACAACAAAGCCCTAACTACCGACCCTTTCGGCAACACCTGCAAAGCAGATGAAGTCTCACCCGAGGTAGAAGCATGGGTGGTTGCAGGACTCAGATGTTTGCAACCTTAGCTGGGACACAGATCTATGATTATCTTTCTTACAACACACTTAGCATCAGTTATTTCCTAACATACATTCATTAATACACTTCGCAGAAAGCACAGAGCACCGCAGTAGTTACTCAGATCTAGCACTTAGCAATGATAAATAGGTTATACTCAATATATTAAGAACTTATCATCTTATGTATCACATATATCATGCATTCATATCCCATATGCACAAAGCATCAATAAATCTATCTAAACATATCATAGCACTTAGCAAGAGAGAGAGAAACACATCAACATAGTACACCAATTTACCGTGGTTCACCCCCACCCTGGGGATACGTCCACAAAGTCTTCTTTATATTATCTTGGTCAAGAAGTTATAGCATGGAGCTTCAATGACCCTTACCCTGCATAGGACAAGAGATCTGCACAACTCGCTAGATCCTCTTTCCCCGTGTAGATACAAGCACTAAGCTTTCTCATACTCTGTGCACTCAACACTATTACAACACACACAGAGCTCTTACAGTCACACAGACTTCTGATCACATAGATCCAACTTATGCACTAATCCATCGACTAGACAGGGCCTCTTCTTACATGGCCTAGACCTCTATTTATACATAGAAAAAGGCCTAAACAATGGCCAACATCCCTTTCCCGTTACAATATTCCCAAAAAAACCCAAAAAGGTTCCACAAAAGGTGGCGAGATCCCGCGATCTCCACTTCTCTATGTGCTTCATCTTTGATAGGTAGTCGAAGTACCAAATGGTCAACTATGACCAAGTTTTCCTCAAAACTTGGTCGAGGGCCAACAGGCCCCCAACACTCACCTGTGACTCGTCCCAAGTCACTCTTCTCTGGGTAACTCTGCCTCAAAGGCCGCGAGATGCTCTTGAGTTGCTTCAACCTATTACTTTGCTACTTCTTCTTGCTCGGAAAACTCTTGAATGAGTGTGTTACTAACTGGTCCTTCTAAGCGCTTCTCTGCTGTGTTCACGACCTGTTCCAGGTCTGTCCCTTGGCTCTCAATCTCTAAGAATAGTTGACATGCCCTATCCTGCAAAGGTTGAATTTGCTATGTCACTTCCATGAACTTACTCTAGATCATATGAATCTGTTGCTACACGATGTGCTGTTAGTGGGACCTCTTCATTTTCTTTATGGTCGGTAGGGCCTTCAGCTGTACCTGTAACTTCTCAGCTTGGTACTTCGCCTCCTGGAGCTGTGACTCCAATTTATGCAATTCAGGGTTCTCGGATAGGTTCTCATGTATCTGCGCACTTCTACTACTTAATTGCTTACATTATTTAGTGAGTGCCTTAATCCTTTCTACTGTACTTTGGGCATTCACTTCTCATTGGTCATGTTCTTCTTGTGGAGTACTCGGTATAGCTTGGAGCTCTAGTTCTACTACTCTTTGTTGCAGTTGTTGAATGACTTCAACAAGATTCATTACTTGGTGTTCTATGGGTTCTTCTGCCTTATTTTCTAAGCCAGTCACAGAGCGAAATGCTCTGTTGACTGCTTCTTCGATCTCGATTTTCTTCGCGAGAAGTTGCTCCTTCTCCTTTTGGATCTTTGCGCGTTATTTATCAAACTTCTCTTGGATGGCCTCCTTCTTTTACTGTGTATCTTGGCGCTGCTCTATGATTTCCTCATGTGCGTGCTTTAGGGCTTGGGTGGCCTACATTGTTGCTTCTTCTAATTTCTGAAGGCGTACTTTGATTAGGTCAACAATCCTGCAAAGTTGAACTGACTCGTCTCTTGCTTTGGGTGTTCCTTCTAGCATAGGTGTAATGGATACTGCACGGTTAGACTGGAGGGCTCGCTGTACTCCTTGGAGCTCGATTTCAATTCTGTTGTACATCGTTTCTTGCTTGGCCTCCTGCTTTTCTGTGATCTCTTCTATAGCTTCATTCAAAGTCACGAGGAGAAAGATGAAGTCATCTGGATTGAGCGTGGTCTTCATATTGGTCATGGTCACTTTGGATTTATTCTTAATGGAAGACTTTGAGGGTGATCCTTTTCTTTTCTTTAGAACTTTGACTTCATCTTCTGGTTGTTGTTCAACTTCTTCTAGGTCTTCATCGTTACCTTGTTCATCTGGTGTGATGGAAGTTGTGCTTACAGAGTGGCTATCCACATATTGAACGTCTTCAGTTTTCTTCATCTCCTTTGTATTCTTTGTCTTCTGCGTCTTACTGGGCCCAGGTGTTTCCTGTGCAGCTTTTGGTCTGTTGATATCTAAAATATCCATTGGATCCGCTACAACGAGGAGGTCCTCCGACCATTCCTTGGTGATCTCTTCAAGGTATTATTCTATCAGTTTATAATAGGAATGCAATTGTTCCTGGTGCTCATCAGCATGTGGAGTTAGGTATATGAAGTGGCGGTCTGCGCTGAACTTCATTAAGGGTATGAATCTGTGGAGTGTGTTCGGAGTAATGCGAGGTGTGGCTTGTATCGTGGCCTTCAACTTGATGTAGTATCTATGAAAGAGGGAATTCGACTGCCATTGCCTGCTCATATATGTCGTGTACCATAATGTACTAAACATTACAACCAATGGTTTAAATGACAAGGTTTCAGGAAAAATGACATCCTATGACATCTCCCATGCTATGAAGGTGATCAGGATGAGAAGCCAGCTGAAGTGGAACTCATATCCTTGGTCCTGTGCTTCTCTGCAATCCAATTCAAGTTGATCCACCAAGTACTTCGACCAGTTCATTTGGACTCCTTCTACGCATTTTCCTGCGAGATCAACTACAAACCTGGATACTTGCATCGGTATATTCTTGTGGACTAACTTTTCTGCGATCATATGATAGGCGAGGCGCACTGCACCACTATCAATAGAGGTTACCTTGTAACCTCGTGCACCTTTTTCAACATTTCCATAGGTCTCTTTAATCTTCTATGAAAGAGCATGATACACGTTCTTTCCAGGGTAATAGTCTTGCGGGTCAGGGCCCTGCATGCTCAGCCCGGTGATCTGATTGATTAGCGTTGGATCAATTGTTATACGCTGGTTCAACCAGAGATATCCTCCATGGTATCTCACCAGTAGAAATTTTACGCAAGCGTTCACCTCCTGGTGCCTGCCAAAGTGTGGAATCTTCCTTATATTAAGTAAGGTGGACTGCGTGAGGTTCATCATCCATTCCTGAGGGATGATCTTGGAATTCTTACCCTTTTTCATCATTAGATACTTGTGCGGGGCAAGAATACTGTAGGATTTCCGGTCACCAAGGTTGAAGTCGCAAAACTTCAATGCTGTGAGCTTGGTCTGCTTAGTGTGAACTGCGCGCACACCCTTCGGTAGGTACGCAGTGATCATAGGATAGTCGTAATCTCAGGGCACACTGTCACAGTTGATTTCACCTTTCAGAGGAGGTATGTAAGAGGGAAAGATGCTCGGGATCAACTTGGAGTTCGTGATGCCATATCTATGTTTAGTACGTTTCTCGGCGGTCTGTCAAGATGGTCCAACTCGAGTAGTGGATGGAGAAGCTGCTACTCCTCTTGACAATGAGGATTGGAATTCGGTGGACATTCCTCTTTCCGACATAACTCTTTCGGTTCTTAAGCTAGTGAGTACTTCTCTCACCGATTCTTCTGCTGCGCTAAGCTCGTCGAACATGTAATCTGAGTATCACTTTCTCAGGTTGTTGATGGGATGAAGGTACCATAATCGAGTAGAGAGAAAGGTGGGGTAGTCGCTATTTCAGAATGCAGGTATTCTGTGAGCTGAAGATCTCAATTGGAAAAAGTGTCTTCCGGGCATGGCGTGATGGGATAAGTAAGTATAACTGTAACAGACTGCTCGCAACGGATATGAGGGTCCATTAACTCTTGATCTGTCCATTATGGTGTAGTCTAATGGCCAGGTAATAGGTCATAACTTTATTTTGAGTCGTTTGGGCCATTAGCGGAATGGGTATATCGTCGTCTAACGACTATATTACTTCGACATGGCGAAGTGCCATATGTCGTTATTCTGCTATCCCGACGAAGGTCAAATTGTGCTTCCTTCTACGGGGTTTCTTCTGGAACGTTCTGTAATTTCTCCAACTTTGCTTTCTTCTTCATGAGTTTTCTAGCCTTCTTCCCAGTGAGCTTCGTCTCAGTCATCCTTTTTTCATTCGGATTCTTTTCTTCTCTTGGCATGGTAACTTCGCAATGTTGAGATTCTTTCTTCAGATCCACGGGTATTACTTGTCCAACATATTTTTTGGTCCTCTGTGGTTCTTCTAGCGTTCTGTCAGCTTCGTCATCCAAGTTCCTGGGGTCAAGAACCCTTGATCTGTTCTCCCATTCTTCAATCAACTGCGTGATCCTTCTAGTCAGGAAGTCTCTTAACTCTTGTCTCTGTTGTTCTAGGTCCTTTTTTGCTTCCTATTTTCTGGCTTGGTCTTTCTCAATCCAAGGTTTACCAAGTAACATAGTAAACGAGACATTGTCCTCCACGAACTTAACAATCTCAAAATCTTCTTATGTCGAAGCTCCATGAGCATGCATAGATATCTTAGTGATCTGTCCACATAGGTTTACCATATTTCCTCTGAATAGCCCTATTCCTCCTAATGCAGAGGTCATGTCAGTTCTTCCTATAGCTTTCCGGGTTCCTTCTGCCATAATGTTCACCTATCTCTCTTCATCCAAAACACAGTCAATGTCAAAGTCTCCTATTCTCACTTCGATCTGTTCTTTCTTCTTGAAGATCTCTGATAGCCTAACATGTTTGTGGTCATTCAAGGTATCTCTCATCTGTAGCAATATCTTTTATGATTCTTTCTGGGTTTCTTCTATAATCTTGGTTTCTTGATCTCCTACTTGCTCTATATTTAGCTTTTCGAGTCTAGCAATCATTCTAGGGCAATCCAATACTTCATGGTCCATAGCCTTACAATAAAGACAACTGGGTCTTCGCCCAGGGCATTCCTTAGAAAGATGTTTGGGTCTTCTACAATTGTAACAAAGAGTTAATCCTCTCTTTCTCTTCAATGATCCCCAAATTTTCATGCATGTGTGCTAGGATTATAATGGTTAGCCTACAAAAATTTCTTTCTAGGATCCTGCATCCATTGGTTAGTCCCAAAATTCTTTCTATGCATAGGTATAACATATCTATCACTATACTTAGCAGATCTATTCATATCAAACTTTCTTTCATCTATTAATGCCCTAGTTTTGAAGCTAGGACATAATCTATCAAACATACCTAGATCCATGCTTTAGAAACAAAAAAATTCACTTATCTTACTTCTAAAGAGCACAAAGCTTCCAGATGTAATGCTTTTAACTATTCCTACCTTTATCAAAGCACAGAGCTTACAGGTCTTACCTTTTTCTTGCATATCTGACCTCTTTCTCTTCAGATCTGACCTCTCTTCTTCAGATCTTACCTTTCTTTCTCATCACAAAGCTTCACAGGTCAAATAGAATAATGCGCACTAGGGAAACAGATCTACGCACAGAGCTTATTTCGCACAAATCTTCTTCTTCTTCAGTTCCCAACAATCATAGTTCCAGGTCCCAACAACAGAACCATTTTTTGGCACAAGGGCAGACCTAGGGTTCAATGCTCAAGAGTGCACCAACAAAGCCCTAACTACCGGCCCTTTCGGCAACACCTACGAAGCATATGAAGTCTCACCTGAGGTAGAGGTAGGGGTGGTTGCAGGACTCAGGTGTCTGCAACCTTAGTTGGGACACAGATCTGTGATTATCTTGCTTACAGTGCACTTAACATCAGTTATTTCCTAACATAAATTCATTAATACACTTCGCAGAAAGCATAGAGCATCGTAGTAATTACTCAGATCTAGCACTTAGCAATGATAAACATGTTATACTCAATAGATTAAGCACTTAGCATCTTATGTATCACATCTAGTATGCATTCATATCCCATAAGCAAAAAGCATCAATAAATCTATCTAAACATATCAGATCACTTAGCAAGAGAGAGACAAACACATCAACACAGTACACCGAGTTACCGTGGTTCACCCCCACCCTGGGGCTACGTCCACAAATTCTTCTTTATATTATCTTGGTCAAGCAGTTACAACACGGAGCTTCAATGACGCTTACCCTGCATAAGACAAGATATTTGCGCAGCTCGCTAGATCCTCTTTCCCCGGGTAGATCCAAGCACTAAGCCTTCTCACACTCTGTGCACTCAACACTATTACAGCACGCACAGAGTACAACACGCACAGATCTCTTACAGTTACATAGAATTATGATCACATAGATCCAACTTATGCACTAATCCATCGACTAGACATGGCCTCTTCTTACATGGCCTAGACCTCTATTTATACATAGAAAAAGGCCTAAACAATGACCGACATCCCTTTCCCGTTACAATATTCCCAAAAAAACCCAAAAAGGTTCCACAAAAGGTGGCGATATCCCACGATCTCCGCTTTGCTATGTGCTCTGTCTTCGACAGGCAGTTGAAGTACCAAACGGTCAACTATGACCAAGTATTCCTCAAAACTTGGTCGAGGGCCAACAAAAACTATCTTCTAATACATCGCAAAATAAAAAAATTATTAGGTCCGCAACTGTTGGGGGGAATTCTTCTTTCCTTTATCCTTTGATGGAAAACTCATTCAGAGTTTCTTTATTGTTTGCATAGTGGTACGTTGGATAATGTCTTCTTCCATATCAACCATTAGATTCATTTTAGGAGAGCATACAAAGAGAATAGGATAAATGTTTTTCCTCAAATCCTCAAACATAGGCCTTTGTCCCAACTCCAACCTCAATATTCTATCTTGAAACTATATTATTTTTTTTCTTAGCTTCCTCAAGTCTCTGAATGTTTCTTTCCACTTTGATTTCCATATGTACCTTCTTCCCTTTAATATTCTCTAGTGATCCTTCATCATTATAATTTTCCTATACATTCTATAACATTCTTATGATCCCACTCCTTTATCCAACCCTCCCATTTCCTCAAATATATATAGAGAGACACTCATGGGATTCCTCACAATGTCTCTCGCATTGATGAATTCCTCTTCAAATCTCTAATTTTTCACAAATAACACATTTTTTAAGGTGTCCATGGATGTTTCCATCATCACACCCTCACGTCATGACATGCTTCCAACCTTCAATGATTCACTCTGCTTCCAAACCTACACTAACATAACATAATCATTTCCTTCCTAGAGAATTTGCATCTAATGAAAGGTAATGGAAGAAAAAATATCAAATATGCTCTCCAGACTATTCAATGTGTAATACCACATGCCTCAAACAATACAATCTTGTCAGAGTTGAAATGAATACTCACCCGTGACTTATGGTGTGAGCTTGCATGGAAGAGAATAACCATTAAATTGGAACTAAACTGGCTAGAAGTTCCTACCACTTGTTCCTTATTAAGGTTATGTCATGGCACATATTTGGGATAAATATTTTATCATACTATGCATTGAGATTGATATGTATCTCATGGGAGGTAGCGAGAAAGAAAAACCACTTGCCTTTTATTCTCATTAATCTTGATTATGATTGGAAAGTCTTACTTGTCAATCTATATGTCATGGATTTTAGATTCTTAAAACATGATAGAATGGTACATATTCGAAAATATCCACTATTCTTTGAATGATAAACACGATCCTTCTCATATGAGTTTCAATTGGCAATGGTTGATAGACTATAAAGTGAATTATTTCTAATGAGTCTCCTATCATTGTTATTCAATTGATTCTCATTTGCTTCATGATTGCCATCCCTTATAGAAAGGCAAGGATTTATCTTGGTTATTGCTGGTTGTGCCTAGTTCCCATGAAAAGGTTTCTTTCTAATTTCCTTCAAGGCCAATGATTCCCCCCACCCCCCCCTTGAGAAAAAATAAACACCTTCCACCCCTTTAATAAATATTTTTATAACTCCATTATCATGTGTAGGTTTTAACAATGGTTATGAGATTATGAGAACAAGTGATAACCTATTAAGATCATTTTTGTAATGGTTTAGGTGAGATAGGTAAACTGTTTTTTATATAGTTTGTTGTTCATTTTTACATATATTTGTGATGAACGATAGCATGGTTTTTGAATAGATATGGTAGAGGGCTATTGTCCATGGATAACTTAAATAAATAATTTTTTAAATATACATAAGTTTAACAAAATGTTGTACAAACATATTTAGAATGTACTCATTTTAGTGTACTATTAGAAAGATATGATTTTTTCCAAGGAAAAAAAATGCCTAATAGTAAAAAAAGTTCAAATTCATTAATCTAAAACCCATATTTGTTTAGTTTAAATAGTCCAATTAGCACTCATTTTCAAGTAATTCCAATTTTTATTTTATTTTTGGTAAGAAATGCATATTTATTTTATTCTTGATAATAAAAAAAAGTTCAAATTCATTCATCTATGAACCATTTCCAATTAGGATTAATAGTCCAGTCGACACTCATTATAATCAAGTAATTCTAAGTTTTTGTTGTTGTTGGAAGAAATGCATCTTCATTATTCCTTGCCGAAGGCCTAGGACTATAACAATTGTTTTTGTGTTGACAAAAAATTTGGTGTTGGTTTCCAAAGTTTAAATTTGTTGGGAGCGATTTAATTTTTTTTTCATGTCTTCTGATTGGTTATTCAAAACAACATCTTATTTCTGGGGAGATGATGAGAATTTAATATAATTTAAATATGAACAATTAACAAATGGTTGGAATGGGTGCATGTACGAGTCTCAAAGTTCTGAGGCCATCACGTAATTGGTAACATGTAAAGTTGTGGGCTAGACAATATGCATATATATTTACTATACAATATTTATAATTATTTTAATAAATATATATAAATTATTGTCTTTCGGTTGTTCATTAAACTTAGTACGATTAATAAATTTTGAATGGATTTTTGTGCACTGTATGACATGAATTTCCGCGAGAGATTTTATGGATCACAAAGAGTTTTAATTGAGTTCTTTTGTTCTAATTAATTGTTGATTTTTTTTTTTGCGTTTGATCATGGTATAGTTTTCTATAAGCCAGGAAGGTGAGGTTCTTCCCAAGTTACAGGTGGTGCGGTTGGAAACTTGCAAGACATCTGTTTTTTTGGATTTTACAAATCTACGTGCATGGGTTAGAAATCTTGGGAAAGTGTATTAGATTTTGCGGTTGTTGTTTGATAGAGTGTTCCTTACGCATAGTGCAATTAATTTTGTTGTGTTTCTGGATGGAATGATGGAGTGTTGTTGTGTTATATATGCGAAATAGAATTGGGAGTTGATTTTTTTTTTTTCATGAAGCAATTCAAGTCAACCAGGGACTGTTACAGAAACTGTGGGTTGAAAACAATCAAAGGTGAATAGGTAGAGAAGGTGTGATGTTTTAAGGTTGTATTGTTCACTTTGTTTTTTTGGTTGCTTAATTCATTTATATACCATGTCATCTATTCTGAATTTGCAAGTGTTGCGACTCAGAGTTCTAATTTTGGGGTGTCTAGAAATCTATGTTAGAGGGTAAGAAATCATTTGCAATGTATGCTATATGTGGAAGAAGATTAGATGTTGATTCTTATTTTTCCTTTTCAAAATTAATTTAAGTCGATGGAGGGTTATTTCAGACACTGCATAGGTCAGAAAGAATAAGAGTTAACCATAAACAAAATAAGTGTGTTGTTGTGAGCTTTTGTTATTCTTTTTTATTTTGCTGTTGCTTGATGCTGTGGAGATAGCATGGGTATAAATTTAGGGAGAAATGCATTATTTAGCAGGTTCTATAAAGAAATGTTGTTTTTAGGTTGGATGCATTTTGATATGGTGTTGGGGATTGTTTAGATGGTTTTGTTTTCAGGTTTTGTGGAGGATTTTACTATGACGATATATCCGCAGTCGGGATAGCTATTTGTTCCCTACCTCTGTGTTGTTCATAGTTATGTCATGTGCATAAGAAACACTTGGCCTATTTTCAAGCGTTATGCGGAGCATGGATGTCATTGGTCCACATAAGGTGTTGTGCTTTTGCGGATTGATATTTTGAATAGTTTACCGCCATGAGTTACGCTAAGAAATGTAATTTAGAGGGTGTCCATGTGATTTATGGTGTGTTTATTTGCTCGGATTTAGGAGTATATGACATGGATTTAGAACTAATGCAAACTAGATGTTGTGTCTGTATATGGATTGTGTAGTGGTTTCTATTTATGGTGACCTATGTTTTGAAGCTTATTCATGTGTATGGAAAAGATATTTCAGTAAATATGCATTATGCACTTGGCCTTGAAGCAATTCGAGTTGCCTGGTTGATTTATGTTTCATAGATTTTGTAGTGAAATTCCTTTAGACATAAATATAGCGGATTTACAAGAAGAGGGAAGGGATTTAGAACAATTGCCAAGTAAATGTCACGGTTTTCTATGGGCTAGGTGGTGTATTTTATTTATAATTATGCATATTATGGACATAATTTGTCCAAGGAAAGGACACTTTAGTAAATAAGCGTCATCTAGTGGGACATAAATCATTTTATGCTTGGTGCTATATCTATGTTTTTGAAATTTCCTGGTGAAACACCTTTTTTACATTATCTTTTTCCACATTGTGCGGAGGCTTTTGACATGACCATATCTCCATAGTTGACATAGATATTTATTATGTGGGTTTGAACTGTGGATAGGTATGTCATATGGATGGGAAACATTGGGTAAATTTTTTATTAATGTGTGGAGGATCAATGCCACAAATGCTCGCGAACTACTATGCTTCCATAGGTCTACATTTCAAATAGTTCCAAGGTATGAGTTATAACAAGCTAGGTAATTTGGAGGATGGGTGAGTCCTTGTACGAGGATCCATGCCTTGAAATCTTGCACTAATAATTCATTCCACTTATGGTATGGAATTGGTGCACTTGGATGCCTCGTTACTTATGCAGTTGTCAAATCCATGTCATCAGCACTTCCGCATAGGTTTATGCCCTGCAGAGTCGATGCTTTGTCTATTTAGTAATTGGTCTATTTACAAACCTTGTGTGGACAACTAATACGACTTGTCTTCCTTGACTGTGACACTTCTGCATCCCCTAGCTTCCAATACTAAGTGTTTTTTGTTTCAGGTTGTGCAGAAGCTTTTTCTATTGTGATATTTTGATTCTGTTTACATGCATATGCTCCGCAAAGCGACTTCTTATTCTATTTCCATTCCTTGTATGGGGATTCCATACTTTCAACCCTTGTGCTAAGAATTCAATCCACTTATGGTTTGGAATTGGTGAACTTGGGTGCTTTGACACTTGTGCAATTGGAAAATGTATGTTATCAACACTTCCATAGATGTGTATGCCCCACAAAGTCGGTACTTGTTCTATTTATCACTTGGTATATTTTCAAACCTTGTGTGGAGAATTGATACGACTGCTCTTCCCACACTATCGTACTTATGCACCTGCTCACTTCCAATAGATATACATGAGGGATTTGATAAGCGTCTAATCCGAATTGATGAGCGGAATGAAATGAATAAAAAATTGAATACAATAACATAAAGATATAGAGAAAAAAAATAGATATTCATTGAACAATAACTTCTATTGAATAAATAAAATAGGATGAAACTGTAAAATTGAAACCAACTTGCTCGAATGGTGGTAGTTATCTCTTAGAAGAGATGTGGCTGCTACACGCATCCGTCTAAGTAGAATGATTACAATGAGGCCCCAAAGGCCTTTTTAACATTACTGATGAATGCCAAAACCATAGACATCCAAAAAAATAACTCTAGGAGATGAAACACCAAAAAATATGTGGGCCCCGATGGATAAATTGGTACCTCAACTTCTCAGGGTCGTAACTTTTGCACACGACCTCCATTTTAGGTGTGTGATATCCCATTGGAAAGGTATTTTCGAGAACTACAAATTATGTCATAAAACTATGACTTTGTCTATAGCTTGACTGTGGCAAGCCAAAAAAACATTGTTTAGGGCCCCAAAATGGCCCCAAAAGTACAAAAATATGTAATGGCATTAAAACTTCCAAAATAAGCCAATTGAATTAGGTGGACGACCACTAATCTCCACCTGGAAGTTGTGTATGGATTCAGACATCCCCAGAAGTGTAGAACCCACAATTATAAATAATTAAAGAAGAATGTGCTAAACTAAAAACTATCAAGATGAGTTGGTTGGAATAGGTGGGTGGCCACCAATATACACGTAGATCAGTCCTACCCCCTTAGGAAGCAATGGTCTCCATTGCATTGAGTTCCCCCATTAGGTGAAATTTTTGCTGAATTTGGCCCCGAGTAAGCCACTTTCCTTGGTGCAGGAGTTGCCCTGCCTTGACAACCAGATAAAGTTGGATCCTCTGTTGGCGAGTGTCCTTGACCAGTGTGTCCATTATTTGATTCTACGATCTTCAAGGTGCCCAATAATGGTGGAAAATATGTTCAGAGGAGGTCCACATTGAACACTAGGTGCAAGCCAATAAAGGGGGGAGTTTTGAGCTCAAAAGAATTGTCACCCATAACCTTGATGATAGTGTAAGGCCCATAGCAAAGGGGACAGAGCTTTTGATGGGGCCTTGTAAGGTGTTCTTTTTGCAAATGTAACCAGACATTTTCTCCCACTTGAAAATTGTGCGGTACCTGGTGTTGATCATGGTGTTGCTTGTACTTAGCATTGTATTTCTACAAAATCTCATGGACATGTTGGCAGATGTGTTGAATCCACTCAATGAATCTGGTGGATTTTTTAGCCTCAGACTAAACATGGGAAGATTATGTCTGTGTGGTTGCAAGAGGTAGTGAAACATCAATGGGACCCAAGGGTTGGAATCCCAAACCCACTTGAAATGGGCTATGGTTGATGGAGCTATGGATACCCATGTTGTTGTTGTGCTAGACATACATAAGACTCTCATTCCATGTACACAAATGCTTAGAGTTATACATGCATAGGATGTGCACAATCATTCGATTGATGACCTCTTTTTGGCCATCGGTTTGAGGGTGGAAGGAACTGGATTTAGTGAGCTTGGTGTCCAATAGTAACCATATAATTGACCAAAATGCATTGAGGGTCCTATTGTCCCGATCAAAGATGATGGTCTATGGTATCCCAAAATGGACCCACACTCGTTCAAAAAAGAGCTTGGAAATATCTATCATTGTGATTCTCTTATTGTAGGCTATGAGAATAGCCATCTTCGAAAACTGATCAACCACCACAAATACACAATCATTTCCTTGCTTGGTGGATGGAAGGTCAAACATGTAATTCATTGAGATGGATTCCCAAGGCCTCTCATGAGTATGAATAGGGGTGTACAAGCCTTGCTTCTTGATGGATGGCTTGGAAATGGAACACACAATGGAAGATATGATATACTTGTTGACATCGTGTCAAAGTTATGGCCAATAAAAATGTTAATGTAGAATGACCACAGTTTTCTCCACGCCAAATTTTTTACAGGAGAATCCCCCTGTGGACAAGCAGATTCTCTCTTGGGCTCTAGTCTCCTAAGACCAAGACAGAAAGGGTGCTAGCATTGATCACTGACATCTTTTTAAACCTAGTTAAACTAAAGTATAGAGAAGAGGAAGAAAGGTGTACCTTTTAAATGATGTTCATCCTCACACAATCTGAGTCGAGCTGTGATCCCCAAGCTCCTCGATAAGCCCTGCAAAACAAACAAATACAGAACAAGCTTCCTATTCTACGAAGATTATCTTGAAACCAGATCTATCTAATAGAGACAAGTTCATGTAGAACAAACACAACCTTGAAAGAAACAGGCCAAGCACATATGTATATTAATGAGAACAATAGAGAATACTTACAGACGTTTGATGAAGGTGTAGTAGCCTCCCCCATCTCTCCTTGTACAACCCTTTTCTCAAGTAATCCACACAAAATGATGATGCTTCAATGTCTCCCCTTCCTTATGAGATCATAAGTTAGGTGCTTCTCAATTTCTCTATCTCCCCTTTCACCATGAGAAGGCCTCCTTATATAAGCTTGTAGAGACCCAACCAAATTAGAGATTCTCGGGATAGGTTGAGGATCCTTCTCCATCAGTCGTGTATCCTCCCTAAGATGTAGCCTTGACCTCAGATTTGAATCCAACCAACTCTAGAGATGAGGGTGATTTATCCTTGATTTTCCTCAACAACCAAAAATTTGCTGAAACATGCCAACACTCCCCCAAAAGGTTGCACAGAGAGTTTCAACGCTCCCCCAAAGAAGGCCAAGGAGTGATGGCACTCCCTAACAGTGGGTAGGGGAGAGAAGCCCTCCAAAATTCATTTTTGAGTGGTCTATTCCATGGTAAAGGTTTTGTACTTTTAATAAAATGTTTTCTCCTTCTTAAACCGGTCTTTGAAGGTGTCTTAAGTGTCCCTGTGATGTCGTTAGATACATGACATAGGAAATATGGTAGTATGATGTTTGCGACAGTTGCGGCCAAAAGGTGACACTTGTGACACTAGTCATGATGACAATAGGTCATCATTGAAGTGAGTAATTTTGATGTGTAACAGATTTCCCCCCAAAGTACGAAGTTAGAAGATAGGAACTGATGACTGAAGTACTTTGTAGAATTTTTAGAGCAAGGGTATGGACTTGGAGAACCTGGAAGAAGCTACACACAACCATCAAACAAATATTATGACATGTTTCAAACCTAAGGCAGGCATACCTATGCTTGGGTAATAAGGACTTGCAAGGTATGGACACCATAAGATACACTGCGGATCCATAATTATATTAACAAAGAGTATAGCCACCGAAGATACAATGTGGATATATACTTCCATGACATGAACTGATCATAGCCACGAAAAATAAACAATGAATCTATGAAACAAGAAGACATAGCCACAGACCAATACAAAGTGGATCTATGTAACAATATATGAGTCAATATTCAAGAGAAACTTTGTCGCAACCTGGGTAAAGTACATATCATAGTGATCACTCAACCCAAGTTATTCTTACCAATCCCGATGCATTATGAGTCTAACCATGTGAATAGATGTCCTCATGTCAAACATGGCAGAAACCACTTGGTTACCGGTCAATGAGGTAAACCGTTAACAAGTGCGAGGGAAATCACTATTGATGTCAATGATTCCCAAGGTACCCTAGTACATTACAGTGAATGTGAATAGATGAGTTGAATTCGAACATTCGTTGAATCACCTGATCAGGGGATAATGATGTAAACCCACTGTCGAAAGCGAGGAGTCCTTCCATTGAGGCATGCAGGTCCCAAGGTACAAACTGGTTTCTAAGTCTAGTTCCTGGATAATGTGTTGAGGTTGACAGAAATAGACTCATCGCAGGAGCCCATCAACGACATGAAACTAACACAAAGATGTAATTTGTGGATCAAAAGA
Source organism: Picea glauca (assembly GCA_000966675.3). Lineage (NCBI taxonomy): Eukaryota > Viridiplantae > Streptophyta > Pinopsida > Pinales > Pinaceae > Picea > Picea glauca. The sequence continues at coordinate 49,299 of JZKD02S1615574.1, forward strand.
ACATGGATTGACACGGGTATTGAAACATAAATTTGTAATGGTTGACTCTTGAGGCAGATACTTCCCTTGAACACTGAGGCACTACAACAAAAACATGACATGGACCAAAACATGATAGTGCAGTGGATATTGTGACTTTCATCAGGTGACCCAAAGGAGTAAGAAAAATAAGAGGATTGGTTCAGTGCAGAGGTTCAACGGATTTAAAATGTGTGCAAATACAAAGTGTTTTGTTCAAGGGTGACTATAAGAGTTATTGGTAATGTTCTCAAAAATTCTTGGCTTGCTTCCTTCAATTTTTCCCCCATCCAGATAGACGAGTACCTCTTTTTGAGTTAACGAGATCGAGGAGGGTAAATAATGATTGATATAACTCACCTTTGGTAAGTCCCTCTTCCTTTGTTTAACGAACTGGAAGAAGTAATGGTTTGGTCCTGTATGGGCCCGTCAATATATGATTGTTTAACGAGTCCAGAGAAGGTAAAATCGATGATTTTTCATGTTCAGAGAGTCTGAAAAGAACTTAAAGACGACTCCAATGTTGTCCTTTTTCGTAATGTTAGTCCCACGAGGCTGAAAAAGAGATAAATTATCACCCAAAAGACGCCCTTTCAAACCTTTTAATGAGTGGGAAAGGAAGCAAGATCACTCGACAATATTTTCATGTTTAGAGAGTCTGAAAAGAGCTTAAAGGAGACTCCAGGGGGTTCCTTTTTCGTATAACCTTTACGAGTCTGAAAAAGTGATAAAATTATACTCGGTTACATTCTCAAGTATTTACGAGTGTGAGAAAGAACAAATAATAATCTCGGTACTCTGCCCCCAGCTTGAAAGCTAGTGTCTTAACTCCAGAATGATCATAAAAGGCTGGAGACATGCCCCCCAAGATTCAATTCATTCACCAACTTTGAGGTTGTCACCAATTTCTGTACTAGATGGAGAAAAAGGATATGGGTGGATGAAATGAAGGTTCAAAAACGAGACCTAACGAAAGACTCGACTTGGTATGAGAGGTGATTGTTTCATTTTTTAACGAGCTTGACACAGTAAAAGAATTATTCTCAAGGATCTGGGTTCAATCTCCATATTTCTGTTTCATTTTTTAACGAGCTTGCTACAGAGAGGAGAACTATGCTCGTAGCCTCTGTTTCATTTTTTTAACAAGATTTCCACAGAGAAGAGAAACTATGCTCGTGAATTCTTCTTGATCATGGCTTCCAAGAGGATAATGCTTTGGAAGGACACCATGTCAAGGGACAAAACTCAGTCATGGCTTCCAAGATATCTTCACTGGATGGAAGAAAATCACTCTGGAAGGCACACATGTCAAGGTTAGCGGCAGGGGTAAGGAGATCAGGCTCCAATAGCCCTACCTAAGAGATCACCATGTCAACTACCGGATCTAAGTCATCGAAATTTGAAGTCATGGGAGACAACGCCACATAATTGACCTGTGGCAGGGGCGATACCATTTGTATATAAGAACCATTTAGGGAGGTCATTCGGTTCATGGTCAAGTCAGGGCCAACAAATGAAAGTTGATCAATAGTCACCATTATTTCATCATGCGGGAAATATATCACACAAAAAATAGTGGACACAATAGCTTTCATGGCATAGACATAATCTTTCCCAAGGAGTAAATCGAAATCCAAGGGGTCCTAGACTACCATAACATCAACAAAGACAGTTTTCCCTCCCAAAGTTACATGGAATTGAGGAAGGATCCCTAAAGGGTGACTGGTTCTTCTGTTAAAAGAAAACAAAGTCTGGGTAACTGGCACAAGATAAGGATAACCCAAAGCTTGTCGAGCAATAGAGGAAAAAATACTAATGGACGAGCCTTCATCTATTATTGCATGAGGAACATCCCGACCACAAACATGTACTGTAATCTTAAAAGGAATGTGAGAGGCAAGACTAGGTTTAGTTAGCACACCCCAATCAAAGAGGATGGCCTCATTACTTGGAGGGGGTTTCACAGGAGAAAGAGGAATGCCCCCTCGCATGGTAGATTATGTATCAACGAGAAAAACGTGGGAAAAATCAGGTTTACTCTCTAGAGGGAGAGTAGGATCGATTGATAACGACATCAAATCGACCACTTGGGTTTCATTCTCCAAGGGGAGAATGGGGTCGATAGGTGGAAACGGATTGACCACTTGGGTTGCACATGCTAACGGGAGAGAGGGATCGACCAAATATGGGATCAGATCAACCACTTTGTCAACTGGTTCAACTAAGGATGTGACCAGATTGACAACATGATCAACCAGATTGACCGATGAAAGGACCAGAGCAACCAATTTGGCACTCGTTAGAGGAGGAGTGGGATTGACCATGTCTACACTCTTCAGATGAAGGGTGGGATTGACCAATGACAGGACTAGATCAGTCACTTGGGTTTCACTTTTCAGATGAAAAGTGGGGATGATCGATGATGAAAACGGATCAGCTACTTTGGTCAGTGGTTCAACCGAGGATGAAACTAGATTGACCACCTAATCAACCGGACTAACCGGGGATGGAACCGGATTGAACATTCCATCAACTAATGGTGGGTTGGGGGAAATATTACGATAACCAGTTGGAAGTTGAATATTTTCCAAAAGAGAAGAATCCTCGTCCATACGAGGAAAAAGGTGAGAATAATGATCACCTTCGCATAACATACAAGGAAATTTGGAAGTTGTCTTCTTCTTACCAACCTTAACGTCACTAGTGGATGGGGCATCACCAGCATGTCTAGTAGAGGCCAATGATGTGGAGGACCACATTTATAAGACCTTTGTAGTACTAGGGAAATCCCTCAGAAAGTGGTCACCCTTACAAATACTGCAATGGAATTTGGGTTTTAGATTCTTCATTTTAATCTTGTCGACCTCATCAACACTCCCAGTTCTATTAATAGTAGTTGGTTGCTTGGATCCAACATCTAATGTAGTTGGAGGCTTGGTCCATTTTTGGTTCTTCTTCTTCTCTTTCCGTTTCTTCTTCTTCTGATTAACCTAGGTACTTTCTTTAGAGATTTCACTAGGCGAAGAAGGATAAATGGAAGGATACCTGACGGGTGAAGAAGGAGAAAGGTCGACATGAGGTTGATGTGTTGGTGGTGTGCTTACATATGAAGCACTTGTTGCATTCGATATTACCATAGTGGAATAAAACCATACTGGTAACCCAATTGTGAGACCTGGAAGGCTCAAGGTAGCGATGTAAGGAGGACCAAAGTTTCCGTAAGAAGGAAAAACAAAAGGTTCTCCTGGAGCAGGGGTTGCTCCATTGGTGGTTTCGGTAACTGATGCCATAAAAATAAAGATCCAACCTAGATTATGCTAGGGAGAACAAACAACACATGCTACAAATCTAGTAAGCAAGAAAGCAAACAAAACCTTCTCACAATGAGCACACTAGTTGGCGATGAAATCCAACGTCGCGGGAAAAAAGTAATAAGGGGTTGAGATAGAGTGGGTGGAAAAGTTACGTTGACAACCTGCTTAATGGACTTACACCCTGGTGCAAGCTCCCACACATAATCATGCGTATACCCTCCAAGGAGCCCAAGTGAATTTGGCCAATGTCGATTCCAGGTACCTTGAAGACTTGCCCCTCCACAGTCACCATGTGTAAAGAACCTAAAGAGATAGACCACTAAGGTTACCAACTACAACAATGATGCATGGGGAAACAATCAACAGTCTGATCCACATGCAAGGGAAGGGTATCTAGCATGAAATCAACTTGAAAGGCTTCCACTCATCATTGTGGGTATACCTTCAAGCGACCCCCATAATGCGTGCAATCTCTACACTGAGACCAACAAAGCAGGGTGAGTAACTCTGTCAGTCTCAATGCGACCTCAGGTTTGACCCTTGTGTGAGAAGGGCTTCCCAGGACAAAATGTAGCAATTGGATTTCATCGCTCCCTAAAAAAAGATCCTATGTTTTTTTGTAGCTTTGGAAGTTATCTTTCACACCTATTCCAAATCCATACAACTAATCTAATGTAGGTTTTCTACCAGAATATATAAAAATGTCTAATCAATTTTAATTAAGCGCTTGATTTTTTAAGGTTGTTGTTACTAAAAAGGAAAATGGCGTGGACAATATGCTTTTTTGACAGACTCGAAAGTTATGAAAAAATATGAAGATGCAATCTTTTCACTTCTATGAAAACTATACTACGAGAAGGAGAAAAAATTCATCATTACAGACGCACAATGTCCAAAAAATGCCAAAAAACATGCAATTCCACTACGTCAAATGCAAGCTAGTTTCACTACCCATAAACAAGAATGCGTCTATCTTCTTTGTTTGATTCTGATATGTACAAGAAGCAAATACGAAACCTTCAATTCTCCACTACTTTCAATCAAGAGAAATAGTCCTATGCAGATGCAAAAGACACGAAGAAAAAGGGATACAAGCAAAGTATGCACTCAAGGCAGTGAGGTATGAAGGAAAACAAGTAGAAACTTGTTCCGAAAAACAAGAACACCATAAAGGATTCTAAAACCAATCAAACATTAAAGGAACACAACAAATGTAGAGAAGAATCCAAGAAATTATAGGGAGAAAAAGAAACCACTCAAAACTATCCCGACAAAACATGTAGCTAGAAAAGGCAATTTCACATTTATGAAAAAGGTTTCAAGCTCCAATCAAGACAAGAGGGAGTGATAAGAATAAAAAACTATCAAAAACCAATCCAAACAAATTCACAAACCAACCAAATACTCTGTGTAAAGATCTCTGCAAAGTAATCTGCAAAAGACTAAGCAAAAGAAGGCAAAAACTCTCAAAAAATAGACTAGCGCTCCCCTAGAAGGGTGCACAGAGTGTTGCAACACTCCCTAAGACACTGTAGGGGAGCGTTGGTGCTCTGGTATGGTCTACAGGGGGGAGTTGGTCCTTTAAATTTGTTGAAACTTCACAGAATAAATCTAGCTAAACAATAATACACACATTTGCAGAGAGATTTGGAGAAAGAAGAAGAAGGAGAGAAAGAATGGAAGAATTCTCATTAACCGTATTCCACACTCAAAGAGTGAATAATTTACATTAGATATAGGATACATGAGTAACTAATGAGCCATAGTGGTGGTCTAGAGTGATCTGGACACACACCAACAGTTACGGGAGTGAACTTCCACCTAGTCTAGTCTCTCATGCAGTTACAGGAGTGAATTGCCACCTAGTCTAGTCTCTTAGGCAATTATGGGAATGAACTGCCACCTAGTTGAGTTAACTAGTTAACTAGTCTTTAGTTAATTGACTGACCAAAGAGTAGTGAGGAGTTAACTCAGGGAATCAATACTAATTCACCAATTTGGTGATGATCCCAAGGCAAGGTCGAATTAACATGGTGATGATCCCAATGTTGCATGGTGACAAAACCAATGCAACATCTAAACTCAACTCAACTAGTCAAACTAAAGTGTCAACTGAAAGAGAAT
>JZKD02S1615574.1:54804-83731 GCA_000966675.3 Picea glauca
CAAGGTACAATGTATGTAAAAATAAGAACTATTTTTGCTAGGCAACTGTGCCCTTCACTCCAAGAAGACCTCGCAACTGTGCAAGTTTGTGCTCGTTGAATATTTTGTTGAAGATGTAGATGTCTGGACAGATTTGATGAAGTAGATGCACCATTGAGATGTCCACACATATCCACTTTCTCTTCTTGTAATAAATAATATCCAAATAAATTTTGGATGAAACTTTGAAAACTGTGCAGTCGTTTCCGAAAAAATGTTGAAATTTTGTTGATTTTAAAAAGATCATAACTTCACCTCCTGGACTCCGTTTTGGACAATTGTTTTTTGAAATTGGGTATTTTCTAGAGAGGAATGCAAATATCCAATTGGTTTCTGAAAATTTTTATCATAAAATATCAGAATTGAGTCTGATGTGCACGACTCCCTTTTTGTCTCCTGAGATGCATCCATTGTGCATGGAAAAGTGTTTGCATGTGACCCCTGAGATGCATGCCATATATCTTCCACATGAAATTCAGAAAAAAATAAATATGAAATGGAGTAGACATCATATTCAATTAATGGGATACACATTTTTGCAAAAACTTTTGTAGAATACTCTTCATAATAAGAGACTTGATCTTCTGATGACTTTTCTTCTGGCTCTATCTTTGCAATCCCCTGCATGCAATATTCACAATCTTCTTTATTCCCAAATAGAACCTCCAATTTGGTCCATAATTCATTTGGAGTGAATTCTTGTGTGACATCACATACTTGGTGGAGAATTTATGGAGAAATAGACAAGCAGATAAATCCTATGGCCATATCTTGTCTATTGAGAAAGTCATTTTCCTCATCGACGAAATCAAGCTCTACTTTCATTGCCATCGTTATTTGGTATAAGCCTCTACTTATAAGAAGAAGTATAATCTTTGGCTTCCACTCCAAATAGTTATGAGGCATGAGAACTATTATCGATGAGTAAAACATGAATTCCATATTTTCTGCGTTCTTCAATCTTCAGTACCTGTAAAAATAATTTGGTGTATGTTTTGCTTAGCAGTCTATGGCTCTGATACCATGTAAATGTGTTGAACCTACACAGAATAGATCTAGCTAAACAATAATACACACATTTGTAGAGATAATTGGAGAAAGAAGAAGAAGGAGAGAAAGAATGGAAGAATTCTCATTAATCGTATTCCACACTCAAAGAGTGAATAATTTACAATAGATATAGGATACATGAGTAACTAATGAGCCATAGTGGTGGTCTAGAGTGATCTAGGCACACACCAGCAGTTACAAGTGTGACCTGCCACCTAGTCTAGTCTCTTGGGCAGTTACAGAAGTGAACTTCCACCTAGTCTAGTCTCTCAGGCAGTTACGGGAGTGAACTGCCACCTAGTATAGTCTCTTAGGCAGTTACGGGAGTGAACTGCCACCTAGTTGAGTTAACTAGTTAACTAGTCTTCAGTTAATTGACTGAACAGAGAGTAGCGAGGAGTTAAATCAGGGAATCAAGACTAATGCGCTAGTTTGGTGATGATCCCAAGGCAAGTTTGAATTAACATGGTGATGATCCCAATGTTTCATGGTGACAAAACCAATGCAACATCTAAACTCAACTCAACTAGTCAAACTGAAGGGTCAATTGAAAGAAAATATTCTCCAGGTGGAATATTCTCCCCTAAAATATAGGAGACTGGGTAATGACTAATTATGACTAATAAACAAGGAATAAACTTAGGAAAAATAAATCCTAGGTGTGTGTGAAGTAACTCCAACAGGTCCTCCCAGAAACTTAGAAAAAGAGCCAAAAACCATGCAAAACCTCACCCAGAATGCATGAAAATTGGTGAAATTGCTAGTGAAGGTAGGAGAAGGTTAATGGATGATGAACAACCAAGAATTTCTTGGGAAAATGACCTCAAATATCAAATGGAATAGTGGATATATCTCTGATTTTCCTTACAACAACTTTCATACCATCAAATAAAGGAGAAAGCAATAAATCGACTCTAAATCTTGAAAGAAGAAGAGTGAATAAAATTAAAGAAGAAAGAGATGTCACAAACCCAAAAAAAGAATCATGAATTATTAGAAATCGAGCTGTTGGAGGACAAAACAAAGACACACTGGGATGGTGATAACCCTGAGCAGAAGAATCAACAAAAAATAGACTTTGAGATCAACTCCTAAAAGAGTTTTGAGCAAACAAAACACTAGTGCTCTGGTGTCAAGGGCACCAGAGAATTGCAATGCTCCTTGGGAGCCTGCAAGGGAGTGCTAGTGCTTTGGTAGTAGAGGCAGGTGAGCACTAGCCTCTCAGAGCTCAAAACATTGCCCATAAATCAACAAAAATTCAAGAAAATCCAAAAATTCAGTGTGTATGGGATTAATCAAAATCCAACAACACATCTAAGAATAAAAAACACAGTATGAGGAAGATATAAAGGTGAGAAAAAGGTCAGGAACAAGACCAAGGAAGGAAACCAAAACTGAAAGTTCACATCCCCAGTGGAGTCGCCAATTTCTGTTACAAGAGAATTCCCCAGCGGAGTCGCTAATTTCTGTTACAGGAGAATCCCCTTGTGGACAAGCAGATTCCCTCTTGGGCTCTAGACTCCTAATACCAAGAAAGAAAGGGTACTAACATTGGTCACTGACATCCTTTTAAACCTAGTTAAACTAAAGTATAGAGAAGAGGAAGAAAGGTGTACCTTTTAAATTTTGTTTGTCCTTACACAATCCGAGTTGAGCTTGGATCCCCAATATCCTCGATAAGTACTACAAAACAAACAAACAAAGAAAAAGCTTCATATTCTATTAAGATTAGCTTGAAACTAGATCTATCTAATAGTGACAAGTTCATGTATAACAAACACAACCTTGAAAGAAACAGGCCAAGCACATATGTATATTAATGAGAACAATAGAGATTACTTACAGACCTTTGATGAAGGTGCAACAACCTCTCCCAGATCTCCTTTTTCTAACCCTTTGCTCAAGTAATCCACACAAAATGATGATTCTTCAATGTCTCCCCTTCCTTATGAGATCATAAGTTAGGTTCTTCTCAATTTCTCTATCTCCCCTTTCACCATGAGAAGGCCTCCTTATATAAGCTTGTAGAGACCCAACCACCTTAAATATTCTTGGGATAGGTTGAGGATCCTTCTCCATCAGTTGTCGATCCTCCCTAAAATGTAGCCTTGACCTTAGATTCAAATCCAACCAAATCCAGAAATGAGGGGGATTTATCCCTGATTTTCCTCAACAACCCAAAAAAATTTGAAACATGCCAGTGCTCCCCCAAAAGGGTGCATAGAGTGTTGCAACGCTCCCCCAAAGAAGGCTAGGGGAGTGCTGCCCTCCAAAATACATTTTTTAGTGGTCTATTCCATGGTAAAGGTTTTGTACTCTTAATCAAATGTTTTCTCCTTCTTAAACCAGTCTGTAAAGGTGTCTTAAGTGTCCCTGTGATGTCATTAGAGACACAACATAGGCAAGATGGAAGTATAATATTTGTGACACTTGCAACACTTGCGACCAAAATGTGACACTTGTGACACTAATCATGATGACAATAATTCATCATTAAAGTGAGTAATTTTTATGTGGAACAAAAATGCCCTGCCATCCAACTGTAGTGAGCCTCCCAAATAAACTTTGCAAACTCTCTTGCAGGAACACAGAGGTGGCCTAGATGGCATAAAAATCCATCTTGAATGTGAAAATCAGTGACATTTTCACCTGTACCCAAGAGCTGATAGGTGGTGGTGAAGTCAGGATCTCGTTGATAAATTTGGGGCCACTCACATGCATCATGCCCATAGGATTGGAGCACGGTGGTGAGTGTAGCCACAGGATGTCGACTGAGGCAGTCAATGACACGATTTGTGTGCCATGTCTTATACTTGATGTTGAGATGGAATTGTTGTAGATATGTGGACCAATTTTTATGGAGGTCATTCTGCAACTTCCCTTTTGTCTGCATGAACTGCAGAGGCTTGTGATCAGTGTGGATGATTGTCTGCTTTCCCAGAATGTAATGTTTCCATTGATGACATGCTTGTATAATGGAATACATTTCCTTGTCATAGGTGGGGTATTTATAGATGGTATCTGAGAGAATATCACTATGATATGCTAATGTATGATCATGTTGAGTGAGAATTGCGCCTACAACATAGTCAGATGCATCAATATCAATCTCAAACGATTGTTGCAGATCAAGTAAGGAGTGTACTGGAGCTCAACACAAGTGATGCTTCAGATCATCAAATTCTCATTTTTGTTCCCTCCCCCATGCAAACTTTTCCCTACCACCACCCTTGGTCACTTGGCTGAGGGTCCATGCAATATGGGAGAATCCCAACATGAACTGTCGGTAGAAGTTGGCAACTCCCAAGAAGATCTGAAGCTCAGTTAGTGTGGTCAGGGCCGACCAGTCACACATGAATTGGATCTTAGTTGGATCCACATGTACCCCATGCTCATCAACAATGTATCCCAATTATTGGGCCCTGTCCATGACAAAGGAGGATTTTTTCAAGCTGGCATATAGCATGTGCTGGTACAGAGTGCTATAAACCTATTGAATATGTTGGATGTGCTCCTCCTAAGTTCTGTTGAAGATGAGGATGTCATCCAAATATACCACCAAAAAAGAGTTGGTGAAGGGTCTCAATACATCATGCATCAACCTCATGAAAGTTGTTGGTGCATTTGTTAAGCCAAAGGGCATGACCAACCATTCAAAGAGACCTTATTTAGATTTGAAAGGTGTCTTCCACACATCAGTCGATTCGATGGGAACCTGGTGGTAGCCAGAATTTAGGTTAATCTTGCTGAAGAAATTTCCCCCCTTGATTTGGTCAAGAAGGTAATCAATTCAAGGAATTAGGTATCGATTCCTGATTGTGACTTTTTTTAATGCTCTGTAATCAATGTAAGGTTTCCATGTCTCGTCTTTCTTCTACACCAGTACAATCAGGCTTCTGCAAGGAGAGGATTTGGGTCTGATGTGCCCCCTTTGAAGAAGATCTTGGATCTAACACTTAATTTCATCATTTTCCATCAGTGAGTGATGATAGACTGGTCCATTAGGAAAAGGTGCACTGGGGGTTAGATCAATTGGATGCTTGACCTGGTAGTGTGTTGGTACCCTAGTGGGTGAGGAGAATATGTCTCTATACTCTTCCATGATCCCATCCACTTGCTTCTACTGTAAAGAGAGGCTATGTGTAGAGGTCACAGATGTGGTGGAAACCTTCTGCTTACTGTGAGCATGGATCACAAAGAAGACAAACTTCCCGGTTTGTGAAATGACCGTATTGCATTGCTTTGTAGAGATTAAAGAAATAACGGTAGGCGGCGCTACCTATGGTAACCTATACAATTGTCTACCCAAATTAATAATAACACTACGGGGTCTAGACTCATACACAACATGTCACTTCCACAAATATGTTCATCCTAAAAAACATCACAAACTTCAAGGGGAGAAATATCACACAATAATTCGTCTTTGAATGACTTGATGTCGTAGGGAAGAAGAAATTGTTGGCTGACACAGAGATATATTTCTTGGAAAAGCTATCCGATGGTGTAGGGATATGGGTGTGGTGTCATTGAAAGGTCTAGCCACTTGAAAAAATCTACTGAGATTAGGTTCTTCTGACTACCACTATCGACAATGAAATAAAGTAGAGCTCCATTTACCCACATCTGTGAGTGAAAGAGGCGCTCCCCTTCCTCTGGTTCTTCTGGTTTGGTTGGATGGACTTTGGTGGTAGCGACAGTGGTGTTGGGTTCGACATTGATAATTCACTTCCCTCCTTCTGGATTTGACTCGAAGTCTGAATCCACCTCTGACTCAGAAGCTTTCATCTCGGCCACCAATGACTACTTGGAGTGACATTCTTTGGTGTTGTGCTAATGGATTTTATGGTATTCACACCACTTTCTCGTGTCCTTCTTTGACTTATCATTACCCTTCTTGGGTTGCATCTTGGATTGGTTTTCCTGAGAGTGGGCCATGTTTTCTCTATCCCTTGTGTTGTGGGTTGGGGCCACATTTTCCGTGCTTTGGCTGTGAGAAGTTTGCAGATCCAAAATCTTACCTCTTTTTCTTAAAATTTTACTTGATCTTGACAACATATGTATAAGATGCACCTAATGATGCGATATCCATAAAATCCATTTCTGTTTGAATGTGTCTATGCAAACAACAACAGTATTTGAGCACCAGATGTCATTCTGAGTATTTGATACCCAATTTGGTGTGCAGGTTATGGAAAATATTGGTGAAATCTGGTATTGTCTAGTCCCTTTCCTGATGCAGCGTGGTCCATCTTGTGTATTGGTCCTCATAGCTTCTAATGGGGTAGTAATGTTTTTTAATGACATCCCTGAAGGAATACCATGTAGGGGAAATTGGGAATATTGAAAATTCCTCTATGGACCTTTTCTTAGAGTAAGTATCCCACGATTCCTTAACATGGGGGATGGCCTTGAGGAGTGGAAAATTAATCTTTTCCCTATCGGAAAAATTGTGCACTAAAAAATAACTTCGAGTAGATTCAACCATTTATCTAGAGAATCTGCATCTATCAGTCTTTCAAATAATGGAATATAAAAATTTACGTGTACCTTGAAGGGGGTTGCATGGCCGCTTGATGAATATGTGTCTCCCATGGGTAGCTGCTGAAGGTTTTGTGAAAATTTATCCATCATTTTGTTCCTTCATCATGCAAGGGATTCCTTGAGCAATAGTTTAAAAGGATCTCTTTCTCCATCATTTTTCTTCTCGTCATCCATGATTTTTTGTTGGGTTGGACGTGACCGATCTTGAAAAGGCTCAACTGGTTCGAGTCCCAACTTCTTGTACGCAGATATTTTCGGGGACATGCACGTAGAAAAATAAATGAAGAGCAAACCACTCTTATACGACTGATCTGGATTTATGAGTAGAATGAAATGAATAACATAATGAATACAATAACATAGAGATAAAACAGAACAACATCAAATATTCAGTGAACAATGACTTCTATTGAAGAAATAAAATAGGTTGAAACTGTAAAACCATAGAACAAAAAACAACTTCCTCGAATGGCGGTAGCTATCTATGAGAAGAGATGTGGCTACTACACACTTCCGTCTGAGAAGAATGATTACAATGAGGATGCAGAGGCATTTTTAACATTACTCATGAATGCAAAAACCCTAGACATCCAAAAACCTAACTCTAGGAGATGAAACACCAAAATTTATGTGGGCTTCGATGGGTAAGTTGGTACCTCAAATTCCCGAGGTTGTAACTTTTGCATATGACCTCCGTTTTAGGCGTGTGATATATCTTTGGAAAGGTATTTTCGATAAATAAACATTATGCCATCCAATTGTGACTCCATCTCCAGTTTGACTGTGGTAAGCCAAAAAAACATTTTTTAGGGCCCCAAATTGACTCTGGAAGTACAAAACGATGTACTGACATGAAAACTTCCAAAATAAGCTAGTTGGATTAGGTGGACGCCGACCAATATCCACCTAGAAGATGTGTAGGGATTCAAACAACCCCAGAAGTGTAGAACCCACAATTACAAAGAATTACAAATGAACGTGTTGAACTAAAAATTGTCAAGATGAACCAATTGGAATAGGTGGGTGGCCACCAATATCCACTTGGATCAGTCCTCCCCCTTTAGGAAGCAATGGTATCCATTTCGTTGATTTCCCCCATCAGGTGAGGAAATTTCTATTGAATTTGGCTCGGTTGAGCCACTTGCCTTGGTGTAGGAGCTTCCCTACCATTACAACCTCATAAGGCTAGATCCTCTGTTGGCGAGTTCCCTTGACCTGTGTGTCCACTATGTGATGAGTGGATTCATGTTCCATGTAGTCAAGGTTGAGCTTTGTTGATGTAAATTGTTATGTGATCTCCGAGGTGCCCAATAATGGTGGAAAATATTGTAGGAGGAGGTCCACATTGAACACTAGGTGCAAGCCAAGGAAGGGGGGAGTGTTAGCTCAAAAGCATTGTCACCCAAGGCCTTGGTGATAGTGTAAGGTTGATAGCAAAGGGGATGAATCCTATGATGGGGCCTTGTAAGGCATTCTTTCTGTAAATGTAACCAAACCTTGTATCCCACGTGAAACTTGTGTGGTACCCAGTGTTGATCATGGTGCTCCTTGTACTTAGCCTTGTCTTTATGAAAAATCACATGGACCTGTTGGCGGATGTGTTGAATCTACTCAATGAATCTGGTGGCTTTGTTGGCCTCAAATTGAACATAGGAAGATTTTGTCTATGTGGTTGCAAGAGGTAGTGCAATAGCAATGCGACCCAAGGGTTGGAATCCCAACCCCACCTAAAATGGGCTATAGCCGGTGGAGTTATGGAGAGCCCTGTTGCAACTGTGTTGAACATGGGAAAGACTCTTATCCCATGTATGCATATGGTTAGAGTTATACATGCGCAGGATGTGCACAATCCTCTGATTGAAGACCTTTGTTTGGTGATCATTTTGAGGGTAGAAGGTAGCGGATTTAGTGAGCTTGGTGTCCAACAATGACCAGAGACTTGACCAAAATATGTTGAGGAACCTATTGTCCCGATCAAAGATGATGGTTTGTGGTATCTTGAAATGGACCCACACTCGTTCGAAGAAGAGCTTGGCAGTGTCTTCCACTATGATTCTCTTCTTGCAAGCTGTGAGAATGGCCATCTCCAGAAACCAATCAGCCACCACAAATACACAATCACTACCTTGCTTGGTGGATGGAAGGCCAGACATGTAATCCATTGAGGTGGATTCCCAAGGCCTTTTGGGAGTAGGGAGAGGGGTGTACAAGCCTTGATTCTTGATGGATGTCTTGGAAATGGCACAAGAAATGTAATATCTGATATACTTGCTAACGTCATGTCGAAGTTTTGGCCAATAAAAATGTTTCTATAGAATGACCACAATTTTCTCCATGCCAAATTGTCCTACCACTCGACTGTAATGAGCCTCCCAAATAAAATTTTCGCAGTCACTTACAAGAACATGGAGGTGGCCCAGATGGCATAACAGTTCATCCTAAATGTCAAAATCGGTGACATTCGCGGATGTACCCAATAGTTAATAGGTGGTGGTGAAGTCAGGATATCATTGATAAAGTTGGGGCCACTCACATGCCTCATACCCAAAAGAATGGAGCACGATGGTAAGCGCAGCCATGGGAGGTCGACTGAGGTAGTCAACGACACGATTTGTGCTCCCTGTCTTATACTTGATGTAGATATGGAACTGCTGCAGGTATGTGGATGACTTTTGATGGCGATCATTCCACAACTTCCCCTGTATCTGTATGAAATGAAGAGGCTTGTGATCAGTTTGGATGATTATCTCCTTTCCTAGAATGTAATGTTTCCATTGATGACATGATTGTACAATGGAATACATTTCCATGTCATAGGTGTTGTAATTTCAGACGGTATATGAGAGCGTATCACTATGGTATGCTACAAGATGATCGTGTTGAGTGAGAACTGTGCCTACAACATAGTTGGATGCATCAGTCTCAATCTTGAACGATTGTTGTAGATCGGGTAAGGAGAGTATTGGAACTGAGCACAAGTGATGCTTCAGATCATAAAATTCTTGTTGTTGTGTCGTCCCCCATGCAAAATTTTCCCTACCACTGCCCTTGGTCACTTGACTGAGGGCCCATGCAATATGGGAGAATCCGAACATGAAACACAGGTAGAAGTTGGCAAGTCCCAAGAAGATCTGAATCTCGGTTAGTGTGGTTGGGGCCGGCCTATCATGGATGACTTGGATCTTAGATGGATCCACATGTACCCCATGCTCATCAATAATGTATCCCAAGTATTGGACCCTGTCCATGCCAAAGGATAATTTTTCCAAGTTGGCATATAGCTTGTGTTGCCACATAGTGCTCAAAATGTGTTGAATATGTTGCATGTGCTTTTGTTGAAAATGAGGATGTCATCCAGATATACCACCATAAAATAGTTGGTGAAGGGTCTCAATACATCATCCATCAACCTCATGAAAGTTGTTGGTGCATTTGTTAAGCCAAAGGGCATGACCAACCATTCAAAGAGATATTTTTTATATTTGAAAGGTGTCTTCCATACATTAGACGGTTCGATGGGAACCTGGTGGTAGCTAGACTTTAGGTCAATCTTGTTGAAGAACTTTTCCCCCTTGATTTGGTAAAGAATATCATCAATTTTTGGAATTGGGTGCCAGTGCATGACTGTGATTTTTTTTAATGCTCTATAATCAATGCAGAGTTGTCAGGTCTCATCCTTCTTCTGCACCAGTACAATCAGGCTTTTTCAAGGGGAGGAGTTGGGTCTGATGTGCCCCCTTTGAAGCAAATCTTGGATATGATGCTTCATTTTGTCATTTTCCATTAGAGAGTGACGTTAGACTGGTCCATTAGGCAGAGGTACACCAGGGGTTAGATCAATTGGATGATTGACCTGGCAGTGCATCGGTACCCTGGTGGGTGAGGAGAAGATATTTATGTACTCTTCCATGATTCTGTCCACTTGCTTCTACTGCAAAGAGAGGCTATTTGTATAGGTCACAAATGTGGTGATGACCTTCTGCTTACTAGGAGCATGGATCACAAAGAAGACAAATTTCTCGGTCTGTGAAATGACCTTACTACATTTCTTAGTGATGCAGGATCATCGCTCCACCTCAGCACGTGCCAGCTAACTAACACGATTGATACACATTCAAGAAAGGGAGAGGCACCGCCCTCTCATTTTTCCTTCAAAATATAAATCATGATTAAGACAATTAATGTTGTCAGGCTAGTAGAGCCAAGTTGTGCCTTCGCAGAAGCTGTAGATGAGGTCGCCATTAAGTGGTTGATGGTAGGAGGGATCTTCATCCAATTCGGATCAGATTTACATCATTTTAATATGCCTCATTAGTCAGGCATTTTGAATGGTGATTAGACACCACTAGATTAGCTTGGAGGCAAGCTCATCAAGCCCCTCTTGTATAAATCCTTGTATTGTATGCCTGAAAGAGGTTGTTGTATTTTGATTAAAGATCATTGTAGCCAAGATGAGAGTTGAGAGTCGAGACTCAGTCATAATCTAGACTCACATATTGTAATGGACATTCCACCATTAATAGAAAGTAACAAATTTACCTGTTTGTCAATTTCTATGTAATGGATGCTTAGTTTTGAATGTCGTGCATATGCATTTATACTATAGATGTATGTTAGAAATCATCTGTAGGGATAGAATTATAATCTTCTATCTGTGAGTGTGTCAGGTTAGTTATGGTTCTCTAGGTTAAGTGCAAGGAGTGCATGATAGAGAGTTGAGACTCTATGAGCCAATGCAAGGAGTGCATATGAACTCATTCGAGTCAGAAGAGAAGCTTCTAGGAGGGCACACCAAGATAATTCACAAAATAGGAGGGGAATTTCAAGGTTGTCGAATACCTTGGGAAGAAAGGTTGTGTGGGAGAAAGTGCAGCGTAGAGTTATTGAAAACTTTGTAAGACTCTTCCAGGAGGGTATTGGGCAAGCGCGAGTGTGCACAGGAGAAACACATTTTGGAGTGTTGGAGACTATGAGAGAACCCCAAGGTTGTTGAACACTCTGAGGAAGGAAGGATTTGCAAGTGTACATTATCCAAGGAAAGGAGATTTCTTAATACTTTTGGAAGGTCTTAGGGAGAAGCCGTCAGAAGGCTGAAGCGAGTGCAAGGAGTGCGACAAGGGAAAAGTAAGTTCATCTTACAAGCTCAGGAGGAAGACAATTAAGTTTCCAGGAGGGCACTAGAAAGTCCGCAGAAGGACGTAAGAGAACCGAGAGTCTTGAATGTTTCAAGCCGAGAAAAATATCGGGAGAACTAGCGCAGAACTCTGCAAGGAGTTTGAAAAAGAACTGAGGACAATCTAAGTCTCAGAAATAAATTGTGCTAAGTGCACAAGAGGAACGAGGACTTGCCGAAGCCCCAAAGATAGTGAAATCATCCATTGTAGGGAGGAGACAGGTGGCGAAAGATCAAGGGATCCAAGAGCTAGAGCTTTGGGAGGTTTTCCAAGAGAAGACAAACATCTTTACGAAGTCATGAGGAGTGGTTTGAATCTAGACCGTTGGATATGGAAGGGGCACGTGGAAGCCATCCATACGATTCAGAGGAGTAGTACTCAAGGAGATATCAGAGGAGGATAGAGAGAGACTTCCAAAGGCTAGAGTCTGAATAGATCGAAGTCATCGATCTAAAGGAGGAATGGGGACCGTCGATCCTCGTGCTAATTAAGTTCATCGATTCGGAGTTCGGGAACGTAGGAGTTGGTTATTGTGGAACAAGCCAAAGCCTGAAGCCTGAAGCATTGTTGTGGTTGAGCTTTAGGACACAACCAGAGGTCACATGATAGAAAAGGCCCAACACGAACAACTAATGTCGCCACCAACTTTCTTCAAAGGGCCAAGAAGAGAGTCGCGGGGTTGAGAGGACCCACAACTTGGATAAAGAAGGACTTGTGATAAAGTGTATTGGGTTCCAACAGGGAGCCGAAGAGTCAATTAGACTCAGGTGTTTGAATGATCCTAGACCGGGATATCACGTAGCCCCGAAGGAGAGGAGAGGGGGGAGGTTTGCATAAAGTGGTATCAGAGCCTGATTTTATTCTCATGCGGGAAGAAGGAGATAAAGATAAAGAAGATACTATGATACCAAGTGGTATCATAGCCTGATTTTATTCTCAGGCGGGAAGAAGGAGATAAAGAAGATACTATGATACCAAGTGTTATCAAAGCTTGAAATCGCATGTAGACGTCAGGTGAAGAGAGACAGAGTGAGATGCTCTATAGAAACTATTGCAAGGTGTGCAGAAGATGGTAAACAACCAAGTAGGTTGCAAGAGAAGCAATATGGTCATTGGATGGAATAAGCATGGTCGAGAAGAGGCCTACCCATAGAGAAGCAAAGCAAAGATGGAAAAGGAGCTCAGCGAAATCTGATTAGAGATGGATAAGCTAGAATTTAAAATGCAGCAAGAGGAAAAGGTACACTGGAGGTACGAGTGGCCTTTGAAGAGGACAAATAGGTGGTTTAGAAGTTGTTGGCTAGGAGGTAGCAACAAGTTTTAAAAAAATGGTTGAGATATGCCAAAAAACTTAGTGGCGAGGGAAAGAGATATGGAAGAGGTCTCATAGGTTGCCACATGGGCAATGAGAAGGGATCAGTTGATATCATAAACTACTAGGATGATAGAGGAGACATTCTAAATTTCCAAGTGGGCAAGGGAGAAGAGATGAGCTCAGATGAGAGTTCATGTCAGCAAGGGGTTTTGAAAGATGCAGAGGAGGTGGAAGAAAGGCCTCATCCACATGAATATTCATGTGGAATTGTGAGTTGCGTGAACGAAGATGATGACAAGTTGAAAAATTATGTCACAAAGGAGAAAGGTCAGAGGAGTTTTATTATCATTGGGGGAATCCAGATATTCCTTCCAAGTAGCCAAGGAGAGGCTAGCACAGGTGTTGCAGATGCAACAGAAGGACAATGAGTTGAGACTGTCATGGGGGAGAAGGAGAAGGTACTGAAGTCTACCCCAACATAAAAGGAGAACCTAGTTGAGGCATTCACTCAGTGGCAGATGGACTTAAAAATGTTGTAGGATTGGTTGAGCAGTCTAGAACCAGAAGATGGTTGCTAAGAGATAGCCATGTCAGAAGAGATATGCCAACGCAAGTTGCAACTGGAGGAAGCTAGAGTTGAACCAACATAAGAAAAATTGGAAGAAGATAGTCTGTTAGAGGAGATAATCGAGAAGTAGCTTAGTGATGGGCCTACAGAATTGGATTCCATAGTAGAGTTTCCATCTAGTGCCACAGGAGATGAAGGTAGTATGGGGGGTTAGGTTGGTCTTCCCATCGACCGACATGAGGAGTTGTAGCTAAGAAAATTGCACAAGGAGAACCAGTCAATGAAGTAGCTGGAATAAGTTGTACAGGAGGTAAGGGAGTTGATGTTGAGGTTGGTAAAAGAAATGGTCAACAAGGAGAATCTAGATAGAGGAGAACCTGCACGAGTAGCAAGGGAGATGCAGAAGTAGTAGCAACAACGAAGCATAGGAGAAAAAGGATAGATCCAGGAGAAATTTTTGGATCCAGGAGGATTTTGATAGAGTTGGGAAGCTCATGAGAAGGAGCTTATGAATTTTCATAGTCATGGAGTATGATGCAGGAGCATCAATCCACCTCACCACGTGCCAACTGATTAGCATGATTGATACACATTCAAGAAAGGGAGAGGCATCACCCTCTCATTTTGCCTTCAAAATCTAAATCATTATTAAGGAAATTAATGTTGTCAGGCTGGTAGAGCCAAGTTGTGCCTTTTCACAAGCTCTAGATGAGTTCTCCATTAAGTGGTTGATGGTAGGAGGGATCTGCATCCAATTTGTATCAGATTTCCATCATTGTAATCTGCCTCATTAGTCGGGCATTTTGAATGGTGATTAGACACCACTATTTTAGCTTGGAGGGAAGCTCATCGAGCCCCTCTTGTATAAATCCTTGTATTTTATGCCCGAAAGAGGCATCGGGAGTTGTATGAAAGATCAATGCAGCCAAGAGGAGAGTTGAGAGCCGAGACTCAATAATAGTCCAAAATCACATATTGTAATGGACATTCCACCATTAATATAAAGTAACAGATTTACCTGTTTGTCATTTTTTGTGTAATGGATGCTTAGTTTTGAATGTCATGCATATGCGTTTATAATGTATATGTATGTTATAAATCATCTACAGGGATAGAATTAAAATATTCTATTTGTGAGTGTGTCAGGTTAGTTCTGGTTCTCTAGGCTAAGTGCAAGGAGTGCACGACAGGGAGTTGAGACTATGTGAGCCAATGTAAGGAGTGCATGTATAAACTCATTCAAGTCAGAAGAGAAGTTGTTAGGAGGGCACACCGGGATAATTCACAGACTTGGAGGGGAATTTCAAGGTTGTTGAATACCTTGGGAAGAAAGGTTGTGTGGGAGAAAGCGCAATGCAGAGTTACTGAACACTCTGTAGGACTTTTCCAGGAGGGCATTGAGCTAGTGCGAGTGTGCACAGGAGCAACACATTCTGGAGTGTTGGAGGCCATGAGAGAACGCCAGGGTTGTTGAACACTTTGATGAAGGAAGGATTTGCAAGTGTGCATCATCCAAGGAAAGGACATGACTTAATGCTTATGGAAGGGCTCAGGGAGAAGTCGTCAGAAGGTTGAAGCGAGCGCAAGGAGTGCGACAAGGGAAAAGTAAGTTCATATTACAAGCTCAAGAAGAAGAGTGTTAAGTTTCCAGGAGGGTACTAGAAACTCCACAGAAGGACATAAGAGAAACGAGAGTCTCGAAGGTTTCAAGCTGATCAAAATCTCAGGAGAACTAGCACAGAACTCTGCAAGGAGTGTGGAAAAGAAATGAGGAAAATATAAGTCTCGAAAATAAATTGTGCTAAGTGTGAAAGAGGGTCGAGGACTTGTCGAAGCCCAAAAGACAATGAAATCATCCATTGTTAGGAGGAGACAGGTGGTGAAATATTAGGGGATCTGGGAGCTAGAGCTCCGGGAGGTTTTCCAAGAGCAGACAAACATCTTCGCGAAGTCACAAGGAGTGGCTTGAATCCAGACCGTTGGATCTAGAAGGGGCACATGGAAACAATCCATATGATTCAGAGGAGTAGTACTTTGGGAGATATCAGAGGAGGATAGTGAGAGACTCCTGAAGGTTGGAGTCCAAATAGATTGTAGTCATCGATCTGAAGGAGGAACGAGGACCATCGATCCTCATGCCAATTAAGTTCATCGATTCAGAGTTTGGGAACATAGGAGTTGGTTGTTTTGGAACAAGACGAAGCTTGAAGCCTGAATCTCTATTGTGGTTGAGCCTTGGGACATAACCGAAGGTCACATGATAGAAAGGGCCTGGCACAGATAACTAGTGACGGCGTGACACCGCCAACTTTCTTCAAAGGGCCAAGAAGAGAGCTGCGGTATTGAGAGGACCCGCACTTTGGAGAAAGAAGGACTTGTGATAAAGTGTATTGGTTTCTATCAGGGAGCCGAATATTCAATTATACTCGAGTGTTTGAATGATCCTAGAATGAGAGGTCACGCAGCCCCGAAGGAGAGAAGAGGGGGGGGGGGTCTGCACCACTTAGTAAATATTAAATAAATAGTGGTATGTGGCACTACCTATGGTATCCTGTACAATTGTATACCCAAAGTAATAATAACACTGTGGGGTGTAGACTCATACACATCACGTCGCTTCCACAAATATGGTTGTCCTAAAAGAACATCATAAACTTCAAGGTGAGAAATATCACACAATACCTCATCTTTGAAGGGCAGGAAAAATAGTTGGATAACGTGGAGATTTCTTATTAGGTGAATCCAACTGATGGTTTAGGGTTGTGGGTGTATTTTCATCGACAGGTCTAGCCCCCTTTAGCCACATCTATGAGTGAAACATGAATTCCCCTTTCCTTTGGTTCTTCTGGTTTGCTTGGCTAGACTTTGATGGTAGCAAAAATGGCTCTAGGTTCGGCATCGATAATCCGCTTCCCTCCTTCTAGATTTGATTCAGAGTTAGAATCTACCAATGACTTGGAAGCTTTCAGCTCGGCCACCAGTGACTTATTGGAGTGACATTCTTTGGTGTTGTGCCAAGGGATTTTATGGTATTCACACCACTTTCCCATGTCCTTCTTTGACTTCTCATTACCTTTCTTGGGTTTTGTATTGGACTAGTTTTCCTGAGAGTGGTGATATTTTCTTTGTCCCTTGTGTTGTGGGTTGGGTCCGCCTTTGCCCTACTTCGGCTTTGAGGAGTTTGCAGATCCAAACTCTTGCCTCTTCTGCTTAAATTTATGCTTGGTCTTGACACCATATCTATTTGAATGTATCTATGAAGAAAACCATTGTATTTGAGCACCAGATGTTGTTCTGAGTCTTTTATACCCAATTTGGTGCGTAGAGTAAGGAAAATATTTACAATGACCCCAAGCCAAATTTTTTTCTTGGAATCACTAACTAACCACTGATTTGATTATTAAGTGTTATGTATGTAGGTTGGCCATGAAAATTTCGGCCTTAGGGTTTACTCAGTTATTCATCCACAGATCATACAAGCATTATTTCCATCATATGAAGAACATCAACAATACACAAGATAGGAACCACAAGCAATAGATGAACTTTATTATAAGAAAGCAAGCACCTAATACAAATAGCGAAGCAGATCTAGAATAGCTTCAGATGGCTTCAAGACAATAATAGATTTTCATACAAAATTCTCCCGGTGATACAAGGCAAGCCTCCCAAAGGCTGTAATAGAAGATGAATTCTCAACTGCAAAACTAGGGTTTAAGCCCAACCCTTAAGAAACTGGTACGACCCTGCTGGGTGTTGGTACGACTTGCTAAAGCTAATGTATACCAAGGGTTCTGACCTCCTGAAGATGAAGTCCCCCAAATGATTCCAAACTCCTCCCAATGATATATCAAGGCAATGGAAGCCTCCTCATGAAGTATGGAGCTCAAACACTGAAGTCTCCTCCTCAAACCGTAGAAACCCTAAACTGGTATGAACCTCCTGAAACCTTGAATATGCCCAATAGTACGACCTAGCTTAATATGGGCTCTGAATCCCATGAAACTCTCTAGGATGATAGATCAGGCCACCACAAGCCCCTAAGAGAAGTTTGAAGATCAGATCTAGCCTATGGCCTTCTAGATCTGAGAAACAATGAATCACCAAATGGTCCTCTTCCTCCTGAAATCATCTC
Organism: Picea glauca; assembly: GCA_000966675.3. Taxonomy (NCBI): domain Eukaryota; kingdom Viridiplantae; phylum Streptophyta; class Pinopsida; order Pinales; family Pinaceae; genus Picea; species Picea glauca. The sequence continues at coordinate 72,630 of JZKD02S1615574.1, forward strand.
AACCTGCAAATAGATGATAGGGACATGGTAACTCCTCCAAGAAGTTCTCAAGTTGATGAACAAGGCCTTGCAAGAAAAACCCTAATGTTGAAAACCTTCAAAGCTTCCTCACTATGCTGGATCGAACTCTTCCTCAACCAATGGTGCACCCCTAGAAGAAAACCCTAGCTGGTACGCCCCTGCTGATACAACTGGTACGGACCTGCTAGTCCTACCAAATATATGATAGATGTAGAATGGTGTGGGTGGAGTATTTCATCCTCGAGACCAAGCTTGGAACAAGGTGAGTGGAATCTTTCACACTGGGTTGTTCACTAGGGTTTGTAATATCAAAACCCTCAAAACTGTATGCTCAAGAGCATCAATAAGAAAATACCAAAATCTAGAATGAAATGAGAGGTGCACCCTAGCCTTCTCTTTATACTTTTTTCTATTTCCTTGTTGAGTTAAGTTAACCCTGAGGGTTAACTCCTAACTCAACCTCCGATGCTTTTATTTCTTCATTGAGTTAACTTTTTAAATCTTTTCACCTTTTCATTAAATCAACTTAAGATCATAACATTAGTTTGGTTGACTTTTCCCCTCAGTGTGAGACTATGGCCTAGTGGGGATTCCTAGACCACTAAGTCATCTCAAACCTCCTCAGAAAGAGGTGGGGGACATTACAGTCTCCCCTGCTAGAAATTGCTTGTCCTCAAGCAATTCCAAACCCGCCTCATGTACTACCTGTTCATTCTCCCACGTGGCATCCTGAATGGGTAGATCTTTCCATCTGATCAAGTAGTCTTTGATGCTTCTCTTCTTGAGCCTCTTCTACTGAACCTCTAGTATCTCTTCTGGAATCAAAACAAGTAATCCTTCTTCGTCCATGGGAGGCAGTACCTAAATGGGTGTGATGTGTTGGCCGATGACCCTCTTCAAGCAGGACACATGGAATACATTGTGTATCCTGTTGTGCTGTGGAAGCTCCAACTCATAGGCTATGACCCCTATCTTCCTGTTGATCCTATAAGGTCCAAAGAAACGTGGTTGTAGATTCTTTGGTCCACTTCTTTTTATTGAAGCCTGCCTATATGGCTGGAACCTTAGATAGATTAAGTCACCAACCTCAAAAGTGCGCTCAAATCTATTCTTGTATGCTTGGACATTCTGTTGGTTATGTGCTCTATGTAGATGATCCTTTAGCTCTTTGATGATATCTTAGCTATGTTGTACCCAATCTTGTACCATTGGTGCCTTGTTATCACCAAAGGAAATCTCCACAAAAGAGAGGGGATCATAGTTGTATAAGGCCCGAAAGGGTGTCATGCATATGGATACATGTTGGGTGATGTTGTAGCAGTATTCTCCTAAGTGCAACCATCTGACCCACTCTTTCTGCTGCCCTGCCACATAATTCCTAAGATAGCCCTCCACCCACTTTTTAACTATCTTGGTTTGTCCATCTGTTTGAGGGTGATAGCTGGTACTAGGGGTCAAGGCCGTACCAACTAATCTGAATAACTCATGCCAAAATGTACTCATGAATCTACTATCCCTGTCACTGACAATGGTATTGGGTAGGTCATGCATCCTGAAGATATCCCTAAAAAATAGTTCGGACACCTATGTTGCGTTGAAGTCTGTGGCTATGGAGAAGAAGTGTGAAAAATTCGTCAAACTGTCCACCACTACAAAAATACAGTCTTTCCTTGCATCCTTGGCAACCCGATGATGAAATCCATGGATATGCTTTCCCACTTGTGCTCTGGAATGGGTAAGGGTTGTAGTAGTCCTGCTAGGTGAGTGTGCTCATCCTTGTTCTCTTGGCATGTAGTACACTTCTTGACATTCTTTATTACATCCTTTTTGATTCTCTTCCATGAGAACCTCTCTGTCACCTGCCTGTACATCTTACTAATCCCTTGGTGCCCTGCCATTGGTGAGTCATGACATGCCTGCAACACTTTCGCCTTGAAGGTCGATCCAGGAACCAAAAATATTTTTCCCTTGTAATAGATGAGGTCATTTATAATCCTGAAGTTATCATCCTGTACTTGTTCATCCAATAGCTAACAAACAAACTGATCCTTTGCATACTCCATCACCAAGTGGTCCTTCCAGTCAACCGATACACCTGACATGGCAAAAATGGATGGCCTCCTGGACAATGCATCAGCCACCATGTTGTTCTTCCCTTTGACAAATTCAATGTCAAAGTCATAGGCCTGTATTCTGCTTACCCATTTCTACAGCCTTTCATTTAATTCCTTCTTCTCCAATAGGTATTTAAGACTGTTATGATCTGATTTGACCACAAACCATGCACCTACTAGATATTGTCAAAATTTGGCTAGTGCATGCATGATAGCAAACATTTCCTCCTCCCTCATATTGATTTGATGGTATCCATAACATAGGTATTTTTTTGTAAAATAGAGAGCTCCATGAAATTAATCTAGCAACTCATCAATCCTAGGTAAAGGGTACCTATTTTTTATTGTCTTCTTATTCAAAGCCTAGAAGTCAATGCACATCCGCATAGTCCCATATTTCTTCTTGACCATCACTACTGAAGAATCAAAGGTGCTAGAGCTCAGCCTGATGTGTACCATGTCCAGAAGTTCTTTGATGGATTTATCTATCTTGTGTTTATAATTCTTTGGATGCCTATATGGTGTGGTGATGACTAGTTTATCTCCTGCCTCTAGTTCAATGATATGCTCAAATACCCTGTCTGGTGGCACCCCTGGAGGAATCGGTCCAAACACTTTGTGGTTCTTGTCAAGGGTCTCTTGGATCTTTGGGGTGTAGTGAACCTTACCTTTCTCATCCACAGGTGCTGAAATCCTACATTTAGCTGCATACACAATCTCCTCTCTCCTAAAGATGGCTTCCATCCTCTTCATCATAACTACCTTGGAAGAATTACCTGCCATGCCTCTGAGCACTACCTTTCATCCACCCTCCTCTGTAAAAGACATCTCCATGGTCTTGTAGTTGGTGGTGATAGGCCCCAATGTACTGAGCCACTAAACTCCAAGGATTATGTTAGTGTCCGAAAGGTCCATCACATAGACTTCTTGTACTAGCTCATGCCTACCCAATGTAAGCTTCATACCTGGAATGTACCTATCACAAGGCATAGTGCTTCCACCTGCTACCTCCACCTTGAACCCTTCAAATTCCAGTGTGGGTATGTGCCTCCTTCTCAACAATGCTAAATCAATGAAGTTGTGAGAGGCTCCCCCATTAATCAATACTGATACATTCTGCCCCTGAAAGACTCATCTCATCCTAAAGGTGTTAAATTTGGGCACCTCACTGATGGATTCCAAGGTGGATTTCCCCTTAGCCGTACTGTCCAGTCCTGTGACCTCCTCCTCTATTGTCTCTGTGGTTTCAGCCTCCATGTTCTGAAGTTGGACGTAGTCTTCCTCCTCCTCATTGTCCGAGGTCACCTCTATGTAGTGCACTTGGCCATGGCCCATGCACTTGTGTGATGGGTTCCATGGTTCCTTGCACGTGAAGTAGATTTGCTTCCTTCTCAATTCCCTCCTACTATTATCATCCATTCTGCCACGACCCTTGTCAAACCCCCTTGGGTCACATCCCCCCTATTTCATTGGAGGTCTTTGATCTCTTCCTCCAGTGTTAAGAGGTGGCCTAGGGACAAACTTTGGTTTGGCAGCTAATCCTAGGTCCCTTGTTCTCCAAATGGCATCCTGTAGGTTGGTAGGCTTAAAATCCTTTACCCAACCCTTCAAGGGTTCCATCGACCCTTCATTGAAAAGCATCATAAGCATGTTTAGTGATATTTCTTGTACCATGAATGCAAGATTTTGGAATTATTCAATGTATACCTCTGCTGCTCCTATTTTCCTGAGTTGTGTGATATCCTAGAAGTTCAGCTCAAGATCCCCCTGATCAAATATGTCAATGAACCTCTGAGTGAATTCTGTGTAGGTCACTATCCAATTGTGGCCTAGTGTGGTGAGTCCATGGTACCACCAATCATGAGCCTTTCCATCCAGGTACATAGTGGAAAATTTGATGGCCTCCATCTCCCTCATGGGGTTAAGCTATAGATAAGTATCCATCTTCTGTACCCATGCCTGTGTTGTCATCTTGGTCGTGCCTTCAAAGTATGGAATTTCTATCTTCCCTTCTCTTCGTTCGAACTCATAACTGTTCCTGTGGTTCGACCTGGGCTTGTTTCTGAACTTGATTTGGCAGTATTGATCCAGGGACATCTGCCTCTGAATAATCATATCCAAGACATGGTACTCCTTAGTACACTGTGCCATCTTCTCCACAAATTCATCCACCTGCTCCTACTACCTTCGCTCTTGTTGTACCTGTTCATCTGTGAATGTGGGTAAGTATGGCCTAGGGTTAGCCCTGCTACCCACGTGTCCATGTGACATGCCCCCTCCATGGCTTCCCTCAGACCTGGGAGCCCTTTCTGGATCAAACCAGATTTCACCATGGGATCCTCTAGCATCTTTGCTTCCATACGTCTCAGGGTATTTCCCCTAGTGAGTCATCTGCATCAATAACCGAGTGATCATTGACTGGTTCTCATCAATCTTCCTCAGATTCCTATATACCTTCTTCAAGGTCTCAATGAATTTGGATTGTCCCCTTCGATTTGACTCCTGGCTTATCTGTAAATGGTGGACTTGATTGCCTTCTGTAAGGTTTAAGGTTTGCTTCAATTTTTTGAATTCGACTGCCAAGAAAGCCAAGCCCTATGGCTCATGGTCATCTCCTGATACCTCCATTTCGGCTTCTATTTCAATAACCTGCTTCTTCCTTCTTCCCATAAAGATACCACTATACCTCTGCATGCACTAATCCTCATAGGTTTGGAGGATCAAAGCTCTAATACCATTGTAATGATCCTAAGCCAATTTTTTTGCTTGGAATCACTAACTAACCACTGATTTCATTATTAAGTGTTATGTATGCAGGTTGGCCATGAACATTTCAGCCTTAGGGTTTACTCAGTTATTCATCCACAGATAATACAAGCATTATTTCCATCATATTAAGAACATCAACAATACACAAGATAGGAACCACAAGCAATAGCTGAACTTATTATAAGAAAGAAAGCACCTGATACAAATAGTGAAGCAAATCTAGAATAAATTCAAATGGCTTCAAGAAAATAATAGATATGCATACAAAATGCTCCCAGAGATACAAGGCAAGCCTCCCAAAGGTTGTAATAGAAGATGAATGCTCAACTGCAAAACTAGGGTTTAAGCCCAACCCTTAAGCAACTGGTACGGCCCTACTGGGTGCGGATACGACCTGCTAAAGACAATGGATACCAAAGTTTCAACCCTCCTGAAGATGAAGTCCCCCAAATGCTGCCAAACTCCTCCCAATGATAGATCAAGGCAATGCAAGCCTCCTCCTGAAGTATGGAGCTCAAACACTGAAGCCTCCTCCTCAAACTGTAGAAACCCTAAACTGGTACGACCCTCTTGAAATCCTGAATATGGCCAATAGTAAGACCTAGCTGAATATGGGCTCTGAATCCCATGAAACTCTCTAGGATGATAGATCAGGCCACCACAAGCCCCTGAGAGAAATTTGAAGATCAGATCTAGCCTATGGCCTTCTAGATTTGAGAAACACTGAATCACCAAATCGTCCTCTTCCTCCTGAAATCGTCTCAACCTGCAAATAGATGATAGGGACGTGGTAAATCCTCCAAGAAGATCTCAAACATATGAACAAGGCCTTGCAAGAAAAACCCTAATGATGAAAACCTTCAAAGCTTCCTCAACCAATGGTGTGCCCCTACAAGGAAACCGTAGCTGGTACGAACCTGTTGATCCAACTGGTATGACCCTGCTAGTCCTCCTGAATAGATGATAGATGTAGAATGGTGTGGGTGAAGTATTTCATCCCCGAGACCAAGCTTGGAACAAGGTGAGTGGAATCTTTCACCACTGGGTTGTAAAATCAAAACCCTCAAAATTGTATGCTCAAGAGAATCAATAAGAAAATACCAAAATCCAGAATGAAATGAGAGGTGTGCCCTAGCCTTCTCTTTATACTTTTTTCTATTTCCTTGTTGAGTTAAGTGAACCCCTAGGGTTAACTCCTAACTAAACCTCCAACGCTTCTATTTCTTCATTGAATTAACTTTTTAACTCTTTTCTCCTTTTCTTTAAGTTAACTTAAGAATATAACATTATTTTGGTTGAATTTTCTCCTCAGTGTGAGACTATGGCCTAGTGGGGATGCTAGAACACTAAGTCATCCCAAACCTCCTCAACAAGAGGTGGGGGACATTACAATATTGGTGAAATCTGGTAATGTCTAGTCTGTTTCCTTTTGCAGTGTGGTCCATCTTGTGTACTGGTTCTCATAGCTTCCAACATGGTAGTATTGTTCTTTAATGGCATCCTTGAAGGAATCCCATGTAGGGGCGACCACAAATATTGAAGATTCATTTATGGCCTTTTTCTTAGAGTAAGTATCCCACCAGTTCTTAATATGGGGTACGACCTTGAGGAGTACAAAAGTAATATTTTCCCTGTCGAAAAAATTGTGGATCGAAAAATACCCTTCAAGCAGATTCATCCATTTATCTACAACATCAACAACTATCGGTCCTTCAAATAATGGAATATGAAAATTTACTTGTACCTTGAAGGGGGTTTCATGGCCACTTGATGAAGATGTGTCTCCTGTGGGAATCTGTTGAAGGATATGTGCAAAGTTATCCATCATTTCGTTCCTTTGTCTCCCAAGGGCTTCTTTGAGCAATAATTTAAAAGGATATGTTGCTCCATCATATTTATTCTTGTCCCACATGAGTTTTTGTTGGGCTCKGTGCRACYRATATTGMAAAGGCTCGAYTGGTTCGAGTCCCAACTTCTTGTACCYAGATCTTTTGGAMAATATGCACGAAGAAAAATAAATGAAGMGCAGACTACAYTGATACCACTGATTCGKATTTATGAGAGGAATGAAATGAATAATARCCTGAATACAATAACACATAGATACAAAGAACAAMAAAAAATATYYAGTGAACAATAACTTCTATTGAATAAATAAARTAGGYTGAAACTATAAAACTTCATAAYGAAAAACAACTTGATCGAATGGTGGTAGCTATCTCTGAGAAGAGATGTGGMTGCTACRCRCATCCRTCTGAGAAGAATTACAATGAGTCTCCAGAGGAATTTTTAACATTACTCATGAATGCCAAAACCCTAGACATCCAAAAACCTAACCATAGGAGATGAAACTCCAAAATTTATGTGGGCCCTGATGGGAAAGTTGGTACCTCAACTTATTGGGGTCGTAATGTTTGCATATGACCCCTATTTTAGGTGCATGATATCCCGTTGGAAAGGTATTTTCGAGAACTACACATTGTTCCATAAAATTGTGATGCTGTATAGGGTTTGACTATGGCAAGCCCAAAAAACGTTGTTTAGGGCCCCAAAACGGCCCTAGAATTACAAAAAAATGAACTGACATGAAAACTTTCAAAATAATCCATTTGGATTAGGTGGGAAGCCACCAATATCCACCTAGAAGCTGTGTAGGGATTCATAGAACCCCATAAGTGTAGAAGCCACAATTATAAAGAATTATAGAAGAAAGTGTTGAACTAAAAACTGTCAAGATGACCCAGTTGGAATAGGTGGGTGGCCACCAATATCCACCTGGATCAGTCCTCCCCCCTTAGGAAGTAATGGTCTCCATTGCATTGAGTGCTCCCATCAGGTGAGGAAATTGTTGTTGAATTTGGCCCTGGGTGAGCCACTTGGCTTGGTGTAAGAGTTGTCCTACCTTCACAACCCGATAAATTTGGATCCTCTATTGGTGAGTTCCCTTGACCTGTGTGTCCGCTACCTGATCAGTGGAAGAATGTTACATGAAGTTGGGTTTGAGTTCTATTGGTTTCAACTATTATGCAATCTTCAAGGTGCCCAATAATGGTGGAAAATATAGATGGAGGAGGTCCACATTGAACACTGGGTGCAAGTCAAGGAAGGGGGGAGTGTTGAGCTCAAAAGCATTGTCACCCACAACCTTGGTGATAGTGTAAGGCCCATAGAAAAGGGTACAAAGCTTCTGATGGGTCCATGTAAGGAGTTATTTCTACAAATGTAACTAGACCTTGTCTCCCACCTTGTTGGTCCTTGACCAAGTTTTGGGAATTTCTCAGTCATGTTGACCTATTTTGGAACTTTGACAGCCTGTCGAAGGAGGAGCGCAAGATGAAGCAAAGATCATGGGATCTCGGCCCCCTTTTTGGGTTTTTGGGAATATGTAACGAGAATGGGATGTCGACCCATGGTTTTACCCATGTTTAGGCCTATTTTGTATGTATATATAGATGTCTAGGCCATATAGAGAAGAGGAGGTGGATGATATATCTATGTGATGTAGGCTAAGTGCCTAGAGTTGGATCTGTGTGATCAAGTCTTTGTGCATTCTGTGTAAGACTTGTAGAGCTGAATGCAAGTCCTTGTGCAATATGATAGGAGGTTTAGTGTTGTAATGTAAGGAAGAAGGATCTAGCGAGCTGCGCAGATCTTATGTCCCATGTGGAGTAAGGGTTTGGAGGCTCTGTGCTTGTAATTGATTGACCAAAGACAATAAAGAAGAAGAGTTGGTGGACGTAGCCCCAGGAGAGGGGTGAACCACGTAAACACTGTGTTGTATTGCTTTGTGCTTCTCTTAATGTGTTTATGTATTCTTTTGCTAAGTGCTTGAGATGATTAGATAGATCTTCTTATGCTTAGTGATAATGATAGGTAGAATGATAGATATGATATATATGAATATGGTAAGTGCTTGATCTACCAGATCTGAACTATTTACGTATGATAAGTACTTAAATACATTAGATCAGTGTTAATGATGCGAAGTTATGTCTTATGAGAGAAGTGTTTATTGATTGTATATTGCGGAAATGACGGTGTTAAGTGCTTTATTAAGTAGCACAAACACAAATCTGTGTCCCAACTAAGGTTGCAGACACTTGAGTCCTGCAACCACCCCTGCCTCTAGCTCGGGTGAGACTTCATTTTCTTCGCAGGTGTTGCTGAAAGGGCTGGTAGTTAGGGTTTTATTGGTGCAATGCTGTAGCGTTGAACCCTGGGTCTACCCCTGTGCCAACAAATGGTTCCATTGCCGGGACCTGAAACTATAATTGTTGGGAACTGAGGAAGAAGAAGCTTTGTGCAAGGATCTGACATGAAATTGTGAAAGCTCTGTGCGTAGATTTGTTGCTCTAGTGTGCAGTACTCTACTTAGTTTGACAAGCTCTATGCTAAGGAAAATAATTCTGATCTAAAGAAAAGAGGTAAGATCTAAAAGCTTTGTGCTATGAGAAAGGAAAAAGTGAGACTTTTTGATTAAAAGAGGTAAGATCTGAAAGCTCTGTGCTCTGATAAAGGTAAGAATAGTTAAAATTTTTAGATTTGAAATATTTGTGCTCTGTAGAAGTAAGATAAGTGGAATTTTTTTGTTTCTAGAGTATGGAACTAGGTATGTTTAATAGAGTCCGTCCTAGTTTGAAAGCTAGGGCATTAATAGATGAAAGAAGGTTTGATACGAGTAGATCTGACAAGAATAGTGAAAGATATATTATACCTATGCATAGAAAGAATGTTTGGACTAACAAATGGATGCAGGATCCTAGAAAGAATTTGTTGCAAGTTATCTACCATGATCCTAGTGCGCAGTACAAGAGAGGCTAGGGATCATTTAAAATAAAGAGAGGATTGACCCTATGTTATAGTTGCAGAAGACCGAGACATCTTGCTAAGGAATTCCCTAGAAGAAAACCTAGTTTCCTTTGTTGTAAGGCTGTGGAACATGAAGTGTTGGATTTCCCTAGAATGATTTCTAATCTTGAAAGAATAACTCTGAACCAGGAGAACTATAATGATCCCAAGCCATTATGCAAGGATCATCACTATTTTGGTGTCCTTTTAAAAACTTTTTCCTGGTTGTGGTATTTCGTCAACAGTTTGTTGATCTATTTGTTTAGATGTGTTTATATGTGTGTATGTAGCAAATAACAGAAAGAGATAACCATGGAACATACCTCAACCATATGCAATAAGATAGACAATCCAAAACATCTCAAATCTTCTTTATTCATAAAATAGAAGAATCTGCTACAATGGAGATGCCGATATGGAATGCTCAACAGATGGCCAAGATGATAGACAACAGATAACAAGTATGAGCTGCTACAAAATGCTCCCGCTGATACAAAACAAGCCTCCAAAGTCTGGATAAGAGATGAAGACCAATGCTAAGTGCCAAACCCCTCAAGCTAGAAGATGCCACACTCTACTGGATAACTGAAGCTCATCAACAATTCGGCCCTGGTGCCAAAGATGTCCAATCATCTCAAGAAAGGTTTCAAACAATAGATCGGGTGGTGGTAAGAACAACCTAGGTGCCCAAATATCCAAGATCCCTCTCAATATTTATAGATCTAAACTCCTCCACTGAATGGTGCACCCCACTGGATGCCTAAAACCCTAGATAATTCGTCCAAGGTGAACGAACCCTCCAAATCTCCTGAAACTCTCCAAACTGATAGATCAGGATACTATAATGAGAACCCAAGTGCTCAAATCATCAAAACGCTTGCTAGATCCTTCGATCTAGCTGCTCTCCAAGTGATGGTGCGCCCTCCTTTTGGGAAAACGTCCCACTCTCAATACAAATCGATCTTCCACTGAAAGACTCCAGAAAACCACCAAGAATGATGCCAAGACACCTACAAAGGAAACCCAATACCTGGAATTTCCGGAATCCCTTCTCCTCATCTAGGACGAATCCATCCTCAATGAATGGTGCGCCCCCCTTGTTGGAAACCCCCAACTGGTGCACCCTCTCTCTATCTGCACAAGCAACTGATGTGGAATCCTCCTGCAACTGAGTAGATCTGGAACTAGAATGGTGTGGGAGCATATTGCAGCTCCGAGACCAAGCTTGGGACAATCTAGGTGGAATCTTTTACCACCGAATCGTCCTCTAGGGTTTGTTAAGTCAAAACCCTCAAAACCCCCAATGTTGGGCTCACTAGCTAGAAGCCAGAAATCAAAATAAGATCATAC
>JZKD02S1615574.1:83962-133681 GCA_000966675.3 Picea glauca
AAAGTCACTTCTAGCCATCCCATCCTGTAGTGTTTCTCCTCCCGATTCCAATGAGCTATTACACTAAGAGGTTCCTCCAAGTAATGTGCCCAAAATGACCTCTTCAGTGAATACCTTTGACTTATGGCTCAAAATAGTCAAAATCACGGAAATCGTTGGAATGCAACGAAACCAAAGCCAACATGTGCGGAATGGATCATAATGATGGAATATGATCATCAATGTAAGTTGGACCCCACAATGCCTCTCAAATACACCTGTACTCACTATAACCTCCATCTGGCTACTCTGGTCATCATAACCCTCTGCACTGTGATGATGTCCCAAAGTGGGGACATTACAAGAACCCTAAGGTAGATCCAGAAACTAAGGCTATAGAAGAACCCCAGAAAGAATCAGAAAAAGTATTGTTGCAAATAAACGAAACCATGAATAATCACCGACATGTCAGGTTATCAGAGATCTTTAAAGAAAAATAATGCATTGAAGCAAGAATAGGAGACTTCGACATTGACTGTGTTCTAGATGAGGAAACACATGTGAATATCATGACAGAAAGAACTTGAGAAGCTATAGGGAATCATGCTATGATCCCTTCATTAGGAGGAATAGGACAACCTAATGAAGGAAAGTTGGTAAACTTATGTGGGAAGCTCGCTCAGATACCTATGAACGTCAATGGAAGTTCAACAGAGAAAGATTTTGAGATTATTAAGTTTGTTGAAGAAAATGCCCCATTTACCATGTTAATAGGAAAACCTTGGATTGAAAGAGCTCAAGCCAGACAAAAGGAATAAGAAGAAGCCTTGGAGCAGAAGAAACAAGACTTCAAAGATTTCATGACTAGAAGGATTGCACAATTGATTGAAGAATAGGATAATAGATTGAAGCTAGTTGACACTAGAGACCCTGATGTAGAAGTTGTAGGAACATCAGAGGACCCCTAGAAGACTGAAGTACCTATCCCATACAAATAAAAGGTATTACCCCTGAATCCTAGGAATGAATATCAACAGCATGCAGTGACTATGTTAAAAGAAGATAAGAATCAGAATGGAAAATGAGCTAACGAGACAACGCTCACTAGAAAGAAGGCTAGGAAACAAAGTAAGAAGAGAGATAAGTTGCAGAAGGTTCCAGAGGGAGCTTTGTAGAGAGAAAATTTGCAGAATTGGAGCTTCGTTGGGATATCAAAACAACGACATAGGGCACTTCACCATGACGAAGCAATATAGCCATTGGGGCTGATATATCCATTCGACCACTGCTCCGAACAGATCGAAAATAATTTATAGCTCGACACCAGACCATTAGACTGCGCCATAACGGATTGAACAAGAGTTAATGGAGGCTCATAACCATTGCAAGTGAACCGTTGCCAAGTTGCCTACATATCCCGTTGCACCATGCATGAAGAACACTTTTTCTAGCTGAGAATTCGAAGCTCACAGACTAAGTGACTTGTCTACAATGATCATTGCGCCCTTGCTATTATTCTAGTCCAGTGTCTAAGACCATCATGACCCCGATAATTTTAATCCCGAGTGTGTATGTCTAACGAGCTCACCACAGTTGAAGAATCAGTAACAAAAGTTCTCCTCGAATTGATGATAGAGAGAGTCATGTCAGAAAGAGGAGTGTCTACATGTATAAAAGCATCATCGACAAGAGGACTGTCGGCCTCTCTGTCTACTACTTGAGCCGGTCCATCCTGTCCATCCAATGAGAAGAGAACTAAACATAGGGATGATCTCACGAATGCTAAGTTGATTCCAAGCATTCTACCCGCCTACCTTCCACCTCTGAGTGGCATAATCAATCGAGACAGTGTGCCTAGAGAGTTTGAGTATGATTTGGTCACTGCGTACCTCCCGAAAGGGATACGTGCAGTGTGCACAGACCAGGATAATATCACAATGTTGAAGTTTAGCGATTTCAACCTCGGTGACAGGAAGGTATACAACATGCTCTCCCCACACAAGTATATGATGAGAACCAAGGGAAAGAACTCGAATATCATCCCCCAGTCATGGACCATGAACCTTGCGCAATCCACACTGCTCAATGTCATGAATATTCCTCACCTCGGTAGGCACCAATAAGTGAACACAAGCGTCAAGTTGTTGTTGTCCTTCTACCATAGTGGATATTTGTGGTTGAACGGTGAACCGTCGCATCACAGTGGATCTGACATTGATCAACCGGATCATAGGGATGAGCATGTAAGGCCCTGACCCACAAGATTTCTACCCCGAAAAGACCGCAGATCGCACTCTAGCGTAGAATATTAAAGAAACCTACAGAGATGTCAATAAGGGCACATGAGGCTACAAGGTAGCTTCTATCTAGAGTGGTGTAGTATGCCTCACCTGCCAATTGATCACAGGGAATTTGGTGCGAAAGAATCGACCCACCCAAGTCACAGGGTTCGTAGTCGACCTTGCTAGGAAGTGCGCAGAAGGACTTCAAATGAATTGGTCAAAGTACATCGTAAACCAGCTAGAAATGGACTGTAGGGAAGCAAAGGACCAAGGATATGAGTTCCACTTCAGCTGGCTACTCATCTTGATCACTTTTATTGCATGGGAGATGCCAGAAGATGCGACCTTCCTAGACATCGAACCCTTTGAACCGTTGGCCATGAAGTTCAGTACGCTGTGGTACTCCAGTGACATGAACAAGAAGTGGCAATCAAATGTCATTTTCAACACCTATTACAACCAACTAAAGACCGCTATCCAGTCTGAGCCTCGTATAACCCCGAACACTCTCCACAAGTTCAGGCCCTTGATGAAATTTAGAACATACCACCATTATATATATATCATAGTGCACATTGATGAGCATAAACAACAACTGTAGTCATACTACAAGATGACGGAGGAATAATTAGAAGAGATTACTAAGGAGTGATCAGTGGACCTCCTCATCCCAACAGACCCCGCAGAGTTATCCGATATTGACAGCCCAGAAGCCATGCACGATACACCTAGACCAAGAAAGACCAAGAAAAATGATTAAGCTCAAAATGTAAGAAATACCTCGGCGAAGACTGCTTCTATCTCACTTGAGAAAGGAGGATATGGAAAAGAGATAGATGGCACAGAAGTGGAATAGAAGAAAGGCAAGGTTACACTACCTAGAGACAAGGAGGACCCCTCGAAGAAAAGGAAGGTTTCCCCTCTGAAACCTTCTTCAAGAAAGAAATCAAAAGAAACCAGGACCAAATTCGAGACCACCCTCACCTCAGATGGCTTCGACTTTATCGTCGCAGGACTGAATGATGCTTCGCTGCAAATAATAGAGAAGAAAGAAGCTAAGTAGGAGGAAGTGTTCAATAGGATCAAAGTTGAACTTCAAGGAATTCAACAAGCATTATAGTCCAGCCACGCAGTTCCTACTGCGCCTCTATCAGTAGAAACATCAATACTAGGTGATGAGTCAGCTCAACTCCACCGCATCACTGATACAGTCGAAGCTCACCTTCGACGAGCTCAGGAAGAGATAGCACAAGCCACCCAGTATTTAGCGCAAGCACAAAAAGATCTTGAGGACCAACGCAGTGTTACAAAATGGGAGAATCTTGATCTGCAAGATAAGTTCGATGAAGAAAAATCCCAGCTGCATAAAGAAAAGGAACAGTTGATCACAAAGCAACTCGAAGTAAAGGAACTGGTTCACAGAGCACTTCTCTCTGTGACAATCATCGAATTAAAGATTGAAGAGCGAATTCCACAGCAGGTGGCACAACTCGAAGAAGTAATCCAGCATCTCTAACAGTGCATAACAGACTTGGAGCTTTTCATTGTGCCCGAGACCCCTCAATATGTAAGAGGCCTCAGGGAAGCAACTTCTTGCAGCACGGTCGACAGATTAAAAGCTATTGCCTTGGAGTGCAAGCAGATGAGTAACCACAGTGCTCAGACCTATGAAAACCTCACTGAGAACCTAGAGTTATAGGCACTGGAATCGCAACTCCAGGAAGTGAAGTAGCACATAGATACACTACAGGCGTAGCTGAAGGCCCTGTCAGCTGTAGACAAAATGAAGAGGTATCACGAACAATGTAAAACTCAACAGAAAATCCATATGCTTCAAATAAAAGTGAGGGAAGTCACTCAATGGATTCAACCTGTGCAAGATAAGGCATGCTTGATGTTTATAGAGGTCAAGAGCCAAGGAGCAGAGCTAGAACATCTTGTCATCACAGTAGAACAACACCTAGAAGGGCCAGTGAATGACGCAATGATCCAGGATTTCACTGAACAAGAGGCCACAACAAAGCAGCAGGTCGAAGTAGGTCGAGGCGTTCGAGGTATAATTGGTCAAACCAGAGTGACTCAGGACGAGTCACAGGTGAGTGTTGGGGGCCTCTTGGACCTTGAACAAGTTTTGGGAATTTCTCGGTCATGTTGACCCATGTTGGAACTTCATCAGCCTGTCAAAGGAGGAGCGCAAGACAAAGTGGAGATCACGGGATCTCAGCCCCCTTTTGGGCCCCTTTTTGGGTTTTGGGGAATATGTAACGAGAATGGGATGTCGAACCATGGGTTTACCCATGTTTAGGCCTATTTTGTATGTATATATAGATGTCTAGGCCATATAGAGAAGAGGAGGTGGATGATATATCTATGTGATGTAGGCTAAGTGCCAAGAGTTGGATCTGTGCGATCAAGGCTTTGTGAATTATGTGTAAGACTTGCAGAGCTGAGTGCAAGTCCTTGTGCGATACGAAAGGAGGCTTAGTGTTGTAATGCAAGGAAGAAGGATCTAGTGAGTTGCACAGATCTTCTATCCCATGCAGAGTAAGGGTTTGGAGGCTCTATGCTTGTAACCGATTGACTGAAGACAATGAAGAAGAAGAGTTGGTGGACTTAGCCCTAGGAGAGGAGTGAACCACGTAAACACTGTGTTGTCTTGATTTGTTCTTGTATTAATGTGTTTATGTCTTTTTTTTCTAAGTTCTTGAGATGATTAGATAGATCTGCTTATGCTTAGTGCTAATGACAGGTAGAATGATAAATCTGATATACATGAATATGCTCAATGCTTGATCTACCAGATCTGATCTATTTAATTATGATAAGTATTTAAATACATTAGATCAATGTTAATGATGCGAAGTTTTGTCTTATGAGTGAAGTGGTTATTGATTGTATATTGAGTAACTGACATTGCTAAGTGCTTTATTAAGTAACACAATCACATATCTGTGTCCCAACTAAGGTTGCAGACACTTGATTCCTACAACCACCCCTACCTCTCCCTCGAGTGAGACTTCATCTTCTTCGCAGGTGTTACTGAAAGGGCTGGTAGTTAGGGTTTTGTTGGTGCACTGCTGTAGCGTTGAACCCTGGGTCTGCCCCTGTGCCAATACACCTGAAACTTGTGCGGTACCCGATGTTGATCATGGTGCTACTTGTACTTAGCATTGGCTTTCTGCAAAATCTCATGGACCAGTTGGAGGATGTGTTGAATCCACTCAATGAATCTGGTGGTTTTGTCGGCCTCAGACTGAACATAGGAAGATTCTATATGTGTGGTTTTAAGAGGTAGTGAAACATCAATGGGAGCTAAGGGGTGGAATCCCAACCCCACTTGAAATGGGCTATGGCTGGTGGAGCTATGGAGAGCCCTGTTGTAGCTGTGCTGAACATAGGGAATACTTTCATCCCATGTATGTGGATGCTTATATTTATACATGCACAAGATGTGCACAATCATCTGATTAACAACCTATGTTTTTCCATTGGTTTGAGGGTGGAAGGTAGTGGATTTAGTGAGCTTGGTGTCCAACAGTGACCAGATAATTGAACAAAATGTGTTGAGGAACTTGATGTATCGATCGGAGATGATGGTATTTGGTATCCCAAAATGGACCCACACTCATTCTTAGAAGATCTTGGCAGTATCTACCGCTATGATTCTCTTCTTGCAGTTTGTGAGAATGGCCATATTTGAAAACCGATCAATCACCACAAATACACAATCATTTCCTTGCTTGGTGGATGGAAGGCCAGACATGTAATCCATTGAGATGAATTTCCAAGGCCTCTCGAGAGTAGGAAGAGGGGTGTATAAGCCTTGGTTCTTGATGGTTGGATTGGAAATTACACAAGTAGTGCAAGATCTGATATACTTGTTGATGTCCTATCGAAGTTTTGGCCAATAAAAATGTTTTTATACAATGACCACAGTTTTCTCCATGCCAAAATGTCCTGCCATCCAACTGTAGTGAGCCTCCAAAATCATCTTCGCATGCTCTCTTGCAGGAACAAAGAGGTGGCCTAGATGGCATAACATTCCATCGTGAATGTGAAAATCGGTGGCATTCGTGCCTATAACTAAGAGCTAATAGGCAGTGGTGTAATCAGGATCTCGATGACAAAGCTAGGGCCACTCAGATGCCTCATTCCCACAAGAGTGGAACACGGTGGTGAGTGCAGCCACAAGAGGTTGATTGAGGTAGTCAACAACACGATTTGTGCTCCTTGTCTTATACTTGATGTTGAGATGGAACTGTTGCAGGTATGTGGACCACTTCTGATGGCAGTCATTCTGCAACTTCCCCTATGTCTGTATGAACTGCAGAGGATTTTGATCAATATGGATGATTGTCTTCTTTTCTAAAATGTAATGTTTCCATTGATGACATTACTATATAATGGAATACATTTCCTTGTCATAGGTGGGGTATTTCTTGATGGTATCTGAGAGTGTATCACTGTGGTATGCTATTGGATGACCATACTGAGTGATAACTACGCCTACAACATAGTCAGATGCATCAGTCTCAATATTGAATTGTTGTTGCGGATAAGGTAAGGAGAGTACTGGATTTGAGCACAAGCGATGTTTCAGATCATCAAATGTTTGTTGTTGTGTCATCCCCCATGAGAAATTTTCCTTTCCACCACCCTTGGTCAGTTGGCTGAGGGCCCATGCAATATGGGAGAATCCCAAAATGAACCGTCGATAGAAGTTGGCAAGTCCCAAGAAGCTTTGGATCTCGGTTAGTGTGATCGGGGTTGTCCAGTCACAGAAGACTTGGATCTTAGATGGATCCACATGTGCCCCATGCTCATCAACAATGTAGCCCAAGTATTGGACCTTTTCCATGCCAAAGGATCTTTTTTCCAAGTTGGCATATAGCTTGTGCTTCCACATAGTGTTCAAAACCTGTTGAATACACTCCATGTTCTCCTCCCAAGTTCTGTCGAAGATGAGGATTTAATCCAAATATACCACCACAAAAGAGTTGGTGAAGGGTATCAATACATCATCCATCAACCTCATGAAAGTTTTTGGTGCATTTGTTAAGCCAAAGGGCATGACCAACCATTCGAAGAGACCTTATTTATATTTGAAAGTTGTCTTCCATACATCAATTGGTTCGATGGGATCCTGGTGGTATCCAGACTTTAGGTCAATATTGTTGAAGAATGTTTCCCCCTTGAGTTGCTAAACAAGGTCATCAATTTGGGGAATTGTGTACCGGTTCCTGACTGTCATTTTTTTTAATGCTCTGTAATAAATGCAGAGCCGCCAGGTCCCGTCTTTCTTCCACACCAGTATAATCAGGCTTCTGCAAGGGGGGGAGTTGGGTATTATGTTCCCCTTTGAAGAATCTCTTGGATCTAACGCTTGATTTCATCATTTTCCATTAGCGAGTGATGATAGACTGGTACATTAGGAAGAGGTGCACCAGGGGTCAAATCAATTGGATGCTTGACCTAGCAGTGCATCGGTATCTGGGTGGGTGAGGAGAAGATGTATCTGTACTTTTCCAAGATCCGATCCACTTGATTCTACTGCAAAGAGAGGCTTTGTGTAGAGGTCACAGATGTGGCAACGACCTTCTTCTTACTTTGAGCACAGATCACAAAGAAGATGAACTTCTTGGTCTGTGAAATGACCTTACTGCATTTCTTAGTAGAGATTAAAGAAATAGCATAAGGAGAAGCTACCTCTGGTATCCTATACAATTGTCTACCCAAAGTAATAATAACATTGCGAGGTCTAGACTCACACACATCATGTCGCTTCTACAAATATGGTTGTCTTAAAAGAACATCACAAACTTCAAGGGGAGAAAAATCATGCAATACCTCGTCTTTGAAGGGCAGACAAAATTATTGGTTGACACAGAGATCTCTTCCTTATCGAAGCCAACCGATGGTGTAGGGTTGCGGGTACGGTATCATCGAAAGGTCTAGACACTTAATGACCTATGTTGATATCAAGTTCTTATGATTGTTTCTATCGACAATGAAATGAAACAGAGACCACTTTACCCACATCTGTGAGTGAAGGAGGCGTTTCCCTTCCTTTGGTTCTTCTGGTTCACTTGGATGGAGTTTGGCGGTAGAAACAATGGTATTGGGTTTGGCATTGATAATTCGTTTCCCTCCTTCTATATTTGATTCAGAGTTTGAATCTACCTCTGACTCAGAATATTTCATCTCAGCCACCAGTGACTGCTTGGAGCGACATTCTTCAATATTGTGCCAAGGGATTTTATGGTATTCACACCAATTTCCCATGTCCTTATTTGAACTATCATTATCCTTATTGGGGTGTGGCTTGGACTAGTTTTCCTGAGAGTGGCCATATTTTCTCTGTCCCTTGTGTTGTGCGTTGGGTCTACCTTTTCCCTGCTTCAGTTGTGAGGAGTTTGCAGATCCAAACTCTTGTCTCTTCTGCTTAATTTTTTGCTCGATTTTGAAAACATAGCTATAAGCCACACTTAATGATGAGATTTCCAGAAACTCCATTTCTATTTGAATCTATATATGCAGAAAACCATGGTATTTGAGCACCGTATGTCATTCCGAGTCTTTGATACCCAATTTGGTGTGGAGGGTATGGAAAATATTGGTGAAATCTAGTACTGTCTGGTCCCTTTCCTGACACAGTGTGGTCCATCTTGTATACTGGTCCTCATAGCTTCTAACAAGGTAGTACAATTCTTTAATGATATCCATGAAGGAATCCCATGTAGGGGTGACTACAAATATTGCAGATTCCTCTATGGCCCTTTGTTCAGAGTAAGTATCCTACCAGTCCTTCGAGTAGATTCAACCATTTATCTACAATCAAATTTCAGTAATGGAAGAAGACAAAAAGAAAACAACTTTTAACACTCCTTGGGGCACCTTTATGTACGAAAATATGCCTTTCATATTGATGAACGCAGGAGATACTTTTCAAAGGGCTATGGATATCAATTTCATTGGGGATAAAGACAGGTTTGTGGTTATTTACTTTGATGACATCACTATATTTTTGGCATCCGATGAAGAAAATTTACAACACTTGAAGCAAACCTTTGAGAAATGCAGGAGGTATGGCATATCAATTAATCCTAAAAAGTCACATTTTGCCATGGAGGAAGGAAAGCTTATAGGACACATTGTTTCACTTGAAGGTATTAAAATAGATCCAGAAAGAGTAAAGGTTATTCAACAAATCGACATTCCGAGAAATAAAAAGTCTATTCAGTCATTCATTGGTAAAATTAATTTTTTAAGGAGGTTTATACCTAACTTTGCAGAAATTGTCAAGTACATCACTGACATGTTGAAAAAGGATGCATAAATTAAGTGGATACCAGAAGTGAGATAATCCTTTGAAAGGATCAAACAGGCTATCATTCAAGCACCTGTTCTAATTAGCCCAGATTACTCCAAATAATTCATGATTTTTTCATTTGCATCAGAGAATACCATAGTTGTTGTTCTTCTGCAGAGAAATGAACAAGGATACGAGAAACCTATCTCTTTCTTTAGAAAAACCCTCAGAGACTCTGAATTGAAGTACGATTAAATAAAAAAACAGGCCTATGCCTTGGTAAAGGCTTTAAAATCCTTCAGAGTATATGTTCTTCAATCTAAAATTACAGCTTATGTCCCAAGCAGTGCAGTCAAAGAAATATTGGTTCAGCCAGATTGTGAAGGAAAGAGAGGGAAATGGATAACCAAAATCCTGGAATAAGATCTCACCATAGATCCTACTCAGCTGATAAAAGGACAAGGCCTCGCCAAATTAATGACAGAATCTAATTGCAAAGTAATTGGGTTATACCATATTTCAGACATGACACGGGACTCTTCTATCCAGATTGAAGAAATAAATTTATAGATAAACAAGAAGTATGTTTCTTCAAAATGGTACAAAGATATCGTATTTTTCCTACTGAATTTTCAATCTCCCCCAAAGTTGGATAAATCAAAATTCAGATCATTAAAGTTGAGAGCTGTAAAGTATTGTATTGTTGTTCAGACCCTGTTTTGGAAGGACCCAACAATTTTCTATTGAGGTGTGTGGACGAAAAGGAAGGTAAACAAATCTTTCATGATCTGCATCATGCTGTCTGCGGAGGCCATCATCATTGGAAGGCTACTACCTTCAATATTCTTAGAGAAGGCTATTACTGGCAAGTTTTATTCTCATATGTTTTTTCTTAGGTCAGGGCATGTGAACCTTGTCAGAAATTTACTGGAAAGCAGAAACTTATATCCATGCCTCTGAAACCAATCATCGCCCATGGACCATTTCAACAATGGGGATTGGATTTCATCGGAGAGATTAATCTGTCATCCTCGGGACAACATAGATGGATTCTTACAACCACAGATTATTTTACAAAGTGGATTGAAGAAATTCCGACTCAGAATACAACAGACAAGGTAATCATGGAATTTCTAAAAGTATATATTTTTTCTACGTTTGGCTGTCCTAAAAAACTGGTCACTGATAATGCACAGGATTTTAAATCAAATTCCATGATTGAATTATGCAATAAGTATAGTATCAAATTGGTTCATTCTACCCCCTACTACCCCCAAGGGAACGGATTGGCATAATCTTCCAATAAAACTTTGATAAGGATTATCAAAAAGATATTAACATAAAATAAAAAATCATGGGATTCCAAGTTAAAGTTTCCCCTTTGGGATGATCGTATCAGTAACAAGAAGTCTATTGGGACATCTCCTTTCCAGATAGTATATGGGACATAATCAATTCTCCCAACTCAATTGGTCCTGCAGGTTTTAAAGTTTCTGCAAGAAGAACTAGAGGAACCCAATGATGTCCAAAGAATAATTTTTCAGATGATTGAAGTTCAACAGGTCAGAGAACAAGTTAATCAGAAAGTTGTTTCTCATCAGAGAAAAATCAAGGCTACATTCGATAAGGGAACTAAGAAAGATGTTTTCAATGAAGGGGATTTGGTGTTAAGATGGGATGCCAGGAGAGAGGATAAAGCAAAACATGGAAAGTTTGATAATCTATGGTATGGTCCTTTCAGGGTAGCCAAGGTAATCAACAATAACACTTTTCTCTTGCATAATTTAGATAACACTGAAATTTTTGGGGGCTCAGTGAATGGGAGGTTCTTGAAGCACTATTTTCTCTAAGGGCTCATCAGGTTTTAGTTAGTACAATAGGTTTTTCCTTTCAATAAAGACTCCATATACCCAATGGACTTGTTTTTTACAGTTATGATGAGAATAAAAGACTGGCAGTTGCAGGGGAATTAGTAAATCAGAGATAAAGGAAAGGCAATGGTCTGCAGTTCTTGGAGTTTATTATCAAAACTCCAACCCTAGAAGGAGCCAATGTTAGTCTCTAATTTTGTCTTGGTTTAGTGAGAAACCCTTATCCTAAACCCTTCTTACCCACACTTCATTTTCTATTTCCAGTTGATTTCAATTTTTGTTTTTAGTATCTTATGGTTTGCATTACAGTTTTTGGATAGCTTATTTAAGTTTGATTTTGAAAGACACGGTTTTTAAAATGAGGTGTCTCCTTATATGTCTGTTTGAATTTCAATCTTTCAAATTTTGCTAAGTCATTAATAGCGCTACAGGAATAAGGCTATTCCCGTAGTGCCAAATAATCATGCCTTGATACGCGCCTGCCATCCAGATTTCATTATGATGACACGAATCATGGGTTGAGAGTTTACATGCATCCATGAAAGCTTGGAAATCATTTGCAAATTCAATTGTTTCATAATCCGATTGTTGTGTACCCGGGCATGACTCATTTTAAATCACCCATTTCTTAATTATCGTTATATTATACCTATTAGATTTTGTTGAATTCAAGCTTGCAGTGAGGAGTGCAGGTATTCACTCAAAGGAACGGTATACACTAACAATTACAGGTGGAAAATTTGGAATCCGAGGGCACTAGTTGCAGAATTGTGTTTTGATGGTGCCAAAGAGGAGCGAATAGGTTATAAAAATAGAACCAGAGGGTGTCGAACTTCTTGAATCCTATCCTCAGATGGGTCAAAGGTTCAGAGACGTTGGGTGGTTTGAATTACTTACCACTTTTTAAGGTTATGATGAGAAGGTCTCCATGGAGTTCGCTCTGAATTTTGATGGTCACGATGTGGAAATCGGTAAGATGTTAATGCTAGTGATAGAGTAGACTATCACAAAGGCTTGCAAGTTGGTGGTTGGAGGAGAAAGATGGTGGAAGAAAGAGCATTTGGTTACAAAATTTTTAAACCAATTCCTGATTCCAGATAAGCAAAATCTAGATTGGAAAAGGGGAATACCTCGTAGCTGGATTCGACCCGAATGGCACACAGCTCTGATCATGATCCACATGTATATCACCTACGAAGGTAGATTCTCACTGGTCTATATCTACCACATCAGGATACTAATGCATTTAAATGGTGATTACCCATTAAATCTCCCTCATTTTCTGCTCAAAAGATTGACAAAGATGTCAAAGAGAGTGCAGTCACTCTCCACCAATGCTAAAAGTAGCCTATTCCATCAAGTCCTAATTAAAACCTTATTCATGTATGCTTTGAGCGAATTATAGAAGCCTTGAAGCTAGCTCGCGCAATCTTTAAACCCTATCACCCAGTCCAATAAGCAGAAGAAAGGCAAAGGGAGAAAGACCGTTACACAGAGCCGAGATATTTTCGATGAAACCCCTGTGAAAGAGGAGATGTCTGATATCAGGGTGACCAAGAGGAGCAGAAGTAAAAGACCTAGGTGGGATCCAGAAATTGAAACGTTTTCTGAAGAAGATGTTAAAGGGGAAAATGATTCATATAAATATCTTGATACTCAAACTACAGTCAAGCTTGAAACGCCATCAACCAGTAAAAGGGGTGCTGCAACCAAAGGGAAAAGGGTTAAAGGTGTGTCTGTATCACATAAACCTAGAAGGAATTCTACTAGGGTCACCAACAAGTATAGACTAAAGTCAAAGGCCATGTTTAATCTGTCAATCAAAGAAGAAAATGTCATAGTCATAGAAGATGACTTTGAGAATGCCGAAGAAAGTACCAGGAAAAGGGAAAAAAGAACTTCATTGCCCAAGAAACCAGTCAGAAAAGGAAAAATAATGATTTCACCACCTACATGACCTATAACGAGATCTTCAACCAGATTAGCAAAAGCTAAAGAGATGGATAAAGGTATCAATGAAACCCCTGAAGATAAACATGATTACTTTGAAGACTCAGATCGCATATCAAATGTGCCTGAAGCTATAGATTCAACAAGTTCTGATGAAGAACATAGCTCGGGATTAGTCTCAAAGTTCCAAGTTAAAGCAAAAGAACCCAAATTTTCCTTAAACCTAAATGAACCTGCACCTTTTGAAGAATTCTCAGGATTCAGAGTTAAAATTAGAATTGATAAAGAAATGATCAAGGAGTTTCAGAAAAAAATAAGACAATTAAAAAAAGAAAAGGCGCAGATAAAACAATGGAATGCTCGCCAGCAAGAAAGGATTCAAGGTTTTAAAAAGAAGAAGAAAGAGCAAAGGGAATTGCTCAAATAACTCAAGGAGATTAATTTCAGACTCTATTGGCACAATGTCGTGCTTACCACAAAACTCAAACAGAAAAATGCTAAAGCTACTTCTGTGATTATATCCTAAATGTAACATGGAAATTTGCTACAATAATGATTTAAATGTTTTCCAGGAAATATGGCAAAGCCTACTCATTTTTGGTCATTGAAATGCTAAGACCTCGATCTGTTTTACCAAATCAAACTAAATTCCTATTTTGTAGAGTCAAATGTAAATGCTGGCAATATTTTGCAATATCAAGTTGTTGAGCTGTGATCTATTTTGGGAATGTAGAAGCTCTTTTTGAGTGAACTACCTTAGTATATAGATACTATTTGAATCTAGTCATTAAAGATATACTAGATGATAGGATCTGGAAGTTGTATAGATAGTTTAAATAGACAGAGGAAAGACTATGTGATGGTCGAAAAATTGGAGATCCAGGGGACCTTTTTGTGAAGCTCATTGTAGAAGGCATTTATGTTCAATTTGACACTTAATAGCAAAGATATATGGATGGTTAGACCCTCTTTTTACTACTCTATTATTTCTTTATTCATGCTTGAATTCATTATTCATATTGCAATGCTTTTTTATTCTTGACTGTTAATTTATACAGTGAAATTTTACCTGTAGAGATAATTTTTCAAGTTTTGATATCAAGCCGAATGTCTTGCTTCTTTATGACATTTTGAGACGAGAATTCATGTGAAGTTGACAAATTGGAGACTTCATCTTCCTTTTTCTTATATTAGTTTAATCCATCTATGTGTGTACCTATTATTCAGCCAATGGGATATGATATGTTCTGATCTTGGTTTTCATGTCATGATGTAACCTTGAGCCAGTTTTCAACCACCCTACAAAAAAGCAAATCATAAAACCTCAAAAATACTTTGCAATAAATGAATTATGCCCTAGCTTTCCCTCTCATAGTCAAGTGAAAATTTAGGGACTAACATTTTTGGCATTGTTGTCGGGGACGAAGAAACAAAGAGATCTTCCCTGGGGAAACGACAAGTTTACATTCAGATCTTGGTGGTGAACAAGATTTTGGACAATTATTTAAGACTGTGATTATTCACCCGACGACTCCTCTGTGGTAATTCTGGCTCCTAAAAGAGAAGGTAAAGGACCTAAAACTCCTCTAAATTCTTCAACATCTAATAAGATACCAGTAACTAGGAAAAATCTAGATCTTGGGCCTGTTGCAACAATTCCAAATCCTGAAAAGTTATTAAGAAAACCTAAAGTTCTTTCCGGTCAGTCTCCAATCTTAAAGGGGAAATTATCTTCAGAAATTTCTCAAGGACAATCCTCTGAAATCATCAAAACCCAATTAGATGAAGATGTGAATCCTGAAAGTGAAAATAAACATGTTATTGAGTCTGATATAGTTTCATTCCCTTCAACTATTTCAAAATTAACTCTAGAATAGTGGAAGTTACTTACTGAACTCATTAAACAAGAGTATCCAGACATTTTGATTGTGACTGAAACTTCAAGAGGTCACAACACAGATATTAAGAACGAACCAGAGACACCTTCTTCATCTCCTGGATCTGTCTCATCTGAGGATTTTAGATCACATTATTTTTCTTTTGAGAATCCTCTATTTCTCAACCCATTAGTTGATATTAGTCCAGAAGAAAAATCCTTATTTGTTAAACATCAAGACTCAGGGACGCCTTCTCCTTCAGCATTACCAATCTTACTCACTCCTAGAGCTCCAAAAATAGCTAATATGACTGCAGACAGAATGGACGAAATATTTGCAGCAAGGTATGCTCCCTTGGTTCTTCCACAAGTCATGTATGCCTTTCCACCAAATGATTATATGAGATATTTGCTCAGATTCAATGGAGATGGATCAGTTACTGCTGAAGATCATTTGAGTTCATTTTATAGTTTTGTAGATAATTTCAATGTAGAGCATGCTGATGTGTGGATGAGACTATTCGTACAAAGTCTAAATGGGGAAGCAAGAAAGTGATTCAGGAGTTTGCCTTCTAATTCAACAGCTGATATTGTAGCCTTAGATGATGCCTTCCTTAAACACTAGGCAGATAAGAAGGACTTTTTATACTACATCACTGAATTCGGTGCTTTAAGGAGGAAACAAGGTGAATCAATACCTGCTTTTACCAAAAGGTTCAACCACATGTATGGTAAAATTCCAGATGAGATAAAACCTTCAGAGACATCAACTAAAATCACTTTTGCCAATGCATTCGATGCCGAACTTTCCTTGCTGCTTAGGGAAAGAATAACCACTACCCTAAGCCTGATGCAAGATGTTGCTATCAAGGTAGAATCAAACATATTAGCAACAGACAAATTGAATTCTAGAAATGAAAGAGATGGGAAAAAGAAAAAGGAAGATTTTCCTTCATCTTCTAATTCAACATCTGATTCTAAAATGGATGAAATGGCTAAGATTCTGAAAAATATGACATCTGAAATGGCAAGGTTGAAGATAGAACAAAAACAACCCAGTAGACCTGCACAGGAGGGTGGTTACAAAAATCCAAATCAGTTCAGGAGACCAAACAATGTACCTCAAATCTTACCAAGAGAAAGAAAAAACCAAGATGACCAAAAGGTGTTACCTCCTTTTTAGAATAATGCAGTAGATGAGGAGGAAGATGAGGATGATACAGAAGAAGACCCTGCAGTTCATTTGAATGATTCTGAATCATCTCCTCTACATGTGACACAATAGGATTATGAAGATGCTTTGATTACAAATCAGTTTGAAGAAGGGGATGAAGATGAGATCGTCCAACAGGAACCTAAAAGGAAAAAATACAATCTCAGATCTGGTTTGAATGCACCTAAAGT
Source organism: Picea glauca (assembly GCA_000966675.3). NCBI lineage: Eukaryota > Viridiplantae > Streptophyta > Pinopsida > Pinales > Pinaceae > Picea > Picea glauca. The sequence continues at coordinate 100,634 of JZKD02S1615574.1, forward strand.
TGATACACCTGTTTCCACAAAGAAGGCCAGTACTCCAGTTAAGACAAGAATTATCAAAGGTGTTCCCAAGATCCAATTTGATCAACCATTTAAACAACCTGCCAAGGATAGTACTGTTGACATAAAGGAACCAGATAGAAATGTTTTTTCTTTCAGTTTATAACACGAAATCAACAAAATCAAGATTTCAGTGCCATTATTATAACTCATGAAAACATAACCTTTCAAAAAGACCATCCTCAAGGCTCTACAGGCTCCAGCTCATGTCACCTTTTCAGATACGGTCAATCTAAAGGATGAAAACCCTGCTATAACTATTGGACCTCACATTGAAGATAGAATTGATGCCTCTCTACCTTTTTACATTTCATTAAATATCCATGACAAGATATTTCACAACTGCTTAATGGATTCTAGTGCCTCGCATAATGTAATGCCCAAGGTCATGATCGAAGAATTAGGGTTGGACATTACTAGACTGTATCATAATCTATATTCTTTTGACTCCAAGAAAGTCAAATGCCTTGGAGTTATGAAAGATGTGGTTGTTACTCTTTCCCAATTGCCTATGAAAAGTGTGGTATTATATGTTATCGTGGCTGACATACCACCAAAATTTGGAATGCTTCTTTCAAGATCTTGGGCTAAGAAGGTAGGTGGTACTTTACAGATGGACCTTAGCTATGCAACCATACTTGTTTTTGGTGGGGAACAACAGAGATTATATAGATAAGTTAGATTCGATTATTTGGTAAGTGATCACAATAATCCCACTAATCATCCTATATATGCTATAGAAGATGATCTTGGTTCTTCTATTTTTCATATGAGTGAGGAAATGGCAAAAGTATCAGTGAGAAAGTCAACAACTGCAGTGGGAGACAGTAAAAACAATTTTGTTTGGAAAATGCATTTTGACGAAGCATCTTCTAAAGAAGGCCCTGGAGCTGGTATTGTCTTCATTTCCCCTACCAAGGAGGTTATCCCCATGTCATATAAACTCGAATTTGACACCACTAATAACATCGGTGAGTATGAAGCTTTGCTGTTAGGTTTGAAAGCTGGTAGAGATATGGGAGTAGATAAGATGTCTGTTTTTGCTGACTCGGAACTTATTATTCACCATATCAAGAATATATACCAAACCAAACAACAAAGGTTAAAAAAATATAGAAATGAGGTGTGGGATTATGTGGATAATTTCTTTTTTGCATTTAATATTACCTTTGTGCACATAAATTTGAATCAACAGGCTGACTCTTTGGCACTAGCAGCTAGCAACTTTAAAACTCCTATGTTTCCTAATCTGAAATTCGAAGTTGAATTCAGAAACAAACCTTCAATACCGGATAATATAAAATATTGGCAGGTTTTTAAAGATGATGAGGAAATTCAAAGATTTTTGAAAAATATTGATGAGTTTTCTAACATTTCAATTGACCAAGATGAGGAAGATGGAGAAGAAAAAATACATGCTATAGAAGTACTTCAAGATACAATTGTTGGCCACAAAATCATTGAACTGAAGACAAACCATATGCCCAAAGGTTTGGTGCCACTAGAAAGGTTGTTCAATCATACTGACGTTTCCAGGAAAGATGTTATCCAAACAGAAGAAACATATGTAGTAGACTATGACATTAGTCCGAATGTAAATCCCAGGTTGGTAAAAATATCTAGGAAATTGTCACAAAAACATAAAGAAGCATATGTTGAATTAATGAAACATTATTCAGACATTTTTGCATGGTCTTATGAAGATTTGAAGGTGTTTGATACAGATATTTTTCAACACAAAATTTCTTTGAAACCTGGATCAAAACCTATTAAACAAAAATTCAAGCAATTTAATCCTTTGCTATTACCTATAATAGAAAAGGAGTTGAAAAGGTTGTTGGAAGCAAAAATCATAGTGCCACTGAGATACTTGGAATGGATAGCCAACCTTGTACCTGTCAGAAAAAAGAACGAAGAGATAAGGCTCTGTGTAGACTTAGGGAATCTAAATAGGTGCTCTCTGAAAGACAATTATCCATTACCAAAAATGGATCATATCTTACAAAGAGTTGTCGGCGCAAAGAGAATCTCTATGCTTGATGGATATTCAGGGTACAATCAAATATCAGTAATGGAAGAAGACAAAAAGAAAACAACTTTTACCACTCCTTGGGGCACCTTTATGTACGAAAAGATGCCTTTCGAATTGACGAACACAGGAGCTACTTTTCAAAGGGCTATGGATATTGCTTTCATTGGGGAGAAAGACAAGTTTGTGGTTATTTACCTTGATGACATCACTATATTTTTGACATCCGATGAAGAACATTTACAACACTTGAAGCAGACCTTTGAGAAATGCGGGAGGTATGGCATATCACTTAATCCTAAAAAGTCACTTGTTGCCATCTAGGAAGGAAATCTTCTAGGAAACATTGTTTCACCTGAAGGTATTAAAATAGATCCAGAAAGAGTAAAGGCTATTCAACAAATCGACATTCCGAGAAATAAAAAGTCTATTCAGTCATTCATTGGTAAAATTAATTTTTTAAGGAGGTTTATACCTAACTTTGCAAAAATTGTCAAGTACATCACTGACATGTTGAAAAAGGATGCATAAATTAAGTGGATACCAAAAGCGAGAGAATCATTTGAAAGGATCAAATAGGCTATCATTTAGGCACCTGTTCTAATTAGCCCAGATTACTCCAAAGAATTCATTCTTTTTTCATTTGCATCAGAGAATACCATAGTTGTTGTTCTTCTGCAGAGAAATGAACAAGGATACGAGCAACCTATCTCTTTCTTTAGAAAAACCCTCAGAGACTCTGAATTAAAGTATGATTTAATAGAAAAATAGGCCTATTCCTTGGTAAAGGATTTAAAATCCTTTAGAGTATATGTTCTTCAATCTAAAATTATAACTTATGTCCCAAGTAGTGCAGTCAAAGAAATATTGGTTCAGCCATATTGTGAAGGAAAGCGAGGGAAATGGATAACCAAAATCCTGGAATACGATCTCACCATAAAGCCTACCCAGCTGATAAAAGGACAAGGCCTCACCAAATTAATGACAAAATCTAATTGCAAAGCAATTGGGTTATACCATCTTTCAGACATGACACAAGACTCTTCTGTCCATATTGAAGAAATAACTTTACAGATAAACAACACGTATGTTTCTTCAAAATGGTACAAAGATATCGTATTTTTTCTACTGAATTTTCAATCTCCCCCAGAATTGGATAAATCAAAATTCAAATCATTAAAGTTGAGAGATGTAAAGTATTGTATTGTTCATCAGACCCTATTTTGGAAGGACCCCAACGGTTTTCTGTTGAGGTGTGTGGACAAAAAAGAAGCTAAACAAATCTTTCATGATCTGCATCATGGTGTCTACGGAGGCCATCATCATTGGAAGGCTACTGCCTTCAAGATTCTTAGAGTAGGCTATTACTGGCCAGTTCTATTCTCAGATGTTTTTTCTCAGGTCAGGGCATGTGAACCTTGTCAGAAATTTGCTGGAAAGAAGAAACTTATATCCCTGCCTCTGAAACCAATCATCGCCCATGGACCGTTTCAATAGTGGGGATTGGATTTCATCGGAGAGATTAATCCATCATCCTCAAGAAAACATAGATGGATTATTACAACCACAGATTATTTTACGAAGTGGATTGAAGCAATTTTGACTCAGAATACGACAGACAAGGTAATCATGAAATTTCTAGAAGGATATATTTTTTCTAGGTTTGGTTGTCCTAAAAAACTGGTCACTGATAACGCACAGACTTTTAAATAAAATTCCATGATTGAATTCTACAATAAGTATAGTATCAAATTGGTTCATTCTACCCCCTACTACCCCCAATGGAACGGATTGGTAGAATCTTCCAATAAAACTCTGATAAGGATTATCAAAAAATTATTAACAGAAAATAAAAAATCATGGGATTCCAAGTTAAAGTTTGCCCTTTGGGCTGATCGTATCAGTAACAAGAAGTCTATTGGGACATCTCCTTTCCAGATGGTATATGGGACAGAATCAATTCTCCCAACTCAATTGGGTCTACCGGTTTTAAAGTTTCTGTAAGAAGAACTAAAGGAACCCAATGATGTCCAAAGAAGATTTTTTCAGATGATTGAAGTTCAGTAGGTTAGAGAACAGGTTAATCAGAAAGTTGTTGCTCATCAAAGAAAAATCAAGGCTACATTTGATAAGGGAACTAAGAAATATGTTTTCAATGAAGGGGATTTGGTGTTAAGATGGGATGCCAAGAGAGAGGATAAAGAAAAACATGGAAAGTTCGATAATCTATGGTATGGTCCTTTCAGGGTAGCTAAGGTAATCAACAATAACACTTTTCTCCTCCATAATTTAGATAACACTGAAATTTTTGGGGGCTTAGTGAATGGGAGGTTCTTGAAGCACTATTTTCTCTAAGGGATCATCAGGTTTCAGTTAGTACAATAGGTTTTTCCTTTCAATAAAGACTCCATATACCCAATGGACTTGTTTTTTACAGTGATGATGAGTATAAAATACTGACAGTCGCAGGGGAATCAATAAATCAGAGATAAAGGAAAGACAATGGTCTGCAGTTCTTAGAGTTTATTATCAAAACTCCATCCCCAAAAGGAGCCAATGTTAGTCTCTAATTTTGTCTTGGTTTAGTGAGAAACCCTTATCCTAAACCCTTCTTACCCACACTTCATTTTCTGTTTCCAGTTGATTTCAATTTTTGTTTTTAGTATCTTATGGTTTGCATTACAGTTTTTGGATAGTTTATTTAAGTTTGATTTTGAATGACATGGTTTTTAAAACGAGGTGTCTCCTTATATGCCTGTTTGAATTTCAAACTTTCAAAATTTTCTAAGTCATTAATAGCGCTATGGGAATAAGGCTATTCCTGTAGTGCCAAATAATCATGCCTTGATACACGCCTACCATCTAGATTTTGTTATGATGACACGAATCGTGGGTTGAGAGTTTGCATGCATCCACGAAAGCTTTGAAATCATTTGTAAATTCAATTGTTTCATAATACGATTGATGTGTACCCGCACATGACTCATTTTAAATCACCCATTTCTTAATGATCATTATATTATACCTGTTCGATTTTGTTGAATTCAATATTGCAGTGAGGAATGCAGCTATTCGCTCAAAGGAACGGTATACACTAACAATTGCAGGTGGGAAATTTGGAACCCGAGGGCGCTAGTTACAGAATTGTGTTTTGATGGCACCAAAGAGGAGCAGACAGGTTGTTAGAATAGAACTAGAGGGTGCCAAACTTCTTGAAGCCTATCCTCAGATGTCTCAAATGTTCAGAGAGGCTGGGTGGTTTGAATTCCTTACCACTTTTCAGGGTTATGATGAGCAGGTCTCCATGGAGTTCGCTCTAAATTTTGATGGCCACGAGGTGGAAATCGGTAAGATATTGATGCCAGTGACAGAGCAGACTATTGCAAAGGCTTGTAGGTTGGTGGTTGGAGGAGAAAGATGGTGGAAGAAAGAGCATGTGGTTACAGAATTTGTAAACCAATTACTGCTTCCAGATAAGAAAAATCCGGATTGGAAAAGGGGAATACCTCATAGATGGATTCAACCCGAATGGCACACGACTCTGATCGTGATCCACAGGTATATCACCTGCGAAGGTAGATTCTCACTGGTCTATATCTACCACATTAGGATACTAATGCATTTAAATGGTGATTACCCTTTAAATCTCCCTTATTTTCTACTCAAAAGCTTGAAAAAGATGTCAAAGAGAGTGCAGTCACTCTCCACCAATGCTAAAAGTAGCATGTTCCATCAAGTCCTAATTAAAACCTTAGTCATGTCTTCTTTGAACAAATTAGAGAAGCCCTGGAGTTGGCTCACGCAATCTTTAAACCCTATCACTAAGTCCAATAAGCAGAAGAAAAGCAAAGGGAGAAAGACCATTACACAGAGCCGAGATATTTTCGATGAAACCCCTGTGAAAGAGGAGATGTCTGATATCAAGGTGACTAGGAGGAGCATAAGTAAAAGACCTAGGTGGGATCCAAAAATTGAAACGTTTTCTGAAGAAGACGTTAAAGGGGAAAATGATTCAGATAAAGATCTTGATACTCAAACTACATTCAAGTTTGAAACACCATCAACCAGTAAAAGGGGTGTTGCAACCAAAGGGAAAAGGGTTAAAGGTGTGTCTATATCACAGAAACCTAGAAGTAATTCTACTAGGGTCACCAACAAGTATAGACTGAAGTCAAAGGCCATGTTTAATTCGTCAATCAAAGAAGAAAACATCATAGTCATAGAACATGACTCTGAGAATGCTGAAGCAAGTACCAGGAAAAGGGAAAAAAGAACTTCATTTCCCAAGAAACCAGTCAGCAAAGGAAAAAGAATGATTTCACCACCTACAGGACCTATAATGAGAGCTTCAACCAGATTAGCAAAATCTAAAGAGATGGCTAAAGGTATCAGTGAAACCCCTGAAGATAAACATGATTACTTTGAAGACTTAGATCGCATATCAGATGTGCCTGAAGCTATAGATTCAACAAGTTCTGATGAAGAACATAGCTCGGTATTAGTCTCAAAGTACCAAGTTAAAGCAAAAGAACCCAAAGTTGCCTTAAACCTGAATGAACCTGCACCTTTTGAAGAATGCTCAGGATTTAGAGTTAAAATTAGAATTGATAAAGAAAGGATCAAGGAGTTTCAGAAAACAATAAGACAATTAAAGAAAGAAAAGGCGCAGATAGAACAATGGAATGCTCGCCAGCAAGAAAGGATTCAAGGTTTTAAAAAGAAGAAGAAAGAACAAAGGGCATTTCTCAAAGAACTCAGGGAGATTAATTTTAGACTCTATTGGCACAATGTCGTGCTTACCACAAAACTCAAAGAGAAAAATGCTAAAGCTACTGCTATGATTATATCCTAAAGGTAACATGGAAATTTGCTACAATCATGATTTAAATGTTTTCCAGGAAATATGGCAAAGCCTACTCATTTTTGGTCAGTGARATGCTAAGACCTCGATCTGTTTTACAAAATCAAACTAAATTCCTATTTTGTAGAGTCAAATGTAAATGYTGGCAATATTTTGCAATATCAAGTTGTTGAGCTGTGATCTATTTTGGGATTGTAGAAGCTCTTTTTGAGTGAACTACCTTAGTAGATAGATACTATTCGAATCTAGTCATTAAATCTATACTAGATGATAGGATCTGGAAGTTGTATAGATAGTTTAAATAGAAAGAGGAAAGACTATGTGGTGGTCAAAAAATTGGAGATCCAGGGGACCTTTTTATGAAGCTCATTGTAAAAGGCAGTTATGTTCAATTTGACACTTAATAGAAAAGGCATATGGATGGTTAGACCCTCTTTTTACTACTCTGTTATTTCTTTATTCATGCTTGAATTCATTATTCAGATTGCTTTTTGATTCTTGACTGTTAATTTATATAGTGAAATTTTCGTTGTAGAGATAATTTTTCAAGTTTTGATATCAAGCTAAATGTCTTGTTTCTTTATGACATTTTGAGACGAGAATTCATGTGAAGTTGACAAATTGGAGACTTCATCTTCCTTTTTCTTATATTAGTTTAATCCATGTATGTGTGTACCTATTATTCAGCCAATGGGATATGATATGTTCTGATCTTGGTTTTCATGTCATGATGTAACCTTGAGCCAGTTTTCAACCACCCTACAAAAAACCAAATCATAAAACCTCAAAAATGATTTGCAATAAACGAATGATGCCCTAGTTTTCCCTCTCACAGTCAAGTGCAACTTTAGGGACTAACACTAGGATTAGTTTAAATTGGTTAATATCTATTTCAAAAACTATATAAATCAGAAAAGAATTAAAGTTAAACAAAAACAAAAAATGAGGTATGTTGTTTTGTAATTGTATTTTTTCCCTTATTGCTCAATGTTATAGGCATAGCTTAAGAATCATCTAAATTCCATAACCTAAAACATGGAAGATATGATGTCATTAGGGAATACAATGTTGTGATATTATGATGCTATTCACTGGCATATGCTCTGCAAAGTGAATGCTTGTTCTATTTTCTGTCCTTGTATAAGGATTCCATACTTTGAACCCTTGCACTAATAATTCAAGAGAATTATGGTCTGGCATTGGCACACTTGGGTGCCTCAAAAATTGTGGAGTTGGTAGAACTATGTCATCAACACTTTCACACACATGTATGGCCTGCAGAGCCATTGCTTCGTTTATTTAGTAGTGGGTCTATTTTCAAACCTTGTGTGGAGAACTGATATGAGTCCTCTTCTGACACTACCACACTTTGACATCCTCTCACTTCCAATAGTTTTTCATGGGGGATTGTGACAAGCATCATAATTCACAAGATAGGTCATTGATTTATGGAACATTGGTTTGCTTTGTGGTATCTTTATCTTTGGATAATTTCCTAGTCAAAAGTGTTTTTACTTGGTGATTTTCTAAGTTGGACGGAAGCTTTTGTTATGTGCATATCAATGTTGTTCACATCGGTATGTCTCCTGCACAATCAACAATTGGTTTATTTTCAATACGTGTGTGAAGTATTCATACCACATAGGCTTCTACACTTGTGGATTCTAACAACAATAGTTGGATATGATGAGAGTATTCATCTAGTATATTTCTTTTATCCAATGATTTTCCATATTAATTTATGTATTTTACAAACACATGCAACAATTTTATTTGATTGTTTTTATATGCCCCAGGTCCATAGACATAGAAAATATGATAATCTTGGCATTGGACACCCTCATTTATATGTGGTGCATAATAGTGAATTCTCATTGTTTGATAGTGTGTGCTTGATGCATAGTGCAATTACTTTGTTTCATTGAAATTTGCATTGGACTTGGTGTAATGTTTAAGAAAACCAATATTTTTTTTCTTGATTGTGTTACTGGATCAAATGGTTGAATGAAATATTTTTTGTGTTCATTGTATATTCAAAAGAAAATTAGTTGTTGCTCATTATTCTTCTTTTTCAGGGGTAAGTTAAATTGATCAAGAGCTATTTCATAAACTTATATATCATAAAATAATTCAAAGTTAAACAGAAAAAAAAAGGTATGTTGTTTCGTAATTGTATGGTTCTTTTTATTATTTCTCTGTTGATGAATGTTATAGACATATCTTAAGCATCATATGAATGACATAACCTAAAACATGGAAGATACAATGTTGTCATATTCTGATGGTCTTCACTTGAATATGCTCCACAAAGATAATTCTTGTTCTATTTTCAGTCCTTGTACGAGGAATACACACCTTCAACCATTTCCATGAGAAATCAATACATTTATGGTCTGGAATTGGTGTACTTGGGTGCCTTGGAACTTGTTTAGTTGGTAGAACAATTTCATAAACACTTCTACATAGGTGTATGCCCCACATAGTCGGTGCTTGGTCTATTTAGCACTTGGTCTATTTTCAAACCTTGTGCAGAGAACTAATACAACTCCTCTTTCGACATTGTTGCACTTCTGCATTCACTCACTTCCAATAATTATACATGGGGGATTGTGACAAGCGTCGTAATTTGTAGGATAGGTGATTGATTTATGACACATTTGTTTGCTCCAATTTACGAGGAAAGGGTAGGGATATAGGAGTAATGCTAAGAAAATGTGTTTCTTATCTGTCAGTTCGTCGATGGTTTTTGTTTGTGATTACCACTATTCAAAAGATGGATGGTATATGTTGAAAATCAATTTAGCAAAATAACATTGTCCTCTTCACGTTGGTGCAATGTTAATTCTATGATTTCTTTATCTTTGGATAGTTTTCTAGTCAAAATAATTTTTAGTTGGTGATTTTCTAGGTTGGGTGTGTTATCACTCTATAATTTTCCTTGGTTGTAAGAGGAAAAATTAGAGGTAACCACAAACCAACTTGCAGATTGGAAGCTATCCCTTCTAATCCAAAGAGGGCTCTCTCTTCTATAACTCAATCAATGACTGACTGGTTATACAATAGGCATAATGTCTAAATCTTATGTAGATGAATAGGTTTTAAAATAATTGTGGTGGTAGAGATAGGAGAAAGTAACAGTTGGGCATGGAGTCTAAACTAGCAGAAAACTAATCAAAACTACCAAGATGTTGGTTGTATGATTAATGATTGACAAAGCCAAGGTAGATAGCATAAATCAGATACTTAGATCATATTTGTAGGTGTAGGTTGAGAAGGAGATAAAATTCCACTACAATAGGGCATCAAAGATGAATCCTAATGCAACTTTAGAAGGAAAAGGTGGAAATATTTGAAAATATACAACAGAGCTTGAAACCATGAATTCTGAAACATTTAATCCTATTCAAATATTTAGAATACAACAAATCCAAATAAAAATACTAAGAAAGGAAACACAATTACATGGAGAAAACATAGAATGAAAAATGTTATCACAAGAATATTTGGATAAAAAATCATGTAGCTCCGATCCTGGAAAAATTTGATTAATATCAGCCAAATACAATACACAAAGAAAAATAGTCTTATTTCACTCTACTCTCCAACCCTTTTACCTTTATCCTCATTAAAATATATAGGATCACATTACATTCTAGATCAAGAGGGTCAAAATATTTAGGTTTTCAAAATTTAGAAGGAGTTACAACTGAATAATAACCAATTACAACAAACTCCTATATTTTAGGGTTTAATTTTTAGCTATTTTATACATACAAATCATGACAAAATATATGAATTCAGTGGAAAAATAGGTGGTACATTGAATCCTCACAATGACCTGATACATTTGTTTTAGTTGGAAGCTGAATAGGCTCTGACATAGGCCGACTGTCCCATTTCACAGCGAACTGGGAAATTTGTTGCGAAATCTTTGTTGTCAGCCATTTCATAGTGAACTAGTAATTTCACATTTTCTCCCAAATGGAGAACTAGGTTGGGCTTATTTTTTTTCAGCAGGTTAATAACATTATAATTCTTCTCCAAAAACAATTTGAGCAAAACCCATTCGCAGTTTTCGAGAAAAACCCAAAATGGTTGTAGGTGATGATGACTCAATTCTCGAAAACCATGAAGTATTTTTACTTGAAATTAAATAGGATTTTTCATCTTACCCCGATTCATATTCCCTAAAAATTTTGTGGCAAATGTTGCATGATTTAAAATTTATGATGAAAATACACTTTTGCGACAAAATTGTTGCTTTAGGAAATTTCGCAACATGTCTGTAATTTGCTGCGAAATATCTGTTTTCTTATTGTCTTCCTTTGAAACCTGATTTTGACTATGTGGAATGTTGGTCCTAAGGTATTCACCTGAATTCTAAAAGGAAAAGCTAGGCCACCTATAAGTTTAGAACGCTTTTTTTTTATGTTTGTGTTGGTTGGTTAGAGGGTTATTCTATCAAGACAAAAGGATGGTTGGGTTGGTAGAATGATAGGGATGAGGGTCCTCCTTGGTTGGTGGTACACTAATGATAGACTAGTGCAATAATATAAAAACAGGGGGAAACAACAAACTACTCAATGAATAATCTGTTGCAAGAAGTTCAATACTTAAAATATTATTTCAAGACATTAAACATGTATCAAAAACAAAGTTACTCCCACAGGTTGCAAATAAAACAAATCTTCACCAAAGCATTAGTTGTTTGACAGGTTGCATATCAGTGAAAATAAGTTATACAATAGCTGAAAGGAAATGAAATGTATGTTTCACAAACCAAAAACTATATTCAAGATAATAATAGAAACACATAAAGATTTGAACAAAACACTGTCATCAAGAGTATGTTCACCAGGTAGAGATCTTTAATCCATGCATAGAACGGGTCCAACCAGTCTAACGTATGGCTATTATTTCCCCAAAAATCCTACCCCTTACAATATTGATGCAGGAGCATCGCTCCATCTCAACACGCGCCATCTAATTAACATGTGTGGTGTGCATTCAAGGAAGGAGAGGTGTCACCCTCTCATTTTTTCCATGCGAATCCAAGGCGTGATCCAGGCATTAATTGAAGACAAGATGGAAGAGTTGAATCGTGCTTTCGCACAAAATAGAGATAAGTTCGTCATTAATAGTCTGATGACAAAATGGATCTGTGTCCAATTTGGGGAAGATTTCCATCATTGTAATCTGTCCATTAGATAGATGTTTGGAATGGTGATTTGACACCACCAATGTAGCTTGCAAGGGAAGCTCCTAGAGCCCCTCTTGTATAAATCTTTGTATTTGTTTCAAGGTAAAAACAAGGGTATTAGGTGGCAGGTTGGTTGAGTATTACAAATCTTAGACGATATAAGGTTGGGTAGGCTAGAGATTGATGAGAGCCGAGAATCAGTCACAGTCCGGACTCCGCCATTGTAATTTGGCATTCTACCATTAATAGAAAATGACAGTTTTTCCTGTTTTACATTTATGTTCAATGGATGTTGTGTTGTGAATGTCTTTTATATGTTTGTGGATTGTAGATGAATGTTAGGGATCATTTGCAGGGATGGAGATATTGTTTTCTATCCAAGAGTGTGTTGAGTTAAGTCCAGTTCTCTAGGATAAGTGCAAGGAGTGCATGACAGACAAAGGAAAATTTGTGAGCTGACACAAGGAGTGTGTGTCTGAACTCAGTGGATTCAGAAGAGAATCTTCTAGGAGGGCACACCAGATTAATTTACAGACTCGAGAAAAATTTCAAGGTGGTTAAGTTCCTTGGAAAGATAGACTATGTGGAGAGAAGCACAGTTCATAGTTACTGAACACTCTGGAATACTCAACATACACAAGAGAAACACGGTTGAAGGTGTTGGAGCATCCTAGAATTTTCGAACATTCTGGTGAAGGGAGGCTTTGCAAGAAGTGCAATGACAAAGGAAAGGAGATGCCTTAAACCTTTTCATAAGGCTAAGGGAGAAGTCGTCGAGAAGATGAGCCAAGCGCAAAGAGTGCACCCAGGAATTGTAAGTTCATCATACAAAGCTCAAGAGGAAGAGAGAGAAGATGCTAGGAGGGCATGAGAAACTTGCAGAGAACTTGGAATCGTGAAGGTTTTCAAGTTGAGCAAAGTCGCAGGAGAGTTGCACAGATTTCTGTAAGGAGTGCAGAAAGCCTTCAAGAATAGCCTAAGTCTCGAAAGGGGAATTTGAACTAATTGTGAAAAGGAGTCGAGGAATTTCAGAAGTCCCAAAGACATAGAAGTCATCCATCATTGAAGATGAGAAAGGGGGTATAATATTGAGAGGTTCAGGAGCAAGAGATTCGTAAGGTTTGTCGGGAGCAAGCAAAGGATCTTAGTGAAGAGAGATTTCAAATCCAAAACATTGGATCTGGAAGGGCACATGGCAAAGGATTAGTGCATCATTGATTCTCTATCAGAAGAAACAAAGTTGAAAGGAGAGAATAATCATGAAGTCTGAACTCATGGTTCGATCACAGTCGTTGATCATTGGAGGAACGTGGATTGTAGATCTGGTCCCGAAGAGTTCATCGATTCAGAAATCGGGGAAAGGAGGAAGCAACTCGTGAAAGTCCAGAAGCACGGGGTCTCGAAGGGATTTGGCCCACGGTTATAGTATGCGGTCACATCGAAGAGGGAACCTAGTGTCAATAGCTAGTGTCGTTAGCGCAAGAGCTAAAATAACTAAGGAGAGGGTCCGCAGGTGCCACATAGAAGGCGTCGGGGAATTGAAAAGGGCATGTGTCAAGTCAAATTGGTTCCATCAGGAGCCCGACGAGTGAATTGAATCGATGAATTGAATGATCCTAGAACAAGAGGTCATGCCAGCCCCAAAGGAGTGAAAGAAGGAAGGGGGGGTTGTCACCAGGAGTGGTATCAGAGAACAATTTCATCTGTAGATTTTAGGTGAAGGAGAAGCTGAAGATGCTCTCAGTTTCAGAGTGAGCAGTAGAATTTCCAGGAGGGAAGGAAAAAGGTAAATATGGCCATTGAAAGTCATAAGCATGGTTGAGGAGAAGTCCACTCACAGAAGAGAAGAGTGGATATGGATAAGAAGCTCAGTGAAATCCAAGCATAGATGGAAAAGCTTGCATTCGAGATGTAGCAAGAGTCAAAGGTACATTGGAGGTACGAATGGCCTTTGAAGAGGACAACCAGATGGCATGTTCAGAAGTTGTTAGCCAGGAGGAAGCAACATGAATTAAATAGGTGGTTGAGGCATGCTGAAAACCTCAGTCATAAGGGAAAGAGATTTAGCAAGAGTCTCATAGATTTCTAGGTGGGAAATGAGAATGGATCAGTGGATCTCGTAAACTTCCAAGTGGGAAGAGGAGACATCCCATATTGCCAAGTGGGAAAGGGAGAAGAGGTGAGCTCAGCTGGGAGTTCAATGGAAGATAAGGAGGCAGAAGAAAAACCTCACTCGGATGGAGATTCACACAGAATTGTGAGCCGCGTGAATGAAGATGATGAAAAGTTAGAAACTTTCATCACAACGAAGGAGAAGGATCGGGGGAGCATTATGATCATTGGAGGAGTCGATATATTCCTACCAAGAAGACAAAGAGAGGCTAGCATAGATGTTGCAAATGAGATAGGGAGACATCCAACAGAGACCGTCACAGAGAAGAAGGAACATATACTGAGGTTTGTCCCATTGGAAGAAGAAGAGCATTCAACAGAACCACTCGATGTTTTCAGCCAGGAAGATGAACATGAGATGACTACAGCACTGGGGTCTACAACAGAAGAATAAGCAGACAACATAGACCTTCCTAATATGTGTGAACAATTGGAAGCTCTTTAGAGGAGAGTGGTAGTGCAAAGAATGCACATCCAACAGGCTAAGTTGGAAGCAAATGAAGGACCACACTAGCATGAGGAGAAGCTGGAGGGAGTTGGAACAGGGACAGCCGAAGGACTGGAAGGAGTGAATATGTCAGGAGAAATGGTAGTTGAGCAACATTTCAGTGATGAGGAGCCTGCAAGGGTGAATACTGCAGCTAAGGCCACAAAGGAAGAATATGTCTTGGGAATTCAATGTGATTTTCCCATCGACAAGAAGCGAGTGTAGCGATCTAGTATGCAACAAAAGAACCAGCCATTGGAGCAGCCAACCTTCTTGATCTGTGTGAACAATTGGAATCTCTTGAGAGGAGAGTGGTAGTACAAAGCATACACGTCTAACATGTTAAGTTGGAAGAAAATGAAGGACCACACCATCATGAGGAGCAGTTGGAGGGAGTTGGAACGTCGACAACCGAAGGACTAGAAGGAGTGAATCTTTCAGGAGAACTGGTAGTTGAGCAACATTTTAGTGATGAGGAGCCTACAAGGATGAATATTGCAGCAGAGTGGCAAGCTAAGGCCACAAAGGAAGAAGATGTCTTGGGAATTCAGTGTGATTTTCCCATCGACAAGAAGCGAGTGTAGCGAGCTAGTATGCAACAGAAGAACCAATCGTTGGAGCAGCGAGACGAGGTGATTGAGGAGATAAGGAAGATGATGTCGGAGTCGGTAAAGGAATTGGTCAGTAAGAGGAAGTTGGATGAAAAGAAACCTACACAAGTAGCAGGGATGATGCAGGAGAAGCAACAGTGGAGCAAAGGAGCCAAGAGACGGCTCCAGGAGAAATTTTGGGATCCAAGTGGATTTCAACCACGTTGAAAATCTCATGAGCAAGAGCTCATGATTTGTTCCGATGTAGAGTATGATGCAGGAGAATCACTCCATATCAACACGGGCCAGATAATTAACACGTGTGGTGTGCATTCAAGGAAGGAGAGGCATCACCCTCTCATTTTTTCCTCAAAAATCCAAGGCGTGATCCAGGCATGAAATGAAGACAAGTTGAAAGATCTGAATCATGCTTTCGCACAAGCTGGAGATGAGGTCGCCATTAATAGGGTGACGGTAGAACGGATCTGCGTCTAATTTGGGGCAGATTTCCATCATTGTAATCTGTCCATTAGATAGATGTTTGGAATGGTGATTTTTCACCACCAATGTAGTTTGCAAGGGAAGCTTGTAGAGCCCCTCTTGTATAAATCTTTGTATTTGTTTCAAAGTAAAAAAAAAGGGTAGTAGGCAGTAGGTTGGTCGAGTCTTATAGAGGTTAGACGATAGAAGGTTGGGTAGGCTAGAGATTGATGAGAGCCGAGACTTAGTCGCAGTCCAGACTCCACCATTGTAATTTGGCATTCCACCATTAATAGAAAATGACAGTTTTTATTATTTTACATTTCTATTCAATGGATGTTATGTTGTGAATTTATTTCACATGTTCGTGGATTGTAGATGAATTTTAGGGATCGTATGTAGGGATAGATATACTATTTTCTATCCACGACTGTGTTTATTTAAGTTTGGTTCTCTAGGATAAGTGAAAGGAGTACGGGACAGAGAAAGGAAAATTTATGAGCCGATGCAAGGAGTGTGTGTTTGAACTCAGTCGAGTCAGAAGAGAAGCTTCCAGGAGGGCACACCAGATTAATTTACAAACTCAGGGAGAAATTTCAAGGTGGTTAAGTTCCTTGGAAAGATAGACTATGTGGAGAGAAGCACAGTTCAGAGTTACTGAACACTTTAGAATACTCTACCAGGAGGGCATCGAGCTTGTGTGAGCATACATAGGAGAAACACAATTGAAGGTGTTGGAGAATCCCAAAGTTGTCGAACATTCTGATGAAGGGAGGATTTGCAATAAGTGCAATGACAAAGGAAAGGAGATGCCTTAAACCTTTCCATAAGGCTAAGGGAGAAGTCGTCGAGAAGCCGAGCCGAGCACAAGGAGTGTGCCCAAGAATTGTAAGCTCATCCTACAAAGCTCAGTAGGAAGAGCGAAAAGCTTCCAGGAGGGCATGAGAAACTCGCAGAGAAATTGGAACCATGAAGGTTTTCAAGTCGAGCAAATTCACAGGAGAGTTGCACAGATTTCTGCAAGGAGTGCAGAAAGCCTTCGAGAACAACCTAAGTCTCGAAAGGGGAATTTGCACTAAGGGTGCAAAGGAGTCAAGGAATTGTCGAAGTCCCGGAGATGGAGAAGTCATCCATAATCGAAGAGGATATAGGGGGAAAAAGATCAAGAGGTTCAGGAGTAGGAGCTTTGTAAGGTTTTCCAAGAGCAAGCAAAGGATCTTCGTGAAGTCGTGAAGAATAATTTCAAATCCAGACCATTGGATATGGAAGGGAACGTGGAAAAGGATCAACACATTGTTGATTCACGATTGAAAGAAGAAGATTCAAAAGGATAGAAGACTCATGAAGTCCGAACTTGTGATTCAATCACAACCATTGATCGTGGGAGGAACGTGGACCGTAGATCTGGTCCCGAAGAATTCACTGATTCAGAAATTGGGGAAAGGATGAAGCAGCTCATGAAATTCCCAAAGCACGGGGTTGCAAAGGGAGTTGGCCCATGATTACAGTCCATGGTCACATCAAAGAGGGAACCTATCATCGGGAGCTAGTGTCGTTGGTGCAAGAGCTAAAAGCACTAAGGAGAGGGTCTGCAGGTGCCACATAACATGCATCGGGGAATTGAAAAGGGCATGTGTCAAGTCAAATAGGTTCCATCAGGAGCCTAATGAGTCACTCGACTCGATGAATTGAATGATCATAGACCAAGAGGTCGTGCCAGCCCCAAAAGAGTGAAAGAAGGAAAGGGGGGGAGGGGGGTTGTCACAAAATATCCCAAAACTAACTATTTAAAAGAGTTGCAGAGGCTCTCGTCCTTAGGTGACCGAGACCTAAATCTAGCTAATTGTTCATAAAATACACTAAGAAATTGGAATTAATCATCATGAGTGGTTCTTATCACACACAGAATACCAGTCTTGTGTCTAATGTAAGAAAATGTTGGAATTAACCAAATAAAAACTACTATTGTCTCTGAGACAGAACTGATGCATGCGCTGGAGGAACTGCGATGACATAAAAAGACTTGGAGTGGTAGAATAGAGTTATGCATTGAACGATGGCATGCCTGAGAGATGTTGGAAGCCATTGGAGACAACTAGCTGCATGAGAAAAGTCTGTTGAAGTGTTCTAGAACTAATCTGTGTCGACCTGGGACTGAGACTTAACTCTTTGTTTGTGCCCGAGATTTAGGAAGCTAAGCACACTCTGTCTTGACTGTAACTGGCCCTTCTTCTCGCTTTATTTGTGATGAGATGGTCATGAGTAGGAAGACGAGGAGACAACATCCAATAGGAAGACATAACGCGTGAAGATGGATGACGTGGATGTAGATGAAGTGGAGGGGATATGGAGGCGATAGGCGCAAGAGTAGTATGTCGGATGAGTGGAGGTGATGTGGGGGTGAAGTGGTGATATGATGTCATTTAAGCATGTGATTGCGGGAGCTGTTGAGGGTGGTTTTGATCCAGACTGCCTTTGGTCCAGCAATCCACCACAATTTGCCACGTACCCTTCCAACAACACCATGGTTTCAATTGCAGGACCGCTTAGGAAAATTAATGCTCGAGTAGTTTACGCCCCCGCAATGAAGTGTGGTCGTTGATCTAATGACGATATCTGATCCAGGTGATATTTACCTGCTGCAAGGATCGATGGTTCTCATTCACTTGGGATCAATGGTCCAAATTCTCTTCGAACTTTTGGGCTTCGGGTGTTTTGAATGTGAAACATGAAAAATCTCCCGGAGGAAAATATTTGAAGTGAATGATTTGTCACCATGCATCGTGACCAAGGAACGGTCTAGTTTTTCTTCGAAAATTTGGGTTTCGGGAGTTTCAAATGTGAAGCATGAAAAATCTCCGAGAGGAAAATCTCTGAAGCGAATGATTTGTTGCTGTGTTTCACCGTTGATGGATGGTCCATATTTACTTTGGGTCTTCGACTCTTAGACTCTTTGAGACTTCAGATCTTTTGGATGTAAACCCCGTGTGATTTTGGAACCCTGAATGGATGAGAGCCATTGATCTGATCGACCTGATGGATCTCCACTATCGAAAGTTAACCTGTCTGTTTTGATAATCCTAGCCCGAAAATGATCATTCTGAATGCCTTCATTTTTCCACAGGTATTTCCTGCATATATAAAAAGGCTTGGGAGACCTATTGTGAGCTCAATCAATGGAAAACATGATGACAAGCGTTCCAAACCAAATACGACATGTATTTTATCCTTTAGGAAAAATAGAAATAAGAATGCGCAAATACTCAAACAGGAAAAAGAGAATAAGAACCAAGTCACTCAAAAAATGGGAAACTGACTTAACCAACCAGAAGATTAAAAAATTGATGAAGGTATAGGGAAAAGAGAGAGAGGAGAGGCATGGTTACAGACCTAGGTTACAACATTGGCTCCAATTGGGGATATCTTGTCCCTGTGAGGTGTTAAGAACTGTAGATTGGTGCCTTGATGTTAAATAACTGCTCTTACCTTCCATCACTTACCTTTGTTTTCATTTGTCAGCCTTGTGTATATGTTATTGTCCCTTAGCCATGCATTTCATTGAATTAAAAACTGAAACAACACCTCAGTGACTTGTTGGGCTATGGAGTCTTTATTCACACACAACCAACTAATCAAAAGAAATAATAAAGTAAAGCATTTATGGTACAAGAGGGACCTTCCCTCATCCTTAAACAAAATAGTGCTTCAAGAAGCACCCATTTACTGGACCTCCAAAGATATCTGTATCGTCTATATTGTGTAGGATAAATGTGTTGTTGTTCAGAACTTCAACCACCCTAAAAGGGACAAACCATAGGTTGTCAAATTTACCATGCTTGGACTTGTCATCCCTTCGGGCATCCCACCTCAAAACTAGGTTTTCTTATCAAAGGCTGATTTGATATTGCTTTCGTATGCTTGTGTCCTCTACTCTAGTGCTTCTCTTTTTTGTTGGACTTCTATAATCTGGAAGATTCTTCTTTGGATGTCATTAAGTTCCTCAATCTCCTCCTGCAAGAATTTTAGGACTGGTATACCAAGATGAGTGGGAAAAACAATGTCTATGCCATAAACAGGCTAGAATGGTGAGGTTCCTAGAGACTTCTTAGTGTTTATTTTGTCAACCCACAAAGCATACTTAAGTTTGGAGTCCCAGGATTTATTGTTATCAATCAACAATTTTTTGATAATCTTGATGAGAGTTTTATTTGATAACTCTGCCAAACCATTTCCCTGAGGATAATAAGGTGTGAAATGTGTCAAGGAAATGTTGTGACTGCCACATAATTCAATCATGGATTTGGACTTGAACACTTGGGCATTGTCCGTTACTAGCTTGCTGGGGTGACCAAATCTGGAAAAAATATCAGTTTCCAGGAAATTGATGATCACCTTGTCAGTGGCATTCCTAGTGGGCACAACCTCAATCCATTTTTTGAAGTAGTCAATGGAAGTGAGGATCCACTTGTGCTGTCCACTGGAGGTTGTATTTATCTCTTCGATGAAGTCTAACCCCCATTATTGAAACAAAATACTAGCATTGATAGTTTTAGGGGTAGTGATAGTAACTTATGTTTCCTTGAAAACATCTGGCATTCATTGCAGGCCATGATAGTATCAAAATCATCAAAGAAAAGGGTGGGCCAATAGTATCCTACCCTTAGGATCTTGAGAGTTGTGGCCTTCCAATGTTGGTGTCCTCCACATACTCCTCTGTGCATTTCGGCTGTGACTTGTTTGGATTCATTTTCATCAAGGCATTTTAACAGGATGCCAACAGGATCTCTCCAATATAGGTTCTGGTTTGAGATGCATAATTTGATGGCTTTCAATTTGAGAGATCTGGCCTTTGTCTTCTTCACATCTGGTGGACACTCAAAATGTTGTAGAAAATAGATGATTTTTTTATACCAAGGTGAAGAGGAGTAGTTTTTCAAATACCAGTAAGTTGTCTTGTCCAGGTTGTATGATGGGTGCATCTGATTGGGTGAAGATTTGATGCAATTATAACACCTTACAATTTTATTCTGATAGAAATTTGGTCAGTCCTTGTCCCCTTGATCATCTTGGTGGGATTTATGTGGAGGTCATACTCCAGTAGTTTGCCAATCCATTTTCCTCTTTTCCCCTCAATGTCTGGCTGGACCAAAATCTCTTTGACACTGCTACTAGGAACAAAGGTTGTTATGCTAGACTATAGCACATAAACCCTGAAGGCCTTGAGCTCTTTGACCAGTGCATAAGCATGCTTCTCTAATATATCATACTTTAGCTCAACATCATGGAGGGATCTGCTGAAAAAGGATATTGGTTGCTCATGCCCTTCTTCATTTTTCTGCAGTAGTACAACAACAA
Organism: Picea glauca; assembly: GCA_000966675.3. Classification (NCBI taxonomy): domain Eukaryota; kingdom Viridiplantae; phylum Streptophyta; class Pinopsida; order Pinales; family Pinaceae; genus Picea; species Picea glauca. Next base: position 121,865 of record JZKD02S1615574.1, read on the forward strand.
TGGTTTCCTTTGAAGAAAAGGAGAAGATGAATAAATCTTTGGTATAGTCAGGGCTGGCCAATACAGGGGCCTCAAATAAATCTTGCTTGATTGTCTGAAAAGATGATTTTTCCTCCAAGGAAGACTTTATCACAACATCTTTCTTCAACATGTTAGTAATAGGATTCATAATTTCATCAAAATTTGGCATGAAACGTCTGAAGAACCTTCTTATTTTTGGGGATCTCAATCTCTTGAATGACACAAACCCTTTTTGGATCAATATTTATGCCTCCTGTTGATATGATGTGGCACAGGATCTTTCCTTCTGGAATGGCAAAGTGAGACTTTCTAGGATTCAGAGAGATTCCATATCTCTTGTATTTCTTGAAAACTTTCTCTAGGTGCTGCAAATGTGCATCATCAGACTTGGAGAAAATGGTTATGTCATCCAATGGCACTAGTCCTCTTGGAATGTGGTTGGTTTTCAGCTCCACAATATCACGAACAACCATTGTCTTCAGTAGATGGGATGCTTTTTTATCTTCTAATTCCTTATCTTCTCCTCCTTGACTTTCTTGATCAATTGAGATATTGGAGAATTCATCAATGGTGTGAAAAAATATCTGCAGCTTCAGATAATCACTAAAGACCTACCGATGATTCATGTTGTCTGGTATGGATGTTCTATGTCTTATCTCCACTTGATATTTGATATTTGGGCCAATGGGAGGCCTGAAAGTGCTAGCAGCTAAGGCCAAAGAGTCTGCCTTATGATTATGTTCTCTAGGAATTAAAGAAATGTTAAATTCCATAATGAAATTATCTATCAGATCCGATACCTCATTTCTATATTTCTTGAGACTCTGTTGCTTAGCATGATAGATGTTCCTTACTTGGTTGATGATTAACTCAGAATCACCAAAAACTGCTACACAATCAATGGCCATGTCTTTGGCAGCCCTCAATCCCAATACTAGAGCTTCATATTCAACTATATTATTAGTAGTTTCAAACTCTAGCTTGTAAGAGAGGGTTATTACTTCTTATGAAGGGGAAATGAGGAGAATACCTACACCATATCCTTATTTTTATGAAGAACCATCGAAATACATCTTCCATACTCTGTTTTCTTGACTTGTCAATGGCTAATCATTGTGTTGGCTAACTGGAGTTTCAGGTTGATCATCATTTAAATGGAAGACAGATGAACCAATATCATCTTCAACAACATAAATTGGGTGATTTATTGGGTTTTTATGGTCATTGACAATGTAGTCTAACCTTACCTCTTTGTACAACCTCCTATGTTCACCTCCAAACACAGGAATGGTGGCATAAGTGAGGTCCATTTGTAATGATCCTCCAACCTTCTTAGCCCACGTTCTGGATAAAGGCATACCAAACTTAGGGGGAATTTCTGCTACAACAATGTCCATCACTAAACTCTTCATGGATAATTCTGGTAGAGAAACGACCATATCCTTTATCAATCCAAAACATTTTACTTTCTTAGAATCAAAGGAGTACATGTCTTGGTAAGGCTTGGTAATATCCAGACCTAGTTCTTCCATAACAACTTTTGGCATGACATTGGGAGAGGCTCCTGAGTCCATAAGACAGTTATGAAGGATATTATCATGGAAATTCAAAGATACATAGAAAGGAGGAGAAGCATAAGATCCATCCTCAATGTGTGGACCCACAATTATGGATGGGTTTTCATCCTGTAGATTAATGGCATCAGAAGATATACTAGAAGGAGTTGGATGCAGAACTTTCATGATGGATTTTTTGAAAGGTTCATTTTTTAACAATTATGTCAAAGGTATAGGGATATTGATCTTGCTCATCTCATGTTCTAGGATGAAAGAGGTTGGTGGCCTATCAAACTCTTTTATTTCAGGGACTACAGGTTTTGATAGAGGAAGTTGTTGAGCTTTAGATGACATACCTTTATTTGGACTCGGCTTGGTGGGAACTTCAACTTGTTTGTTTTGATCAGAGGTAGAAGCCTTGGAAGCTCCTACTTTCGTCCTCAAATCATGTTTCTTCTTGGGTTGTATTTGAATAAATCCCTCCTCCCCTATATGATTGTCAAACTAATTTGACAATTGTGCTACCTCATATTCTTGTTGTGTCAAATGGATGGTATAATAGTTTGTTTCATTGAAAAGAACAACAGTATCATCCACAACATCAATGTATGCATCCATCTCCTCAATATAATTGTTTTGGAAAGGAGGTACCACCCTTTGATTATCAACATTTCTTCTTTCTCTCTGCATTATTAGAGGGGCATCATTAGGCCTCCTGAACTGATTTTGATTTCTATTCCCATTCCCTTGAAAAGTTATTTTTTGTTGTTTGGATTCCCATTTTAGCTTAGTTATTTTAGAAGTCAGATATTTCAAAGTTTTGGTCATTTCCTAAAGTTTGGAATCAAACGTGGCTGAGTTAGAGGAGGTAGGGGGATCCTCTCTCTGTTTTTTCTTCTCTTTACCAGTTCTAGTATTTAGTCTGTCTGATGCCAAAATATTAGATTCAACTTCAATGGTTTCTTCATGCATGGACAACAATGTGGTTGATCTTCTCTCTCTTATGAGGAGGGAGAAATTTGCATCAAATGCATTGGCATAGGTGATCTTGGTAGAGGCTTCAGTTGGTTTGATCTTGTCTGGGATTCTACCATACATCTTATTGAATCTCTTGGCGAAATCTGAAATAGATTCACCATTATTTCTCTTTAGGGCCCCAAACTCAGTGATGTAGTAGAGGTAATCTCTCTTATCTCCCCATTTATTTATGAAAGTTTCATCCAGTGCCTCAATATCTGCAATGGAGGCTAGGAGAAGGCCTCTGAACAATTTTCTTACTTCCCCCTCTAGACTCTGTACAAACAACCTCATCCATACATATGCATAATCAATGTTAAAGTTGTCTCCAAATCTATAAAGGATTCTAGATGTTCCTCAACAGTTACTTCTCCTTCCCCATTATATATTGGTAAATATTTCATGTATTTTGTGGTTGGGAAGACATGCAAGGCTACATGAAGAACTAAGGGTGTGTATCTGGCAGCAATTATGGCATCCATCTTGTTAACGGCCATGGCTTGAATAATAGGGATCTACAAATTTATGGGAGATACAGGGGTGGATGCATGACTGGACACTAAAGTGGAATCAGGAGTTAAAGATGTTTGAGCCCCTTTGGAATTATGATTCTTGGGGTTATCAAATTCAAGCTGCTTGTGATCATGATTAGATGTAGGCTCTTTGTGTGCAACTTTACCCTTGAGGGGGGAAGCATACCTCTGAGCTACAATGTATTTCCTTAGTCACTTATCTTGCTCAGATACTACTATGTTATTCTCAGGTTTAGAATGAGCCTTCAGGACTTTAATGTGCTCAGTTTTGCATATGTTGAATCCCTTTCTGGGCACCAGTATTTCTTGTTTAAATTTTACTCAATGAAGTCGTCAGGTGAAAGATGACAATCTGTATGTGTCTGATCTTTGTTCACCATCAAAGGTTAGAGTTGATCAATTTTCTTTCTCCTAGGGAAATATATTTCGTTACTCCGTTCCCTGACAACGACGCCAGAAGATGTTGGTCCTAAGGTTTGCACCTGATTGCTAAAGGGAAAATCTAGGCCACCTATCAATTTAGAATGATTGTTTCTTTTATTTTTGTTTTGGTTGGTCAAAGGGTTATTCTATCAAGACAAAAGGACAATTGGGTTGGTAGAATGATAGGGATTAGGGTCCTCCTTGGATGGTGGTACACTAATGACAGACCAGTGCAATAATAGAAAAACAGGGGGAAACAACAAACTACTCAATGAATAATCTGCTGCAAGAAGTTCAATACTTAAAATATTATTTCAAGACATTAAACATGTATCAAAAAAAAAGTTACTCCCAAAGGTTGCAAATAAAAAAAATCTTCACCAAAGAATTAGTTGTTTGAAAGGTTGCATATCAGTGAAAACAAGTTATACAATAGATGAAAGGAAAGGAAATGTGTGTTGCACAAACCAAAAACTGTATTCAATATAAGAATAGAAACACATAAAGATTTGAACAAAACATTGTCATCAAGAGTATGTTCACTAGGTAGAGAGATTTAATTCATGCATAGAATGGGTCCAACCAGTCTGATGTATTGATATTCTTTCCCCAAAAATCCAACCCCTTACAATATCCCAAAACTAACTATTTAAAAGAGTTGCAGAGGCTCTCGTCCTTAGGGGACCGAGACCTAAATTTAGACAATTGTTCGTAAAATTCACTAAGACACTGGACTTAATCAACAAGAGTAGTTATTATCACACATAGAAGACAACTCTTGTGTCTAATCTAATAAAGTGATGGAATTAACCAAATAAAAACTACTACTATCTCTGAGACAGAACTGATTCATGTGCTAGAGGAACTAAGATGACATAAAAAGATTCGGACTGGAAGAACAAAGTTTTGCATTGAATGATGGCATGCCTACGAGATGTTGGAGGCCACTGGAGACAGCTGGCTGCATGAGCAGAGTCTGTTGAAGTGTTCTAGAACTAATATACGTCCACCTGCGACTGAGACTTAACTCTTTGTCCGTGCCTGATATTTCAGAAGCTAAGCGCACTCTGTCTCGACTGTAACTAACCCTTCTTCTTTCTTTCTCTATGATGAGCTGGTCATGAAAAGGAAGATGAGGAGGAAGGTGTCTAATAGGAAGATAAAATGCATGAAGGTGGACAACGTGGATGTAGATGAAGTGGAGGGGAGATGGAGGCGATAGGTGCGAGAGTAGTGAGTAGGATGAGTGGAGGTGACGTGGGGGTGACATGGTGATCTGATGCCATTTAAGCATGTGATTGCGAGAGATGTTGAGGGTGGTTTGGATCCAGACCACCTTTCATCCCGAAATCCACCACAAGATGCCACATACCCTTCCAACAACACCAGGGTTCCAATTGTGGGAACGCTTAGGAAAATTAACACTCGAGAAGTTTAAGTCCCTGCAATGAAGTGTGGTCATTGATATGATGACGATCTGTGATCTGGGTGATATTTACCTGCTGCAAGGATCGACGGTTCTCATTGAATTGGGATAAATGGTCCATATTCTCTTCGGACTTTCAGGCTTCATGTGTTTTGAATGTGAAACATGAAAAATATCCCGAAGGAAAATATCTAAAGTGAATGATCTGTGTCCACGCGTCGTGACCAATGAACGATCCATATTTTCTTTGAAAATCTGGGTTTCGGGAGTTTCAAATGTGAAGCATGAAAAATCTTCCAGAGGAAAATCTCCAAAGTGAATGATCTGGTTTCGCGTGTCATCGATGATGGACGATCCAGATTTACTTTGGGTCTTTGGGTCTTCGAGACTTCGGGTATTCTGGATGTAAAACCCCATGTGATTCTGGAATCCCGAATGGATGAGAGTCATTGATCTGATCTTCCTGATGGATCTCCACCGTCGAAAGTTAACTTATATGTTTTGACAATACTAACCCGAAAATGACCAAAAGAATCAACAATAAATATAACAAAATGTATGGACATTCGTAAACTTATACACACACACTAACATAGGCTCCAACTGGGGATGTTGTCCTCCCTGCAAGGCAACAAAGAACCCATCGACCAAGTTCCTTCATCCATTGGGTTGCTTCCAACTCAAAGATTGCAACATGTACCAATCCTCGACTGAACCAAATCCACTGTTCAAACTAAAACCAAAAATGTACATTGTTGGAAAAAGATGCTCAAACTGCAATCTGAAAACAAACATGCTGAAAGGGATGCTCAAAGATGCGATTTTATTCAAAAAACTCCTACCTACTAACTGAAACAGAAGTTGCTCAATGAAGTGAAATAAAAAATCCACTGCAACCATGCAAGCATCTTGTCCACATGGTGAATTCCTTGCATGTATTTCTTTAGGGGTGAAAGGAAAACCCTACTTAATGGAAACTCAGATAAAATCTTGGAAACAAATTTAACTTTGAAAAAATTTAAAATCTTAGGCCCACTTACTCACTCCAAGCATGTTGCAAAAGGATTTTCAAAATAATACAAAAGACTATCATCCTATATCAACCCTCCAATTACATTCCTTCTTCCATGCATTTCAACCTGATAGTTGTCATGAAAGGGATGAAAATTTTGATGAGACTGCTACAAACAAAAATATTGTGGGCAAGAAAACAATGTTTGCTATAATACTGACTCTTCGTCATCCTTATTTTCAGATTCAGAGTTGACCAATGGCTAAAAGTTTTTCTTATAAGACCCTCCATATAACAAGCTACAATATCATGAAAAACATGAGAAGAATGTTGTTGGTTTATAATATTGTCAACTTGTTCCAGTAAACCAATGTGTTGCATCAACTCACACTCCTCTGCTTCATTAATGATTTTAAAATTTTCTTTTAGCAATTTGAATGAAGAAAAACAAAAAGGTAAAGAATTACTTTCAGCTAACTCACAACTTTCTTCATGTTCAATGTCATAACTGTGATATATAGGCTGACTGCTTTCATCAGACTATTGAAACAAATCATTTTCTAATGCAACTAGTTGTCCTTGAAAATCAACTTCGCAACTAGTTGTCCTTGAAAATCAACTTCATTATAGTCATCATATTTATCATATATAGGTAAACCAGAAAACTTTTCATTTTGTGACTAATGTTGTTCATGAAAACCAATATCTTTTTGATCTCCTACTTCTTCAAAAACTGAGTATAAGTGATCTTGAGAAAAATTTGAGTACTTGACATCCCATGAATCATTAAAATCAAACGAAACTTCATGATCTTGAAAATCATCAGTAAGAAAATTTGGGACAACAAACTGCTTTTCAAGAAGTGGATCATGGTCTTCTGCAAAAACATCATTATTTAAAGCTTCAATAAAATGCATGGAACAATAAATCTTTTTCTCATACACTTCACCATCTTCCTCTTTATTTACAGCTTCATCCAAAATTAGATTTGGGAGCTTCTCGCATACTTGAAGATTATCCTCTATCTCCTGAGCATAAAAAATCATCTTCTACAAGGTAACAAACCTCCTCTCCATAATAAGGAAAGACAGATCTGGATGAAAAATTGTTGCATAACACAACATGGAAACAACTTCAAAGGGTTGGATCTCTTTGGGTATCCTGTAATAGAAACTGAAAAATATCCTATTGAACATAAAGATAGTTTCATCCTTCTACCTATTCAAAGCATGAAACTTAGAAATATGCTAATCCCATGGCTTCCTCTCGCCCCAAAACCTCAGAAAGACATTCCTCAATTCTTCCCATGAACTGATTAATTCGGGTGCAAATGCCTAAACCATTCCTTGGCATTCCCCTGTAGTGATTGAGAAAAGGATATCATACAAACATCATCATGCTCAACTTCAAAAAGGTCAATGAAATGCTCAAAATCTTGAAGGTGTTTTTCAGCCATAAGGTTGTCAAGTTCTCCATCAAACATGGGAAGGTATTTGTAATGCTTCATAGGAAAATCATGAAGGAAATGAGGAAATTGAAGTGGTTTGTGTCTGTCTTGGATCTTGGAGGATTTTGGATTAAGCACAAGAGGTACAATATTAGCCTTAATATCATGATGCTCACCAACTTGGCTATCATCATCACATAATTTAGATGGAAGACTTTGATCAAGATCAACGATACAAGAAGGAGATATATTTACAGCTTTTAAAGAAGGATACACAAGTGGAGTTCTATGGTCTTCATTCAAATACAATAAGCAATGGAAAATCCTTTTGATATGCTCAAGAAAGAACAACAAATAATATTACATCTTGGAGAAAATTCAAGATTTGATACCTGATTTTCTCGTACTATCCTTTCATGTCTCTATCAGTAAGGCTCATCCTCCAGTGGAGTCTTTGAATTTGATTGAAGCTTGATAGGAGTCATCAGGTGAATGGTACACAACCACTTACATGCCTAACCTCTGTTCACCATCATAAATAAGATCTAGATCTTTATCATTTTTTCTTAGGGAATATTTCACCTTCGCTCCCCAGAAATGATGCCAAAATGTTATCACTCTATAATTTACCTTGACCGTGAGAGGAAAACTCAGAGGTAACCACAAACCAACTTGCAGATTGGAAGCTGTCCCTTCTAATCCAGAGAGGGATATCTCTTCTATAACTCAATCAATGGTTGACTGGACATATAATAGGCACAATGGCTATATATTATGTAGATTAATAGGTTTTAAAATTAGTGTGGTTGCAGAGCTAGGAGAAAGTAACCATTGGGCATGGAATCTAAACTAGTTGAAAACTAATCAAAACTACCAAGATTTTGGTTGTATGATCAATGATTGACAAAGGAAAGGTAGATAACATATCTCATAAACGTATATCATGTTTGTAGGTGTAGGTTGAGAAGAAGATAACAATCCACTACAATAGGGCATCAAAGATGAATCCTAATGCAAATTTAGAAGGAAAAGGTGGAAATATCTTAATATATGCGACAGAGCTTGAAACCATGAATTTTGAAACATTTAATCTTATTCAAATATTTAGAATACAACACATCCAAATGAAAATAATGATAAAGGAAACACAATAACATGGAAAAAACATAGACTGAAAAATGCTATCACAGGAATCTTTGAATAAAAAATCATGTAGCTCTGATACTGGCAAAATTTGATTAATATCACCCAAATACAATACACAGATCAAAACAATATTATTTCACTCTACTCTCCAACCCTTTTACCTTTATCCTCATTAACATATATAGGATTACATTACATTCTATCTCAAGAGGGTCGAAATATTTAGGTTTTCCAAATTTAGGAGTTACAACTGAATAATAACCAATTACAACACACTCCTATATTTTAGGGTTTAGTTTTTAGCTAATTTATACATACAAATAATAACAAAATATATGAATTGGGTGGAAAAATAGGTGTTACTTTGAATCCTCATGATGACTTGACACATTCATTTTAGCTGGCAGCTAAATAGATTCTGACATAGGTTGATTATGTCATTTCGCAGCGAACTAGGAAATTTGTTGTGAAATCTTTGTTTTCAACCATTTTGCAACAAACTGGTAATTTCACCTTTTATACCCAAATGGATAAATGGGTTGGGATTATTTTTTTCAGCAGGTTAATAACATTATAATTCTTCTCTACAAAACATTTGAGAAAAACCTAGTTCATCGTTTTCGAGAAAAAACCCAAAATGGGCATAAGTGATGATGACTCATTTCTCGAAAACCATGAAGTATTTTTTCTTGAAATTAAATAGTCTTGTTTATATTACCTTGATGCATATTACCTGAATATTTATTGGCAAATGGGTGCATGGTTTAAAAGTTATTATGAAAATACACTTTCACAACAAAACTGTTGCTACAGGAAATTTCGCATCGTGCCTGTCATTCATTGTAAAATCTTTGTTTTCTGACTGTCTTCCTTTGAAACATGATTTTGACTATGTGTAGTATTTATGATGGAGTTATCCTTTGCATTTGATAAAATTATACCTTACCATACTTGATCCATATCCAAAAAACGTATCTGAAAGAAGGATTTCAAAACCTAGTTTCAAGAATGGATATTAGGGTTTTCTTTAAATTGTTAGTTTTTTTCCCAAATGTTATATCCTTCACCCACTATGTTAAAAAATTCCTATATACTCTTTTGGGCTTAAACTAACCCAATTAAACCAAACCCAATTCATAAATGGATGGACCTAAATGATTTTTCATAGAACACTAACCCTAAGACCTTGACACATGGTCTTTAAAGACCAAGACATGACCACAAGACTCAACAACAAATATAACAAAATATTTGGACATTTGTAAACTTATACACACACTTACAATATGAAATATTTTTCAATGGGAATATCAATGTTTTTTGCACAGGTATGTCTCTCCTACAATCAACAATTGATCTATTTTCAATACATTTGTGGAGTATTCATACCATGTAGGCTTCCACATTCATGAATCCCTTTAGTAATAATTGAAGATGCTAAGAGTATTCATCTAGGATATTGATTTTATCCAGTGGTATTCCATATTAATTTATGTATTTGACAAACACATGAAAACTAATTCTTTGCTTGTTTTTATATGCCTCGGGTTCACAGACATAGTTGAATCTAATAAATAGAAAATGTGTTAATATTGGCATCGGACATCCCTATTTCTATGTGGTGCAAAATAGTCCATTTTTATTGTTTGATAGTGTGTGCTTGATGCATAGTACAGTTACTTCATTTCATTGGAATTTTCATTAGACTTGGTGTAATGTTTAAGCAAACCAATAATTTTTTTCTTCGTCGTGTTCCTCGAGCAAATGGTTGAATCAGAAAATTTTGGCGTACATTGTATATGAAAAAGAAAATTAGTTGTTTCTTATTATTTTTGTTTTTCAGGAGTAGGTTAAATTAGTCAAGAGCTATTTCAGAATCTATATAGATCAACAAAGAATCAAAATTAAAAAAAAAGGGTATATTGTTTTGTAATTGTATTTTTCTTTTTCTTTTTTCATTGTTGTTGCTAAATGCTATAGACATAGCTTAAGAATCATCTTAATGACATAACCTAAAACATGGAAGACACAATATCATTAGAGAATTAAAAGAACTATGTTCCAAAGTTGTATACAAAGGTTGGAAAGATCGATATAAATGAGCAATGGGATGTTGTTTTCAACTTTCAATCTAAAATGCATGTAAGTCATAGTAAACATTGGAATATTGAGTTACATGGACATCATAACACATATAGGCATATTTACATTTTTTTTTACATATTGACAAATTTTTATTTCGTTGTTGTTGAACCAAACCATGGTTTCACATTCTTGTTACATATTTATAAAGTTCTTGTTTCTGTGTTGGATCAACAGATTGTTTTGGACATGACAAGCAACTGATATAATAGATACTCTGATCTCAGAGAGAATAAGATATCGACAATTTGGATTGGTTTTGAATCTCACTGATATCCATGTGCATTTCTATTTTCCTTCTTTGATGTACAATACATGGAAACAATCAGTAGTGTTTAAAAATAAAATAGGGCAAAAAAAAGAAACATGGAACAAGAACTAGAAAGCTTTCAAGTCTCCTACCTCAAGGGAGGTTCCAACACAACAAGAGAAAATGAGTTATCGCCTTTCTCAAGGCATGTTGGGTTGCCATACAATGTTTGATCATTTTATATGGTTGATCTAAAGTGTTATTTCACATTCTTTTGGACATTGAGGTCAAGTTTGGTTTACATGAATGTGTAGTTTCATATGCAAGACAAATTGGGTGAAAAAATACTCTCTTTGAGGCCCATTACACCACTCCTCTTAAATGCAGGTATCTTTTCCAACTACAACATTATTTTTCCATGTGTGTTCCTTCCTTTTCATATCTTTTTCATATTTAGGAATTATGGTAATTTTCTTTCCAACCATAAAACCTTAATTAATTTAGTCTAATTCTCTCCCTCTTTTCCCCTCCTAGGTTTCTTGATTTTCCGTAAAACCAAGTGACAAATCCACTCTTCCCTTCATCTTTGTGCTATCATGGTGCCTAAATCTAACCATCATGCTAAATTTTGCAAACTCCACTATGGTGAGGATAATATTGATATCAATCATGGCTCAAGGGAAATTCTAAAGATGATTAAGATTGGGAAAATTTGTAGCCTATAGGATAGAATTAGTATTGATAATTTGACAAGAGACTTCATAAATATTTTTGGTTGGAGACATGATGACCTTAAAGCTTACAAGATATGTGTCATTAATAACAATATTCCTTTGAAAGAAGG
>JZKD02S1615574.1:140820-151549 GCA_000966675.3 Picea glauca
TAAAGATTTAATGTTCATCACGAAGTTTGTTACACTCCACAAATATGTTGAATTTGTAGGCATTTTCGCAATTTATCTTGTACATATAATTAACACTTTTGCAGTGATATTTATTATGTAGTGTGCAATATGCTTTTGTGTGTTGTATATTTGATATATATCCGACCAAATAAAAAAATAAAAAAGGTGAAGGAAAAAAATGAGGGGCATATGTCAACGTAAACATAATATAGAATATATTGTATGTGCTTAGCATTCACATATTATGTGTTGCAAGAAAAAGAAATTGGAAAAGATAGGGAAGTATTAGTACTGGTGCATCACAAACATCATCCCAACAATAGAGTCAGAGGTAAATTTCCACAAACTATTTTCTGTCTACATACTACAATAACAACCAAGAGAAACAAATATTTATAAACAAATAGCGTCAGGTGCTTATGAAATTTGTAAATCGTTATGTTTAGTTCAAGCGAAATAGGTATACCTGGAATTGAAGCAATCCATGTTGGAGAGTCAAGTGTAACATGTATAGGTGAGGCAACTATCCATGTGAAACAAGAGCAATTGGAAATGTGTGTATATAAAAATGTATATTGTGCAACTAGGAAATAAATATATGGAAATTGTTCTTCACATTGCTAGTTTTTTGTGATTGCTATACGATGATGTAGCTCTGCAACTCAAAATATTGTCTCAATATAGGACTTGAACTATTGCAGAACTGGAGAAGTATTCATTGGAGATGTGATGGTTGTTTAAAACACATATTTGAATAAAGTGAATAGTGAGTGATGATATGACAAATGAAAATGACATGATGACAATTAAATTGATTGTTTCTTCACACCTCATTGAAATACATGAGCAAAAGATTATTCCTAAAGTTGGAATATCTATTACAAATTTCAAGATTCTACCAAAACATGGCTATGAATGTCGATATTGTGATTGTGTTATATCGCTACTTGAATCAAGTACTATAGAGATAGTGCCTCCAATCTAAAAAGAATACAATTTCATACCAGACACAACAATCAAACAGTTTGAAAATAACACATACGTGTATCCAATTGGTACTATTGAAGCTATCATCAGCCTCGCTAGAAAAGGTTGGATCACAGTACAATTTGCATATAAAAGATGGAAAAACAGAGGATGAAAAAGCAACTATATGCTTTTCAATGGGGTCTATGGTTTGTCGTTTATATGATATATATCTTGTCTCAACTTATGTAACAATTACAATGTTTTATATATCATCTGCAGCTGCTTGAGACGTATGGACATTTCTTTGCTTCACTAGAAAAATAATTGCAGACATGGATATTTCCTATTTTGCTATTTAAAAATATAACCAGGAGGAGAGATGAAAAATAAAAGGTGTTCCACACAATACAATTGACATTTATAACATAACAGATAACAAAATTAATCAAATATATGAAAAAACTAGCTGGCTCAACATACATTGTAAGCATAGATTGACAAGTCTATCTACAAATATCGTGTACAAGATTATTTGAACACACACACACACACAATTTAAGTTACTAATATTTGTATTGTATAAATAGGTCAAAGGTACATTGATAGAAAAAAATGCATATTCAACTCCATTTGAACCTATCTATGTAATCTGCAACTCTCCTACAGGGGCATCTGCATTGATAAGAAATGCAATGTTTGATTGTGTAAGATGTAATCATATATGAAATTTTATCTATAGACATTTCCTAAGTGTTTTTATACACACAATGGACAACAATAATGTGCAATGCACTATGAGGGAACCTGTACTACATGAGCAACTTCCTGGCTTGATAGAAATTCCATATGAAATATATTTGCAAAAGAAACCAAATAATGTTTATATGTTGCGTGATTTTCGAGAGCATGGAAAATTTACATTAAACCAAGACAGTTTCATCCTTCATGTGGGATAGAAATTGAATGAAGACAATGTCATCTTGCATGTGTGATCCGTTTTATGTATTGCTTTATGATTTATGTATGTAGATACTAGAACTATAATTTAATGATTTTTTATATTGATCTAAATGATGATGCATGATAACATATACATTATATATACATATTACCTTTATATTTATTACATACCAACAATCGCGTGTGAATTGTATGTACATTTTGAGTCCAAAGTATTTGTTGAACATTGTTAAGAGTTTAGTGTTGCTATATTTAATTTTTGCAATTAAATTATGTCAAAATTTTAACAGACATTGGACTAGATGTTTATATATTATTATCGGGGTTACATTGGGATTTTCATATATTGTCATTAGGAATAGATTTCAATTGGAGCAATTTTTTCTATTTAATGTTTCCATAATTGTCGTTAACATGGAACTTGTGGTCCAGCTTTGATATCTTTAACAAATTTGATGTTGTTTGCAAATTCCATATGCATATGTTCACATCGACATAAATTACTTCTAGAAACAATTTCACACCATCGTTGCACAACAAATCACAACTCTATCTACTCTATTTTTAGATATTAATGTTGATATGTGTAATGGTCTGGTTGTGGCCTGACATGGAATGGTCAATGTACTTTTTATTAATTTAAGCAAGTTGGTCTAACTGAACATATTTATATTTATATTGTATCTATGATAAATGTCTCATAATAAACACTATCGATGATATTCTAATTCACCTATATAGAACCAAATGTAATCAAACTTCAATAAGGAACATGAAGATTTATTGTTTCATTAAGTGAAATATTTCTCTTTTTGCGTAGAATTTTGTGTATGGGTGTCTGCACAAGGTTCCAAAGGGAAATTTATTTGTTTGGAATATATGCATACTCATGTGGAATTTAAGTATCAAACAAAAAACTTGGTGATTTGCAGAAGTTTCACTGAAATTTATATATGGGAGAAATTATCCACAAGCTTCCAGCTTCAGCTTGATGATTGCATATCTGGAAAAACTATGCAGGATCTCAATACTGTTTTCCCCAGTTCTTTTTCAGCATAACAGTTATTTTCTAAATTCTATTTTCCATGGGCTTCCACCAATCGTTTTGTTCTACTATTCCAATGCACTTTAAACACTTAATTGGTAATAAGATACATGGAATAGCTAAATTTATTTTCCAAGTCATCTTTCTCATGGATTTGTAAATAAAAAAAAGTTAACACAACGTCCGTCCCAAGATTTCAAAATAGACAATTTATATTGGTATTCCCCAATTCAATAACTTGTATGCATTGACCAATCAAATAAAACTAAAAACATTTATCAATTATAATAACTTTTCTTGGTGTGCATTACCTTGAATAATAAATTTACATATACAAGAAATCAACTGAAATGCAAATTCTAATCTCTTGACTAGGTTGAAAATATATATCATTTTGCAACTATTTGAAGTATTGGAATTGCATAAGTGCGGGATTGCATGGCTATAGGACTGCAATGCTACGAGTTATTTGAATTCTCCATACAATTGTTGAAAATAGAGTAATCCTTGTATTTGTGGAGGATATATCTGTGCGGAATGCGGAAGCGCTAAAGATATAGTTTCATGAAATGCAGAAGTGCATAGGCATGGATATGTGCATATGAAAATGGATCAGTCATGGATTTTGTGCACACAAGCTAAAAATAGACTCAACTCTTGCCTATGTGGGAGACATGTTTGTAGGTTTCAAAAGTCTTGAACATATTTTTGTGTGCACTACAAAGATGTGGTGATAATAAAATCCTACGTGCAACATGAGAAATTGCAAAGTAAAAATGTATCTAATTTGGATATTTTCAAGAGACAAACATTACCCTAGAGTGCGAAAGTGTTGAAATGTAGATGCATAAGTAATATGAATTATGCTGGAAATAGTTGAAAACAACGCACCAAAGTGAAGTGGGGTAAATCCTATGAATTTTTTTCATAATAATTTAAGATAGGTTGTTTTTTATGCAGGTCACGTCGATTAACTAAAGTTTGTTTTTGAAGCATGGATTGTTTTCAGAGTACAACTAACCACAGATAAACACATTGAAAAGTCCATTAAAAGGTAGGACATTTGCTTTTGAGTATTTCTAAATGTATAAATATCCTCCCTCTGCTTGAAAATCGTAGCAAATCAAAATACTTTAAATAGATCCATTATGGTTCAAATTTCACACCTTGCAAGAATTGTGTGGTTCAGAATATAGAACGATGAATACTTTGGATTCTCTGGAAAAGAGTTAGAAATAAATTGTTGCATGTGCAAGGAATAAGTCTATGTCGAGTACAAACATGCATAAGACATTCCTACAAGAGGCGGGTGCAAAAAACTACTTCAGTACAAAATTCTCAATGCAAATCTTGTATAAAATTCTTCTGTCAATTCACTATATTTCAAAAATTTCTTAGTCAAAATACTTTTTACTTAGTCGCTTATTCATTTTTCATGTTGAGTGAATCCCTTTACCATAACCATATCTTTTCATTTCACATATCATTATCTTCTGCATCTCTGCACTCTGCACGGATATATGCTTTACACTACCAACACTTGTTCTAATTCTATTTTCAAGCCCTGTGTGGACAATTCATACCATTGGTTGTCTTGCAATCCCACATTTTTTCATTTGATATGATTAAAAGGCACCTATTTTTCATGATAAGGGAGATATTTATGGCATGTTGATTTGTTCGGAATCACATCATTCCACATGATATTCTCTTTTCGATTAAATTTTGGACCAGTAGTTACAAACCATTAGATTGAAAAAGAGAATAAGTGAACTTGAGGAGGCACTGACTCCCAAGCCACTGTTTTCACAACCACTGGCCATACTCTCATCACAATAGACTCTTCCAAGTACTCAGAGAACCTCAAAGCCAATCAGAAAAGTGCTTCACTTGTTGAATAAAGTCAATGGCTATGTTGTTGAAAACATTAACAGAAGACTTGAGATAATCAGGCAGGCATGGGAGGTCAGTATGAACCTACATTATCTTTCAAAAAGGATTGCAAATTTTACTAAATATTTGCAAAGAGATTTTCATCATGATGAAGCCTATTGTAAAAACGAGCTAAATACTTTCATTGCACGAGTGACTACTATGACTAGCCATCAAATAAATCAACAAGGACTTCCCTTAGACATGAGAATAAATCTAATAAAGGAAGGTTAGGAAGAACGAGTAAATATGTTGCAAGATCTAGTTGTCTCTTGCAAAAAATCAATGGAAGGAGAGGAGATTTTACTTTTAAATCATTTTTTATTGTTAAGGAACTCTGGGGCCCATAAATTTTTAGGAATTAAACCATAATAACTAAAGAAGAACTTGATAGTCACTTGTTAGAATTTTAGAAGTTATAGTTATCTTATTTAACATTCATTAACAATTTCATGTAATAGGATCACTGAAAAATAAACAATCACAGAACACAAGATATATCCTCGGAAACCCTAGTGGGGGAGAAAACCCAACAACCAATTCTTCAGTATAGATTCCTTCAACTAGTACAATGTCAGGTTATAGCTCTCCACAAATAAATCAAGACCAAGATACCAAATACCAAGACACTGAGACCTCCTACGCTAGACCTTCCTTGCTATGCTCCAAATACACAAGAGAAGGTGAGTTATGTGTGTGTACAAATGAGAGGAACTTGAACTCTATTTATACACATAATTGACTCTCGAAAAGAAGCAACCCTAAGAGGGGACGTTTTGACTTTTACAATAAAGATAACAATAAAATAACAATTTCTTTTTAGTCTATTTATACAATAATATTACAATAACCTTCTCGAGTTTTGACCAATACAAACACAAAAAAATATCTTCCGTAGTTACATCAAAATATCAACACACCCTCTTAACTAGAACGGTATTCTTTGTTTCCACATGAGCTCATGACAATTGACTATTGAACATATGAATCTATACATCATTGGATATCCATAGTACAACATGACTTGAAAACCAGTGCATATGAGGCCTGTGGGTAGCTCTCAAATAGCTTCAAAATGTCACCATGACATCTACTACCCCACAATGCATCTGTACCTCATCATGTGCACTCTTGTGACTTCACAGCTAATGCATCCAAGGCATGTGGGTAACTCTCAAATAGCTACAATATCCCCCCAGGACATCCACTACCCCACAATGCATCTATACTTCGTCACTCTCTATAAAGAGGGACCACACCAATATTTTCCCTGAAGTGCTAGAACTTCATCCTCGACAGTGGCTTGGTCAACACATTTACAACCTGCTCGGTAGTCACGTACTAGAGCCTCACTACTCCCCTCTACACCATATCCCTGATATAGTGATATTTGATCTCAATATGCTTTGACCTGCCATGGAACACTAGATTCTCTGACAAATTCATGCAACTCTAGTTGTCACACCAAATGTAGGTCACCTCCAGTTTGCGACCAAATAACCCAAACAACAGTTTTTGAAGCCACACAACTTCTCTACATGCTACACATGCTTCCACATATTCATCCTCAACTGTATTGAGTGCTACACATGACTACTTCTTGTTGCTCCATGAAACCATGCTAGAGCCTAGACTAAAGAAATATGTGGAAGTACTCTTCCGATCAGGAATATTCCCGCCCAATCTAAATCCAAATATCCATATAACCTGAACTCATGGTCTGTCACATACTTGAGACCATAATACAATATACCATTAAGGTACCTCATCACATGTTTTTCTGCAACCAAATGAACCTACCTAGGTTGCTCCATATAATGACTCACAATGTTCATAACAAAACATATGTCTGGTCTCGTGTTTTTCAAGTACATCAATGAACCCACCATCTTCCTATATAAAGTAACATCCACAGTCTTTGAAGTCATATCCTACAACAACTTCAGATTTGATACCATAGGTGTAGCCATTGCCTTGCAATCCAACATCCCGAACCTCTTTACTATTTCCACTTCATACTTCCCTTGATTTAGAAATATCTCATCATGTCTCTGACATACCTTGAGACCCAAAAAGTAATGCATCATCCCGATATCTTTCATCTCAAACTCAACATCCATTTTTCTCTTACACTCTGAGATGAGATTTTCCACACCTGTTAGAAATAGGTCATCCACATGCAATAATAGTATTAGCAGACCATCATCCACAACCTTAAAGTAAAGGTTAGGATCTGCACTTCACTTTGTAAATCCTAAGCTCACCAGAAAATTGTCAATCCTTCCATACCATGCTCTAGGTGCCTGCTTTAATCCATATAAAGCC
Organism: Picea glauca; assembly: GCA_000966675.3. Classification (NCBI taxonomy): domain Eukaryota; kingdom Viridiplantae; phylum Streptophyta; class Pinopsida; order Pinales; family Pinaceae; genus Picea; species Picea glauca. The sequence goes on from JZKD02S1615574.1 coordinate 148,073, forward strand.
TTCTTCAATATTCATACACATGTCTCCCTGTCATGTACCTCGAACCCTTGTGGCTGCTCCACATATACTTCTGATTTTATTTCACCATTCAAGAAGGTTGTCTTCACATCCATCTGATGCACCTTCCATTTCATTATTGTGGCCAACAAAATATAGTCTTGATCAAGGTATATCTCGCTACGGGATCAAATGTATCCTCATAGTCAATGCCCTCCTTCTGAGACAATCCTCAAGACACAAATCTAGCCTTATACTTTTAAATAATTCCATTAGCCGCATGTTTTGTCTTGTAGATACATTTTGAACTTACTACTTGTTGACAATTAAAAAGCTTCAACGAAGTTTTGCCCGCAAAGTGTTGCTAAAGCCTACTATTATAAAAGCTAAATAATACTAGTAGGTGGGACCCCCTTATAGATTGGATATCAGGTCTGGTGCTTATTTGATGTCATGCTACTATTCGACACTTCTTACATGGTGATGAGATCTTGCTTTTATTAGCTATGGATTGGTCTTATGAATTATTGGTTCTTTATGTTACTGCGGCCTATGTCATCCTTACTGTCACTGCAATTTGTTATTGGATCTATTGCGAGGAGACCTGCACAATAAACATGTTAGAAATAACATAGAAAAGGAATTGGAAAGAAATGAAAAGAAATATAACAAATGCAAATGGAAAAATTTAAACTATGCTATATACTATACTACATGAATCGATTTTTAAATGGAGTATTGTTATCCTAGCTATTAAGTTAATGGCTATGCAATGTTATTTGAGTTATATAGTCGATATGGATGGTGATTATGCTATGGTACAGGTTGATGTGGATCGTGCTATTGGTGATAATTTGATACATGGTTTATTGGATCATATAGTTGATATGCGATATGGTCAAGTTGGAATGGAAGGAATGATGTGGGTGGCACGTTTGACAAGTAATAAATGCAATTTTCAATGCATGGTTTAAATGAATTGTTGGTAGATTAATGGCTGGCTTGTACTATTGAATTTAATTGACTATGGGTGGAGGCGATGTGCATTTACTGCACGTCACCCTACTCCTTCCATTGGCTGCCACCCTAGTCGAGCTATTGTTCAATCTTGTTGCTGTGGTTATGCTCCGATTTCTTAGCAGAGAGGAACCACTCAACCAAATCGCGTTTTAAGGTGTTCGATTATAGGTATGGTTTTTTTTTGGCCATTCATGAGTCTGATCTGGTTATGAAATGATTTTGGATAAGGTGTATTGGTTTTTTATTTCCTGAAGTATTGCAACTGTGTAAAAATTGTGTTTTTGGAATGAAGCGTTGATGCTTCTTTCTGCAATAATATTGAATTCATAGTATTATTGGTCATCCTGGGCGTTAGCATCCATATGGGCTCTCTGTGATCTTTGTTGGTTTAGTTGGATGGTTTTTGTTGGTCTTGGTTAGATGGTTGTCCCCACGTGTTTGCATCACTATATTCAGTCTCTGGCTTTTATGGGTTTTAATGGTTGGAGGCACTCTACGTCACTGTGTTTTGTTCACTTAGGCATTGGTTGATTTCACCACTAAGGGTCATGCAGTGGGTTTTTTCTATTCTTAATCAGACATGCCTTCACTTTCATTGTTGTGATTGTTTGATCGAGGAGCCACAAGGGTTATACCCTGTGTGCGTTAAGTATCATTACTGACTGAGTTGGAGCCCCGCTCCTCTGTTATAGCCCTCCTGTCACAAGATTTTTTACCTATCCACGAATAATTTGTGCCTCTCTCTATGTATGAATCATTGGTATCAAAGGTTTCCACCATTGGAATGAGTCGTCTCTAGCTTTCCCTGTGTTTGTCACAGAGAAAACCCTTAACTCTACAGGTCATAGGGTTGATATAGAACAACGACATGGCTTGTCGAGTTTACTGCTTGGTTATTATTTGATGATTGTGTATTGTCGACAAAAATTGGGTACAGACTCACCCATTTGGTCATATGATAGTCATGTTGGTTTTTGTATCTAGTCACTGCCTATGTTATTACAATAGACAAATCCTGCATTGTTAATTGGACAGTTCAAATTACACATTCGTTCTGCTTGTGTTTGATAACCCGGTATTGTTTATTTAAGGTCACAGCCTCGCTCCATGCCAATGTGTGGGTATGCGTGGTTTCCTCAACATGTTTGGTTGATTGGTTGATTGGTTGATACAGAATCACGGTATTTTTGCCTAAGGATTATTTGGATTTTTAGCTTGGCATTGGTTACAATTGCTTAATGGTGCTCGCGCATACTGCATTTTGTGCATGGTGTTTCTACACAACAAATAAATGATCATTGTAACTATGAGTTATTTCGAGGCCAAATGGCTATTGCAACCGGGATGACTGTAGGAAATCCATCCACTATATGCACTTATGATTATTTGATTTCATGAGCTCGAGTTCAGCATGGTTGGTTGCAATTTGATCATTTTGAAGCAATAGTGTGTTAGGTTGAAAGATTGGAACGATGGGTTAAGTTAAATACCATGACTTTGCGATTAGAATTTTAAAATCAGAATGTCGCATCGTTTGGTTTTGGGTGGCTACGCACTATGTATAATATGGATAATTTTGGATTCCACACTCAGAGATAGTCATAGGGTTTTAAGCACGACTTTGTTGCAATTCGATTATTTGTTTTATGAAGACATGCATATTGTTGATACCTCATCATGTTGGATGGATAGCCCAACATTTTAGAGTCACATTGAATTGAGCTTGTACAGTAACAGAATCACACTTGCATGATTTAATTATTATGTGCATAGCATGCGTTGGAATGATGGTTGTTGTCTGTCTGCTTAAATAATGATCTGGGTTTTTGCAATTTTAATCTGGATTGTTGGGTTAACTGTCATTTTTTATGTTTAATGAATATCATCACATTTTAAATGACAGACCCGATTGCAGTGACAGTATGACTTCATTGTTATTTTTGAAACATGACTTTTGAGTGTATTCGTTGATTGAAGTAATGTGTGGGCAGTGGTTGATTCTGATGGTTAATAGAGTGGAAATGGTTACTATTATACATTTGAGAATTGTTATAAGATGCAAGGTGGATAAATGAAAGGAACATAACTTCCTTACAGATTGTGTGGGTTGCGTATTGACTTGTGATGGCACTGTGTTGGACATTTGATTTTGAACAGTGAACTAGTTAAATACATAGTAATTGTTATTTGGTCAAAATGATCGTTAGTTAGTGCATCTCCTTTTAACAGAATGGATATATGGATTACTTGATTAATTTTGTGAACAATACCCACTCTCATTCCCCACCCTCATTTCGATTTTCTCTAATTACAACCCCATCACCTTCCCACTTTCATTTTTCACTCGATGTTCCAAAATTGATTATAGTCAAGGAAAATTCTATGTGAAACAGTTGGCAGTAGAAGTGTCTTGGTGAATTACAGTGATGTGTTTTTGGTTTGCAGTTGATTGTAGTTGTC
>JZKD02S1615574.1:151599-168302 GCA_000966675.3 Picea glauca
AAACCCCTCACATATCTCAGGACCCTTTATTCACCCCCCTGTTCATTGATAAACAATAAAACAATTTGTATGGATTGGATTGCATGAGTCTGATACATTACTGAGCCAAATCTATTTCATATTTTTAAGAGTTGTCATGTATGGTTATTTAAAAGACTATTTGCTAATCAATAATGCATGCATGAATGAGTTTTTTCATCTGAGGTAGCCATGGCCGATGAAACAGAGGGATATGTAATTGGAACAAGTGCCCAAGAAGGCCCAGGTTCTCCATACATTTTGATGTTGATTCACAAGAGCTTGGCCAATTGTTTCAAGCTGGATTTTTCAATTGGATTGGGCAGGGAGTAGTCCAACCTAGGCCTGAAAGGCCTCCTTTCCAAGTTCCACAAGCCCCTGGTATCCCTGTGCCTCCTCACATCTCATTGCAACCCAAGGTTCTTGAAAATGATGGATGGCAAGAGATTGTCCACCCGACAGTCTCCCAACATCGTGCATGGCCCAATTTGTCCTTGCCTACTTCTCCACTTGATAACCAGATTGTCCAAGCTGCTGACCAGTCACCAATGCAATCCTCCCATGCTAGCAAGAGATTGAAAACTAAGGCACACCATGCCCTTGACAAAGGAAAAAACACCGCTACCCCTTCCTCACCCTCCAATGGCTCTAACAAATCTCTGTCTTCTCAGATGCATTTGAGGGATGAAAGTTCCCACGTGATCAACGAGATTAGGCCTAAAGGCTCAGCCCAACCGAAGGAAAATTTAGGAAAATCAAAGGGTGACAACAAAAATCATGGAAAGATTGCATTGCAGAGTGGGAAATATGGCTTTTGAGTTTTTATTTTTATCTATTGTTGATGACAGTTGGCTTCAGGAGACTTTGGACAACATGTTTTATTTTTGGTTACATGAGTAATATTTTTTGGAAATAAATTCAAATGTCACAAGGTAAATTATCAAATGTGAATATGTGGATGGGAGACACAAGGAGGTGTGTTTTACTTAACTAATAATTATGTTATGATTGTTATGAGAAAAAGTGAGTCACAAGGGGTCCCACCTACTAGTTATTATTTATTTATGACCTTTATTGTGATTATTACTTTTCCCCCTAGCTAAAGTTGGTTGAGTCTTTTAATTAATTTAACTAATAAGTTGGTTCAACTACTTCAACCAATTCTAAATTGTTTAAAAGCAAAAGGAAAGGGAGGAAAAAGGGGAGGATAGAAGCAAAAGCATACTAAGGTTTGTTCTTTGAGTTTATGCTGAGATAGTTCAGTTTTCATTCATTCATTATTCATCACAAGCCTAATTCTCTTTTATGATAGAAGGGTCTTATTGTAGACAACAATATTCAGGGATGAATCACATCATTTAGACACTTGTTTTTCAGAGGTGTTGATCTATCTTTGATAGTCTGTGTAGACTTGTTTGTTTGTGAATTAGTTTTCATGACTGACAAAGGCTATTGTGCAGAGTCGAGTGGGCAACAATTTGTGGCAATCTAATCCATCTTTTTAGAGTTCAGTTTTGGTTTTCTGTCAGAGGTCCTTTTGTATGTTCCATCGAGGATGTCTAAGTTTGACTTTGGTCCAAAATTTCTGCATGAAATTTTGTAAAGAAAATCACTCTTTGGTGAATTTGAATGAAATAAAGGATTACTTTATGTCTCATATGTCTTTATTATCATCTTAGTGATTTTACTTCTATATTTACATTTATTTCAGCAACTGATATGTTCATAAAATTACATAAAAAATAGATTTTCAACAAGATTTTTGTTGATAAAAGACTAGCCTAAGCACTTGTAATTAATACTTGTGAGTTAGGATGTTATTTTTGTTGGCTATAAACATAGGGTGATATTCCCGTCTATTTTTCTTTAGCCAAGAAGAATCTGAAAATGCTTGAGTAAGATCATTTCATATATTTTCCTCAACATTTATTTGGCGATCATACTAGGGAAATCTACGATATCTCTCTGGTTAATTTTTATACTTGATTTTCATCAATACATATTTCTTTTTCTGATATCGATTCTTTGACTATTTTATTCTTAATGATTGTTCATGTTGCAAGGCAACCCAATATTGAGCCCGAATTTCAAGCTGAAACCAACATTGCTTTGAATCTGTTTAATACCATCTTAGACACCGCCAACACCCGTGTTGAGCTTAACCATTCTTGGGCAGCAATTGAACGAGATATTAGTGATCAAGAACAATTGGAAGCTAGACGTAGACAACCTAGAAATCAATAGTAACCTTTCTGTTTCTTCAGTTTTGACCTTTCTTTCATGTCCTTAGATTCTCGTGCTTCTAGAAGAAGAAGAGGCCTATCACCTGAAATCAATCCTATCTCTAAAATAGGAAGAATGAATGTTGTGTTATCTACCCAACAAAGTGTTCTAAGGAGGACTTTATTTGATTCATCCAACTCGTCTTTCTTTTTCTCATCTATCATCCACAAGATGGCATCTAGTGGTGGCTCTGGTGGCACTGGAAGTGCTCCATCTTCCCAATCTTCATCGTCATCAGTGATTGGTAGCTTATATAGCCACCATATCCCTGTCCAATCTACCACAAACCCCACCAAAGTCATTAAAAAGTATGGTATTTTTCAGTTCAAAGAAGATGCCACAACCACACTGTGGCATGTGTCCTCTCCTCTTAACCTAGCACCTTCTACTCATCCACTTCTGAATTTTAAAGAGCACCTGCCTAAGTTTTTAGGAAATAACATTGTCAGTACAAATGAAGACCTAGTGGAATTTTCTAATTCTTGTCATAACATAGGGGCCAATGACAATGATACTTTCATGCGCTTATTCGTCAATTTATTGGAAGGAAAGGTTGTGGCTGATTTATTTGACCTTCCCCCTAACATTCTGTCCATTTGGGAGGATTTAATCTATTGGTTCTGATCCACTTATGGTCAATCTAAAAGCCCAACCGATAAGTTAAGGGAATACAATAATGTTACCTACCTGGATGGTGAGACCATCAAGTCTTTTAACTTGCGTTTCACCAAATTATACAATCAAATCCCCGAACTTATCCGTCCTTATAACCAAGCCGCTTTCATGCATTACTACAATGCATTTCTCTCTTCCTATCATCATAGGCTTGAGGAAAAATCCATTGATAATCTCGTTTCCACTCTGCATACTTGCTCAGAGTATGAAGAACAACTTGAAAGAACAGGTCTTCCCTAGGTAGAATCGGTTAGACGGACAAACATGTTTGTTCTCTTACATCTAGTACAAGATATGAACAACCGTATGATAGAGTATGAGCAGAAAGGTACTATCTACCCTCTCATCCCTGGAGCTTCATCCTCTTCTACACCCCCCTTTAGAAATCCGGTTGAAAATATTTTTCAACCTAAAGATATCCTGCCTTGGAGTTGGTGTAACTTTTGTGAGGAACACCATGAAGAAACCACATGTAAGGTAAAGAAGAGTGCCAAAGATAATATATTTGGTAAAATAATAGAAGCTACTATCATTGTACTAGATTTTGTAGAGCCATAAGATGTCATGGTCATCAATACTAGGAACAAAGCCTATGCTCCCAAGGGAAAATTTGATCCTCCCCACAATTCTTCTAGCCCGAGCTCATCCTCAACCGTTGCTACTCTCCAAGTCCCTAAGGTACCTAAGAGTCAAGGAGTCACTCCCCCTCTCCCCTCTTCCAAGTACAACATCTTGAATCAGTTGGCCAACATCAAAGCAGAAGCAACCCTCCTAGACATGGTTGTCGTCCCTGAACAACAGATGCATCTGAAACAATTCATGGAAGGAAAAGCTTCCGTTGTAGCCAATATTTCTAAAGATGTAAATGAAGAGGATTCCTTTTTAAATAAAGTAGGTGTACATAACTTTATATACCCTATAAAAAATCCCCCTTTTTATATTTCTGTAAAGATTATGGATAAGATTGTCCATTTTTGTCTCATTGATGGTGGTTTAGGCCCAAGTGTGATGTTGAAGATTATTATGGAAGATCTAGGCTTGTCTTGTACAAATGAAAATGCCAGAAGCATGATCTCCTATAATAGTCTACAACAAACAACCATAGGAGAGATTAAGGATGTGACCTTGGTTTTCTGCACTCATTCTGAGATAAGAACAACCCTCAGTATTCAGGTAATTGATATGCCTGTAAGAAATTACTCAATTATCTTGGGAAGATATTGGAAAGCCTTAACAGGTGGATACCTCTCACTCAACAGAACACATTTATTCATTCCTCAGAATGGTAATAAAATTATAGTCCTTAGAGAGGGAATAATTTCACCCTACATAGAAAGTGTTCCGCAACCTAGCGTAAACTATATCGAAGAGGACCTAGGAGTGTATTCCATCTTCGTTGAAGAGGATAATATTCCTTTGGAAATAATCGATTTATATGATGATATGTGGCATATGCACTCTGATGGTTCACACTCTAATGAAGGTAATGGGGCTGGCATTATATTGGTTTCCCCTGCAAGAAGAATTCATAATATGTCTTACAGGTTAGAGTTTGTTTGTACTAACAATGATGTTAAATTTTAAGATTTATTATTAGGCATTGAGAATGCCCTTAATTTTGGTTGTGGTCACCTTTCAGTTTTCAGAGATTCTGAGCTTGTTGTGAACCTGATACGTAAGATATGATCTCCTATAAACAAGCTGATGGAACGATACACCCAATATGTTTGGGCACTTACCTCAAACCTTTTATCTTTCAAAATCACTCGTATTAGGAGGGAGTTGAATTCAATGGTTGGCCGGTTAGCTATCTTTGCAGCTTCTCTTAAACAAAAACTTTTTCCTCACAGGCCTGATTGTTCTTTTCAATCTCTATATTGTTCATATATCCGTGGCAATGTAGGATCTTGGCAGGCCCTCCCTAACGATGAAATAATTGGTTCTTTCCTTCCATCCAAGATGAACCTTTTAAGAATGAGGGAATTACATCGATAGAAAACAATAAGATTCTTGAGATATCGACTCCTCTTGGAAGTTTGTTTTCATCGAGTGATGTAGGCAATAAAGAAGAACAGAAAGAAGAGGAGTTATGAAAGAAGGTGGTTGAAACCATATCCATGTACATTAGGACACCTGAATATTCAATGAATGTTAAAATAAATATCCAATGTTCTAATAAAGAAGAAATGAGGTCTGCTGAGCTACTCGGTGGATTTCAAAAAAAAATTGCTTGGTCTTATGAGGATCTTCGTGGTTTTGATCCTAGTCTTATTCAGCGTACTATGAAACCAGCTAGGCAAAAACAAAAAATTGTTAACTCTGCACTAAAAGAAACCTTTCAAAGGGAGTGGAGAAATTTCTTAAGGACTGGGATGCTTTTTTCAGTCCACCCTGAATGGGTTTCCAATTGGGAACCTGTCTCAAGGACCACTGATAATATTAGGACCTATATTAATCTTTGAACTTTCAAGCAAGTGATTATGAGAAATCCTTTCCCTCCTCTCAATATGGAAATGGTTCTGCAACAAGTTGTAGAGTCACAGTTAGGGCCCTTACTTAACATATTGTTTGGTTGCAAGAAAATCAAAGTAAAGGGGGAATATGCTCACAAAACCACTCTTATCACTTATTGGAGTACCATGTCTTACCAATGCCAACTTTCTAGCTTACTTGATATAGGTACTACTTTTAAAAGACATATGCACATGACTTTCGATGAATTGGTCAGTCTCCATCTCTATCTTGATGATATAATTGTGTGCATCAAGGAAATGATAATTACACCAAAATTCCAAGTGTTGGGTCCTTTCCAAATTTCTTTTGTCTTAGACACTAACTATTTCATTTTAAAGGATTCATAGAAGAAATTGTTTTCCTATAGTACTAACAACCCTCGCTTGAAATATTGCGAGGGACCAACGTGAAAAGTTCTAATGCTATCTAGATTTTCTGTATAATAGTAGCCTAACTCTGCTTTCATTTTTTGTGCTTCTTTTTTTGTTGACTTCAACTTTCTGAGTTAAAAAAATTTCTTGTTAGTCTTCATTTTTGTCTTTTATTGTTGTTTTAATTTATGCATTGTTACTTCTGTTATTATTTTTGTCCTTATCATCTTTTAGTTAATTTGGTCAAAATAAGATGTTGGATCGATTCTACCACGGTGACACTTCTGCGAAGCATTGTTAGTCAATAAAAATCAAGCTTACACAGTTGTTATGATGTCTCCTCTAAAGGACCCTTGAAATTGTTATATATTTCCACAGTTGTCTTGTAAAGAATTGGTTATCTCCTGCTTCTTCTTGCCATTTCTTCATCCATTTAGATCTTAAGAGCAAGTCTAAAAACAAATTTCCTTAAAGTTGAGAGCGGATTTTGGTCGAATGATTATGCAACAGTGGTAAAAACCCCTCATACTTAACACTTTTCATGAATTATTCCCAAATTCTTGGTCATTTTTCCATTAAATCTACTCATTTCCCCATGTTTCCTAATCTTTATGGTTATATCTTCTCGACCTGTTGTTCTTGGTCTATGAAACCATGAGTTTTGAGTTCTAAATCTATTGAAAACAAATTTCCTTGTGGAGTCGTTGGTTTGTTGACGATTAAAAAACGTCAACGAAGTTTTACCTGCAAAGTGTTGCTAAAGCCTACTATTATAAAAGATAAATAATACTAGTAGGTGGGACCCCCTTGTAGAATGGAAATCAGGTCTGGTGCTTATTTGATGTCATGCTACTATTCGACACTGCTTACATGGTGATGAGATCTTGTTTTTATTATCTATGGATTGGGCTTATGAATTATTGGTTCTTTATGTTACTGCGGCCTATGTCATCCTTACTATCACTGCAATTTGTTATTGGATCTATTGCGAGGAGACCTACACAATAAACATGTTAGAAATAACATAGACAAGGAATTGGAAAGAAATGAAAATAAATATAACAAATGCAAATGGAAAAATTTTAACTATGCTATATACTATACTACATGCATCGATTTTTAAATGGAGTATTGTTATCCTAGCTATTAAGTTAATGGCTATGTGATGTTAACTGAGTTATATAGTCGATATGCATGGTGATTATGCTATGGTACAGGTTGATGTGGATCGTGCTATTGGTGATAATCCGATACAAGGTTTATTAGATCATATAGTTGATATGCGATATGGTCAAGTTGGAATGGAAGGAATGATGTGGGTGGCGCGGTTGACAAGTAATAGATGCAATTTCCAATGCATGGTTTAAATGAATTGTTGGTATATTAATGGTTGGCATGTACTATTGAATTTAATTGACCGTGGGTGGAGGCAACGTGCATTTAATACATGTCACGCTACTCCTTCTGTTGGTCGCCACCCTAGTCAGACTATTTTTCAATCTTGTTGTTGTGGTTATGCTCTGATTTCTTAGCAGAGAGGAACTACTTGGCCAGCTCGCGTTTAAGGTGTTCGATTACAGGTACATTTTTTTTTTGGCCATTCATGAGTCTGCTCTGGTTATGAAATGATTTTGGCTCAGGTGTATTGGTTTGTGATTTCCTGAAGTATTGCAACTATGTAAAAATTGTGTCTTTGGAATGAAGTGTTCATGACTCTTTCTACAATAATGTTGAATTCATAGTATTATTGGTCATCCTGGGTGTTAGCAGCCATAGGGGCTCTCTATTATCTTTGCTGGTTTAGTTGGAGGTTTTTTGTTGGTCTTGGTTGGATGGTTGTCCCCACGCGTTCACATCACTATATCCAGTCTCTGGCTTTTATGGGTTTTAATGGTTGGAGGCACTCTGCGTCACTGTGTTTTGTTCACTTGGGCATTGGTTTATTTCACCACTAAGGGTCGCGCAATGGGTTTTTTTTGTTCTTACTCGGCCCTGCCTTCACTTTCAGTGATGTGATTGTTTGACTGAAGAGCCACGAGGTGTTAAGTATCATTATTGGCCGAGTTGGAGCCTCGCTCCTCTGTTATAGCCCTCCTGTCACAGGATTTGTTACTTGTCCACAAATAATTTGTGGCTCTCTCTGTGTATGCATCGTTGGTATCATAGGTTTCCACCATTGGAATGAGTCAGCTCTATCTTTCCCTGTGTTTTTTCACAGAGGAAACCCTTAACTCTACAGGTCAGAGGGTTGATATAGAACACCGATGTGGATTGTCGGGTTTACTGTTTGGTTATTATTGGATGGTTGTGTATTGTCAACAAAAATTGGGTATAGACTCGCCCAGTTGGTCATATGACAGTCGTGTTGGTTTTTTTATCCAGTCACTGCCTCTATTATTACAATAGACAAACCATGCGTTGTTAATTGGACAATTCAAATTACACAGTCATTCTCCTTGTGTGTTGATAACCTGGTATTGTTTATTTAAGAAGGTCACAGCCTCACTCCATGTTGATGCCTAGGTATGCTTGGTTGCCTCAGCATGTTTGGTTGATTGGTTGATACACAGTCACATTATTTTTTCCTAAGGATTATTCGGATGTTTAGATTGGCATTGGTTAGAATTGCTTAATGGTGCTCGCGCATACTGCATTTTGTGCGTGGTGTTTCTACACAACGAATAAATAATCATTGTAACTATGAGTTATTTCGGGGCCAAATGGTTATTGCAACTGGGATGACTGTAGGAAATCCATCCACTGTATGCACTTATGATTATTTGATTGCATGAGCCCGAGTTTTACACAACATGGTTGGTTGCAATTTGATCAATTTGAAGCAATATTGTGTTAGGTTGAAAGCTAGACATGATGGGTTAAGTTAAATACCGTGACTATGTGATTAGAATTTTAAAATGGGAATGTCGCATCGTTTGGTTTTGGGTGGCTGGGCACTGTGTATAATATGGATAATTTTGGGTTCCATGCTCAGAGATAGTCACAGAGTTTTAAGCATGACTTTGTTGCAATTCGATTATTTGTTTTATGAAGACATCCATATTGTTGATACCTCATCATGTTGGATGGATAGTCCAGCATTTTAGAGTCACATTGAATTGGGCTTGTACAGTAACATAATTACACTTGCATGATTGAATTATTTTGTGTATAGCATGTGTTGAAATGGTGGTTGTTGTCTGTCTGCTTAAATAATGATCTGGGTTTTTGCAATTTTAATATGGATTGTTGGGTTAACTGTCATTTTGTATGTTTAATGAATATCATTATATTTTAAATGACATGCATGATTGCAGTGACAGTATGACTTCATTGTTATTTTTGAAATACAAATTTTTAGTGTATTTGTTGATTGAAGTAATGTGTGGGTAGTGATTGATTCTGATGGTTAACAGAGTGGAAATCGTTACTATTATACATTTGAGAATTGTTATAAGATGCAAGGTGGATAAATGAAAGGAACAAAACTTCCTTACAAATTGTGTGGAATCCGTATTGACTTGTGATGGCACTATGTTGGACATTTGATTTTGAACAATGAATAAGTTAAATACACAGTAATTGTTATTTGGTCAAAATGATCGGTGGTTAGTGCATCTCCTTTTAAAAGAATGGATATATGGATTACTTGATTAATTTTGTGAACAGTACCCGCTCTCATTCCCCACCATCATTTCTCTTTTCGCTAATTACAACCCCACCGCCTTCCCACTTTCATTTTTCACTCCATGTTCCAAAATTGATTATAGTCAAGGAAAATTCTGTGTGAAACAATTGGCAGTAGAAGTGTCTTGGTGAATTACAGTGATGTGTTTTTGTTTTACAGTTGATTGTAGTTGTCATTGAGAAGTAATCATATTCCCCCACCCCCCCTCATCATATCATGTTTCGCTCAATAAAAACCCCTCACATATCCCAGGACCCTTTATTCACCCCCTTTCTCATTGATAAACAGTAAAACAATTTGTATGGATTGGATTGCATGAGTCTAATACATTACTGAGCCAAATCTATTTCATATTTTTAAGATTTGTCATGTATTTTCATTTAAAATACTATTTTCTAATCAATCATGCATGCATGAATGAGTTTTTTCAGTCAAGGTAGTCATGGTCGAGGAAACATAGGGAGAGGTAATTGGAACAGGGGCCCAAGAAGGCCCAGGTTCTCCATACATTTTGATGTGACTTACAAGAGCTTGGCCAATTGTTTCAGGCCAGATTTTTCAATTGGATTGGGCAGGGAGTAGTCCAACCTAGGCCTAAAAGGCCTCTTTTCCAAGTTCCACGATCCCCTGGTATCCATGTTCCTCCTCACGTCTCATTGCAACTTGAGGTTCCTGAAAATGATGGATGGCAAGAGATTGTCCACCCGACAGTCTCCCAACATCGTGGCTAGCCCAATTTGTCCTTGCCTGCTCCTCCACCTAATAACCAGATTCTCCAAGCCGCTCCCCACTCACCAGTGCAATCCTCCCATGCTAGCAAGAGATTGAAAACTGAGGCACACCATGCCCTTGACAAAGGAAAATACACTGCTTCCCCTTCCTCACCCTCCAATGGCTCTGACAAATCTGTGTCTTCCCGGATGCATTTGAGGGACAATTGTTCCCACGTGATTAGCGAGATTAGGCCTAAAGGATCGGCACAACTGAAGGCAAATTCAAGAAAATGAAAGGGTGACAACAACAATCAAGGAAATATTGCATCGTAGAGTGGGAAATATGGATTTTGAGTTTTTATTTTTATCTATTGTTGATGATAGTTGGCTTCAGGAGACTTTGGACAACATGTTTTATTTTTGGTTACATGAGTAATAGTTTTTGGAAATAATTTCAAATGTCATGAGATAAATTATCAAATGTGAATATGTGGATGGGAGACACAAGAAGGTGTGTTTTACTTAACTAATAGTTATGTTATGATTGTTATGAGCAAAATGGAGTCACAAGGGGTCCCACCTACTAGTTATTATTTATTTATGACATTTATTATGATTATTACTTTTCCCCCCAACTAAAGTTGGTTGAGTCTTTTAATTAACTTAACTAATAAGTTGGTTCAACTACTTCAACCGATTCTAAATTGTTTAAAAGCAAAAGGAAAGGGAGGAACAAGGGGAGGATAGAAGCATAAGCATACTAAGGTTTTCTCTTTGATTTTATGTTGAGATAGTTCAATTTTCATTCATTCATTATTCATCACAAGCCTATTTCTTTTTTATGATAGCAGGGTCTTATTGTAGAAAACAATATTTAGGGTTGGATCACATCATTCAGACACTTGTTTTTCATAGGTGTTGATCTATCTTTGATAGTCTGTGTAGACTTATCTGTTTGTGAATTAGTTTTCATGACTGACAAAGGCTATTGTGCAAATTCGAGTGGGAAGCAATATGTGGCAAGTTGATCCATCTTTTTAGAGTTCAGTTTTGTTTTTTTGTCAAAGTTCCTTTTGTATGTTCCATCGGGGGTGTCTAATTTTGACTTTGGTCCAAAATTTTTGCATGAGATTTTGTAAATAAAATGACTCTTTGGTGAATTTGAATGAAATAAAGGATTTATTTATGTCACATCTGTCTTGATTATCATCTTGTTGATTTTACTTCTATCTTTACATTTATTTCAACAACTGATATATTAAAAAAATTACATAAAAAATAGATTTCCAACAATCTTTTTGTTGATAAAAGACTAGCCTAAGCAATTGTAATTAATACTTGTGAGTTAGGATGTTATTTTTGTTGGCTATAAACATAGTGTGATATTCCCGTCTATTTTTCTTTAGCCAAGAAGAATTTGAAAATGCTTGAGTAAGATCATTTCATATATTTTCCTCAACACTATTGATTTATCCTTCGGTTTGAGGGCCACATCCCAGACATCATTCTTTACTATGGACTGATATTCCTCCCCCATGGAATCCTTCCATACCCTCTTTTTTTCAACCTCTTCATAATTGGATAGTTTTTCATCCATGATATCACACAAACATGCCACATAGCTGGAATACAATTTCGACTTCTTTATTTCCCTGAGATGATTTTATGGGGCACCATATCTTTCTGCATCTCTGATGAGCTCCTATGCCCAAGTTGGTATTCTCTTGCGAGAAGTCATCTCTGATAGCCTCAGAGGTTATTCCATGCCATTATCCTCGTGAATGACTTCCTCTGGTTCAACTGCTTCTGCCTCTAGATCTCTAGTAACTTCATTCTCCTCCTCATGAACCTCTTTTGCACAGTCCTGTTTTGATTTGTTGAAAGTTGCACTCTCATAGAAGGTGACATCTTGGATAATATCAACTTTCTGGTGACTAGGAATATATAGCATGTATGCCTTTGATGTGTCACTGTAACCAAAAAATATTCCATTCTTTCCAGATGGATCCAATTTTGTCCTCTTTTACATGGGGACATGCACAAATATGGGGCAGAAAAATATCCTTAGATGGCTGACTTTCGACTTCTCTCCTGAAAAATTCTCCTCTGGTGTCTTGTTTTCAAGTACTTTGTGGGGACTTTTGTTCTACATGTACATTACAGTCTTTGTTTATTTTTCCCACAAATGCATAGGTAGATCTTGATCATGGATCATAGTCTTCACTGCTTCCATGATCATCTGATTCTTCCTTTTTGCTACTCCATTTTGTTGAGGATTGAAGGGAGTATAAAGCTCCCTCTTAATCCCATATTCCTTGCATTATTCTTTGAATTCCTCTGAAGTGAATTCTCCTCCATTATCTGATCGCAAGTTCTTTATCTTCTGTTGTATCAAGTTTTCTACCAGTGCCTTAAATTCTTTGAATTTTCCAAACACTTCATTCTTTTCCTTCAAAAAATAGATCCAAGTTTTAAGTGAGTAATCATCAATAAAAGACACATAATATACATACCCTCTTAGTGAAGTTGTTGACATCGGTCCACACACATCCAAGTGCATGATGTATAATACTCTTTTGGCTCTGCTATCGTTTCTAGGAAAGGAGTGATTCACATTCTTGCCTTGTGTGCAACCTTTTCACACGTTGTCTCGTTTTTCCTGGATCTCTGGTAGTCTCATCACCATATTGCTCACACTCGGTAGGGCCTTGTAATGTATGTGATAAAATATCATATGCCATAATTCATTGGGATTCACAGTGTCATGAATTAATGTTGAATTTGATCACCCTTTCAATTTGTAGAGTCCTCCCTCTTGAACTCCAATCACCAAAACATCATTAAAAGTCTTCCCTTCTAGGCCACATAAGAACTTTTCCATCAAAAAATGCAAATATGTAAACCTTCTCATACAATGCTGAAATCGAGAGAAGGTTCTTCTTCAATCCAGGAACATAGAGAACTTCCTTCATCTTCATTGGATTTCCTGAGTCTAACTTGTAGGAGGCTTCTCCTACTCCTTTGATCGTATATTGATAGTCATCTCCTAATTTCACCTTGTACAGTGAATCCTTATGATTAAGGTTAGACAATGAGTCTTTATAACCTATCATGTGCTTGGAATCACCACTGTCCACCAACCAAATGTCACTTCCATGAGTGATAGTTCCTATAAGGGATGATATAAGAACATACTCCTCATCACTTGATTCATCTTCCTTTACAACCTCCTTGGGTGGCTCATCATATTCAGATGTATGAACATGATGCCTTTTACCTCCTTTATTTTCCCTTGGTCTCTGAATGAGGGAACAATTCCTATCAATGTGTCCCATTTTCCGACAACAGAAACATATGATATTTGGGTTATTTCTTTGGCCCTTCTGAAACTTCTTGGGTGAGGAGGGTGATTTATTTCTCTTTCCTTTCTTGGTGTGGGAGGATAGGGCTTGATCATCATCTTTCATATTCTATTCTCTTGTTGTCATCCTTGCTTCTTCTTGGTTTCAATCTTCCCATAGCCTAATGAACTTGGGCGACTTCCTTCTTGAGCATATCCCTTGAATAAATGCATCCCATGACCTTGGGAGGCCATTCAAGGTGGTCATCACCATTTATTCTCCATTCATTGTATCACCAATGGCTTCTATCTGCTCCTTGATTTGGTTCACTCTTGAGAAGTAAGAGTGGATGGTTTTTGAATTATGCATCCTCACGTTCTTTAACTGATTTCTCAAGGCCATTCTTCGGTTGATGTTGTTGCTTTCAAACAATCGGGTTAAGGAATCTATCATTTCTTTTGGAGTGGATAATGAAGATATGTGATGAATAAGATGGTCCTTAATGGAGTCTTCAATAATCCTCTTTTCTTTGACCATAGCCTTCTTGTGCTTTGCTTTAGCCTCATCTCCCTTTGGTTATGAAACCTCTTCTTTAGTGAACTTCTCTAGATCATGTTCTTCTAGGAGGAGGGATACTTTGTACCTCTAGGATATGAAGTTATCAACTCCCTCTAGCTTCTCATCAATCTTGGTTCTGGTAGTCATCATGCCCCTAAATCACAAATTCCGGATTCTGATGATCTAATCCAGGGAAAATATACACTCCACTAGGGTGCACTTGTTGGTGGTATTGTCTTGTACGAAAAACACTCCTATCAATAAAAATGGCTCTTTTTGTCTTATATATATGTGAATTGTATTATATTCAAGACTGCTCTAATACCATGTTAGAATTTTAGAATTTACAGTTATCTTCTTTAGCATTCATTAACAATTGCATGCAATAGGATCACTGAAAGATAAACAATCACATAACACAATATATATCCTGGGAAAACCTCATGGTGGAGGAAACCCAATAACCAACTATCCAGTATAGATTCCTTCAATCATTACAATGTCATGTTATATCTCTCCACAAATAGACCAAGACCAAGATACCAAACACCAAGAAACCAAGACCTCCTACGCTAGACCTTCATTTATATGCTCCAAATACATAGGATAAGGTGAGTTGTATGTGTGTACAAATGAGAGGAACCAAAATCTATTTATACACATAATTGACTCCCGAAAAGAAGCAACCTTAAGAGGGGTTGTTTTGACTTTTACAATAAGGATAAAAATAAAATAAGAATTTATGTTGAGTCGATTTATACAATAATATTACAATAACCTTCTTGAGTTTTTACCAATACAAATACAAAAGGATATCTTTCGTATTTACATCAAAATATCAACATCACTTAGCCACAATCAAGACCTCATTAGCTAACGAATTCAATAGTCTCATGGAATTTCTAGATGAAGAAATGAAATAGTGTCTTGTTACATTTGTTAATGACAACGAAGACCACTTCTCAACCATCTACCAACTTTAGGTAGAATGCAAAGAAATAGAGGAGGACATTTTTGCACTTTGAGTTAAGCAAGAAATCACCATCGCTCCAATCAAGGAATATATTGATGACTGGTCAAGAATGACGTAGAATTTTTTTTAACCCAGAATAACCACCAAAGACAGTTCAATAGAAGTCCAAATCAACAAATCTTATAAAGGAAGATACATACCAACAATATAAAAACTAGAGGTCTTTTCTTTGCTCACTTGGTAATTCCTCGGAATTGCTTTTTCTATGTTTTTTCAAAACCTAACGCTCATTTATAACTATATTTCTTTCTTTGTTCTAGGTCTTTCCTCTATTGTTTGGTCCATGGGAGTCCCAATCCCATTCCATTTGGAAAAATTCCTTTACTTTTTATAAATATTATTTAAAAGACTATTGTATATTTTTTGACCTTGCTGAAGAACTGTTTTGGGATTTATAGAGACAACTGAAAAGATAATTGTATATTTTTTGACCTTGCCAAAGAACTATTTTGGCATACATTACTAGTGATTTTCCAAACTTTGAGTTTCAAACACAATTTTCAAGTCTATGTTCACTCTTTATGATTTTTCAACGAAATATCATGTTATATTCATATGTAGTCATTCTGTTTCATTTTGTGAAATGCTATATTGACCTTTATACTATTATTTGTAAATTTTATATCATATTATGAAACTAAACAGAATAATGCTTGGTACTTTCTCAAGCATTTCTTTGCTTTTGAATTCTTACTTAAGAAACCTTCTCCATTGTTAGGTTTTGTTTTAATTCTGACTATGATGAGAATTTATCTTTCTCCATTTATTTGTTTTAAAAAATGCAACATGATTTATCTTTCTCATCTTCTTTTCAAGATTGGTTAAACATTATCAATATGCATTGAACATTGTCCAGTAGATCAAACCTTTACCTATACAATGTCTTATTTTCCATTATTCCCGTTTACAAAAGCATTTTTCCTTTTAAGTTCGAATTTTTAGAGTTCCTTTACTTTTCCATTGTCTTTCATCTCTCCATTCCTCTACAAATGTTCTTATCTGATCTTTGGTTAAATAAGAAGACATAAAAGTAACCAATTTGTGATATGATGTTCTCAATTCCAATGTTGTGCGGAGGAATGATTGTTGTGCGGGGAACTCTACCATATTTTATTTTCAAAGAACTTAACGTGCACATACTTACATATATTGTTTCCCATATATCCTATCATCCACACACTTTACATTGCTTCCGTGGAACTCTACCCTATTGCTTTCCTCATAACCTAACATGCACACACTTTACATTGTTTCTCACACAACATAACATTTGTACACTTTACATTGCTTCTGCGACATCCCAACAATTGTGCATGTTACATTCCTTCATCTACATCTTCACTTTTGCATACTTCCTTTTACTAAGTCTTATGTCAGATGTTTTTACTTGAAAAATTTAGATAGTGAATTTTTAAATCAATTATTTCTTAAGATTTTTTAAATTAGTTCTATTAAAATTTAAAATTTCAAAAATATTATATATTATTAATGTTTCATAGTAATATTACCAAA
>JZKD02S1615585.1:68545-81073 GCA_000966675.3 Picea glauca
GTTGGTATGTGTAACATCACATAACTCCTCACGGTTAGAGAGTTATGGTCATGAGAAGTTGGAGAACCCAGGTTTGGGTAATGGACCCAAGTTTGTTTGATGGATAATGGTATGATTTTTTATATATTTGTAGGTAAGACTATTCTATATGGATAGTACATTTCATTCCATTTGAGGTGGTATGTGGAACGTCACATAACTCCTCATGGTTAGAGATTTATGGCCATGTGAAGTTGGATAACCCTCATGAGTCATCTAAAAGCCCCAAAAAGTGAAAGTGTTTGCAAAAGAAATTATTTAAATAATAAATTTAATGGATAAATACATAAAATAAGGAAAGTGGGATGCTACATGAAATTATAAATAAGAGGCAAGGCTCTCTCATTTAATCAAACTTGAATATCATTGAATATCTATTTTTGTGAATGGTTATTTGGGAAGGTATTACTGATAGGGAAAAATTGCAACAGAAAAAGTGTGGTAGGAAAAGTGCGACAGAAAACGTGCGGCAAAACAATCATGGCAGAAAAAGTGTAGCAAAAAAAGTGCGGCATAAAAAGCGCGACAAAAAAATCACGGCAGAAAAATTGCAGCAGAAAAAGTGTGGTAGAAAAATCACGGCAGAAAAATCACAATAGTAACATGGTTGGGGTCTATTTATGAGAGATATGGAACATCTTGTTTCAGGTATGTTTTGTGAGCTAGGGTTTATCTCTTGAGATGGTATTGGATTTTCAGTATTGCTGCATATATCAGATTTGTTGGGGGATATAATTGGTATTTTTTTGTTGGTATTTGGCATATGGGTATTGGTCTTTTGGTTGTGATGTGTTGTTGAAGTTGTTGGTTTAGCTTGAGGCTACATAACAGTGAGGTTGTGGCACATGGTTTGATGTAAGGGTTTATGGTATTTGGTTATAGATAGTGTGATGTATTTCTAGATAACTTTTGATGGTTATATTGGTATATGTACTTGGTGTATAGTTGAGGTACATGGTTGAGACAAGTAGTTGATGAGTTGACAGATACATGAAGTGTATACTTGATGATGTTGGTACATATTGATGAGTCATAGTTGATGTGTATTTTATGCATGGTTGATGCAGTCATTGATGGTACAAGTTGGTGCATGGTAGATGCACTTGTTTATGATACAGGTTGATTATAGGTTGTTTGGACAGGTTATTGTGACAGGGTATTTGTACAAGTTTTGTGCATGGTTGATGCATTTGTTTATGGTACAAGTTGAGATATAGGTTTATGTATGGTACATTTTGGCACATGTTATTGGTACAGGTTGTTATAGGTTGATTACAGCTTTATTGGTACATGTTTACAATAACATATCTCACATTGATAGCGTGACAGTGGTTCCATCATTCTACTTATACATCAGGGTGGTTGGACGGGGCAAGGACAGGTGGTTGTAGCCACCTTCCGGTTGTAGCCGAAGAACATAGGGGGTTGTAGCCTCCTTCTGGTTGTAGCCATAGAATTAGGGAGTTGGAGCTTCCCTCGGGTTGTATCCTGAGAAACTAGGGGGTTGGATCCTCCTTCCAGTTGCAGCTGAAAAACAAAGGAAGTTGGTGCTTCCAATGAATGTAATTCTTCAAGACATATAAGAAAAAACATTCAGTGGTTTTCTCCTGCTTTGGGTTTCCCCGTAAAAACACTGGTGTACTTTGTATGTGTATGATTGCTCATTTTTTCATTGTTTATTTACTCTGCAATTATTGGATGATAATGCTACATTGATATAACACTTGCATTATATGGTTGAAAAGGTTTAAATTTCTCTATTACTGATTCACCCCCCCTCTCAATTATACAACACTTACTTCCTTGTACAGTGTCTGATGTTCTCCACCAAGCATAGGTATGGTAGCATAATTGAGATCCATTTGCAATGTGCCTCCTACTTTTTTATCCCATGACCTTGACAGAAGCATCCCAAATTTAGGAGGTATGTCATCCACAATAACATCCAACACCACACTTTTCATAGGTAACTGAGATAAAGTAACAACCATGTCTTTAATGACCCCCAAACATTTAACTTTCTTGGAGTCAAATGAAAATAGGTCTAGATAAGGCTTAGTGATGTCTAAACCTAATTCATCCATTACCACTTTTGGCAT
This sequence comes from Picea glauca, assembly GCA_000966675.3. Classification (NCBI taxonomy): domain Eukaryota; kingdom Viridiplantae; phylum Streptophyta; class Pinopsida; order Pinales; family Pinaceae; genus Picea; species Picea glauca. Next base: position 70,684 of record JZKD02S1615585.1, read on the forward strand.
GACATTGTGTGAAGATCCTAAATCCATTAAAAAATTATGCAATATTTTGTCATGAATGTTCAGAGATATGTAGAAATGAGGAAAGCATCAGACATGTCTTCAATATGAGGTTCAATGGTTATAGTAGGTTTTTCATCCTCAAGATTGATAGTATCTAAAAAAGTGACATGAGTAGGGAGATGCAATGCTTTGAGAACATATTTTCTAAAAGGATCTATTTTCATCAATTATATTAGAGGTATGGGGATTTTAATCTTATTAATTTCATTTTCCAAACTGAAAGAAGAAACATGCTTCTCATTTTCCTTTACATCTGTAGTACTAACCTTGATAGGTTTCTTTGGTTGTTGATCAGTTTTAACCCCTGAACTTTCTTTACTGACTCCTTATTTAACTGGAGCATTATATTTCTTGTTTGAAACAAGTATATCCACTTTGGGTATGATTGATTTGGAACTAAGATCATATTTTTTCCTTTCAGGTTCTTTCTGGATAATTTCATCAGCATCCCCTTCTTTAGACTAATTTAGTATAAGAGCATATTCATAATATTGTTGTGTCAAATTAGTAGGAGACAATTATGTATCATTTAAATTCACTGTAGGATCATCTTCAATGTCATCCACTTCTTCCACTGCATTATTTTGAATAGGAGGAAACAATTTATGATCTTCTTGATTTATCCTTTCTCTGGGTAAGATTAGAGGTGCATTGTTAGGCCTCCTAAACTAGTTAGGATTTTGTATCCACCTTCCTATGTAGGTCTGCTAGGTTGTGTTGTTTTCATATTCAACCTAGCCATTTCAGATATCAAGTTTTTCAATATTTTGTACATTTCATCCATCTTAGAATCAGATGGTGTATGAGAACAAGAAGGAGGTTCTTATTTCTATTTTTTTCCCATCTCTATCACCCCCGGACTTCAACTTCTCTGCTGATAGTGTGTTGGATTATACCTCAATGGTTGCTTCCTGCATCAGAATCAAAGTATCGAACCTCCTTTCTCTTAACAACAGAGAAAACTCAGCATCAAAGGCATTGGAAAAAGTAATTTTGGATGATTATTCTGTGGGCTTGATTTCATCTGGAATTTTACTATACATTTTATTAAACCTTTTAGTAAAAACAGATATAGATTCTCCTTGTTTTCTTTTCAAAGCACCAAATTTAGTGATGTAAGATAAGTAGTCTTTCTTATCCCCCCAGTTCCTTAAAAATGTATCATCTAGTGCATCAATATCAACAATTGAATTGGGAGGTAGGATTCTAATACATTTCCTTTCCTTGCCATCTAAACTTTGCACAAAAAGTCTCATCCAAACATCTGCATGCTCCACATTAAAATTATCTACAAAACTGTAGAATGAATTTGGGTCTTCTTCAACAATGAATTCTCCCTCTCCATTGAATATTGGTAAATACTTCATGTAATCACTAGGTGGGAAAGCATACAGGACTTGTGGCAGGTTTAGTGGTGCATATTTGGCTGCAACAATTGCATCCATTCTATTTACAACCATATTTACCACAATTGGTGTTTGGACTGTAGGAGTGAGAAGAACTAGTGATGTAGAAATAGAGATAGTTCCTTGAGTGGAGGAACTTAACTGAACTGAGATAAGTCTTTGATCTTTAGACAATAGAGGTTTATTTTCTAGACAAAAGTAAGTTGAAGGTTCCATAAAAAAGAGGATTTTCAAAGGAATAATAACGTGGTATGTTCTCTTCAGAAGAAAAGGATTGAGGTGATGATGAGAGTGTATCTGGTTCTCTTTTAATGTCTTTGGTAAAATATTTCAAATCTTCAACTACATATAAATTATTTGTTTTTTCATTTTCAATGAGCTCAACAAAGAATTTCCATTGATTTAAATTCAGTTATGAGATAGTTGAAGGAAAAGAAACAGTAACAGGATCAACAATAGGATTTGTTTCACTCTCAGGAATCACTTTTCAATTGGTGTGAGTTTGATAGTTTTAGAAGAATCTCCTTGAGTATTAGTAGAAGACAAATTTTCTTTTGAAAGAGAGGATTTTCCAGGAGTGATTTTAGGTTTTCTCAATAGATTTTCAGGGTCTGGCACTGCTGCAACAGGCTTGGGATCTGGGTTTTTCCTGGTTGCTTCTTTATTTGTAGAGGATTTGGAAGTTGGAGGAACTTTAGGTCCTTTTCTTTCTATTTTAGTAGCTATAATTACCACAGAGGAGTCACCAGATGAAAAATACATAGTCTCGTGTAAATTTCCAAAATCTTGTCCACCATCAAGATTTGAATATGATCTTGTCGTTCTCCAAGGGAAAATATATTCATTTATTCATCCCCGAAAATGGTGCCAAAATATGTTAGTCCCTAAAGTTGCACTTGACTATGAGAGGGAAATCTAGGGCATCATCAGGTTATTGCAATGGTGTTTTAAGGGTTTTATGAATAGGTTTTTAGAAAGTGGTTGAAATCTAGTTCAAGGATTCAAATAAACATATAACTCAATGTAAAATTCAGAAAACATCCCATTGATTTAGTAAATGGTAGTCACATTAATAGATCAGACAATAATGTAAATAAAGAAGAGAATATGTGAGAGTATCTAGTTTGTCAACTCCATATACATTTCTTATTTCAAAATATCATTGAGAAACAAGAACATATAGTTGAAGACAATCTTGATAATAAACAAAAACAACAAAATTTTCATTGTATTACTTAAAATCAAGAAATCAAATGCATTGCAATAGAATAAACGAATTCAAGTAAGAAAAGAAATAGAATAAGATATGAAAGAGGATCTGACCATAAACATGCCTTTTCCATTTATGATCAATATGGAATATAAATTTTCTTACAATGGATTTTACAAAAAGGTCCCTGAATGCCCAACTTATCGACCTTCATTCAATCTTTCTTGTGTGTATTTAAATTACACAGAGTATTCTTGTAGATCCTATTTTCTAGTTTACAATTTTTCAATAGGATCTTGTCAATGCCTATTTCCTAGGAAAATTTTCTCTAACGATCACGTATAATGCCTATATAGTAGAGGGCTCAAAAGTCAATCCAAATATAGATTAGGAAATACCATTACAAAAACTAGAAAATACCACAAAAATGGGAACCCTATCTTGCTGAGTTGTTCCATTCGAGATATCAAAAGTTTCATTTAATCCAAAAATTAGGAATCAAACTGTTCATCTTTACTTCCTGAGCAACAACATCGAACAATAAAAATTGAAGCAAAATTCTTCATGTCCCATCATGGTATGATGACTGCACTAGCCCCGGTGTCTCTTTGTTTAATCTTGGTTGTTAACAAAACTTTATTCCAATATAGCCTGAAATTGGATTTTCTTACCTCTTTAAGTAATGCCTTATGTTCTTTTCTTTTCCTTTTAAAATCATGTATCTTTTCTTGTTTTTTTGCATTCCATTTCTCAACCAAAGATTTTTCTTTATTTAATTGTTTTATCATACTATGTAGCTCCTTTACTTTGTCTTTTTCCTTTCTTGCTTTCACTTTAAATTCTGGATATTCCTCTACAGGGGTAGGTCAATTCAGATCTATAGAAACTTGAGGTTTTATTAATTCAATAACATATTTTGAAGATAGTCCATAACTAATATCTTCATCCTCAGTGCTATCAGAATATTTGGTTTCTGGAAGGTCTTGCCTATGGTCTGGTTCTGCAAAAAGATCATCTATGTCATCATAAATTGCATTTGTACCCTTAAACACATTCAGATCCTGAATTTGATTTTGTAGTTTCTCTGGTCATAGGTCTTCTGGACTACTAGAAATTTTCTTTCCCTTTTCTTTTTTCTTCCTCACGTCCTCAGATTCTTTCTCAGTTCTGTGTAGAGAAGATGCCACTGCCTGTTTTTTGATCCCCTTCTTAGAATCCTCTGAATTATCTTCTATAATTATAATATTCTCCTTCTTGATGGAAGGATGAAAAATTGCTTTTGAATTCAATCTAAATTTAATGGCAGCTTTGGTGGAATTCCTTCTAGTGAATTTATGTATGGGTGTTTTCTTTTTGCTCTATTTTTTACCCTTTACATTCTTCTTACCTGTAGATTGTTGTTTCTATTTTACTGGAGTATGAACTGGGCTTGTAGTGTAATCCTCATATTCATTAATTTCCCTCTTTATATCTGGATCAGGATAGATGTCATATTCTTCATTCATTTTAGGCTTCTTACCTCGACTAGTGGTACCTTTCTCATGGTCTTCACCTACAGGAAAATCCCCAATAGCTTGTTGAGGTTGCAATTTTCTCTTACTAGCATGAGTTACCCTAGCTGTAGGTGAATCATCTTTTATTAAGACCTCGGTGGCTTGAGTAGTCTATTTCTGTTTGTTTGGTTTCTTCCCCTTGACAATTTTGGATTTAGTTGACTATAAATCCAGTTTTAAAGAATGGATTAACCAATCCCAGGATCTATGGAATTTAAGGAGAAGACTACTAATTTTATAATAAAACCCGGATGAAAGAAAATAGGGTAAGTTAAGAGGATAATCACCATTTATGTGAATCAACAATATGATATGATAGAGATAAACCAAGGAAAACCTGCATTCACATGTAATGTTCCTGTGGATAATTAGCAAGGAAGTGTGCCATTCTTTCCTTACCCAGCTATGTGGTATACCCTTGCTCCAGTTAGGGTTTTTCTTCTCTAGAATTAGAAACCGATTTACAAATTCCATGAAAACCTTCTCCTTATTCCACCATCTTTCTCCATACACTAGTAATCTACAAGATTTAACAATAGAATGTTCTGTCACATGCATCATAATTTTTCCAACCACAGATTCGAAGCCATCAAAATTTTGTGCAAAAACCATCGAGATTTGTTTATCATGCCCCTGTAATGTTGAGAAAATTCAAACGAACCAACATCTTTGATTTTTTGCGCCATCTGAGGGAATGCTTCAAGAAATTTTGTGTCTTCTAGCTCTAGTCTGGTTATATGGCCACTCTTTTTTGGGTGCCATACTGCTAATATGATCCTATAGACAATTCAGAGAATATTGATGGTTAAATCCTCAATTCTCGATAGTTTTTTAAAGAAAAAAGTTATTTCTTGGTCTACAATCCATACATAAAATAGCATACATACTAAAATAGGAAGGTGATGATTTCATCCATGATGATCGGATGTGTTGATTTGATGTAGGTATGGAGAGTACAACTCAATCCTTCATATAATTTTGTTATCGTAAAAATAGAAACCCGAAATAGGTCATAAAGAAGTAGGAAATTATTCTAATTATGATTTGAAAATTTAGGACACGATCTAGGCAGGGTGGATCATGCAAAACCAAGATTATTCCCAGTGCTACAAGAATAATGCTATTCTTGTAGCGCCTTTTCTGACTTGGAAAATTTTGAAAATTCAAATAATGAAATGACAAGTGATGTGACAAAAAAATATCATATCAAATCCTAATCTTTAAAAAAATCAAAAATCATTTAAAAAGTGCAATAAAAAATAATCTTCCAAGCCAAGAGGTAAAAACAAAGTTTTTGACAGAAAATCATGAAAAAGGAGAGGACAGGGACTAGGGACACTCACTCAATAAAAAAAAAGGTGAGAGACTAACATTGGCTCCGTCTTGGGATACAGTTTGATGATGAAGCTTTAAGTACTGCTGACCAATGCCTTAATATCCTTCTGATTCTCTTTATTTCCCTGTTATGTCATCCTTTATTTAAAACCATAGAATGTAAAGAAAAAGTTCCATTGGGTATATGGAGTCTTTATTTGAGTTCAAAAAGTAAAACCTACTGTAAAAACTAAATTTTTTTACTGATCTTAAAGGAAATAATGCTTGAGAAATATCCCATTTACTGGGCATCCTAAAATCTCACTATCATCCAAATTATGTAAGAGAAAAGTATTGTTGTTCATGACCTTGACTACTTTGAAAGGACCATACCATAAATTTTCAAACTTACCATGTTTATCTTTATCCTTTCTTCTAGCATCCCATATCAATACAATATCTCCTTCTTTGTCTTCTTATCAAACGTTGATTTGAATTTTCTCTGATGAATAACAACTTTCTGATCCAACTTTTCTATAACCTGTTGAACCTCTATCATCTGGAAAATCCTCCTTTGAATGTCATTGGGTTCTTCTAACTAATATTACATAAATTTAAGAACATGTAAACCCAATTGAGTTGGAAAAACATCCTTTGTTCCATACACCATTTGGAAAGGGGAAGTTCCAATAAATTTCTTATTATTAATCCGATCATCCCATAGGGAAAATTTTAACTTAGAATCCCATGACCTTTTGTTTTCTGTCAATAGTTTTTTGATAATCCTTATGAGGATTTTATTGGATGATTTTGCAAACCCATTTCCTTGGGGATAGTAAGGAGTGGAGTGGACCAATTTGATGTTATACTTATTACAAAAATCAATCATTGATTTGTTGATTAAGGTTGGTTGTCATTGATTTCAACCCTTGAAGAAAGTCTGGTAGCGAATTTCGGTAGCACAAAGGTTTGGGTAATGGACCCAAGGTTGTTTCATGAATAATTGTATGAGTTTTAATATATTTGAAGGTAATACTATTCTATATGGATATTACATGTCATTTCATTTTTTTTGGTATGTGGAACATCACATAGGTCCTCATGGTTTGAGAGTTATGGCCTTACGAAGTTGGAGGACCCTCATATGTTGGCTTGAAGCCCCAAAATGTCAAAGAAGTCAAAGAGATTGCAAAGAATAATTACTATTTAAATGATAAAGTAAAGTGACAAAGTCAAGAAGGATTATTTAAATAATAAAGTGAAGTGACAAAATCAAAGAAGATTATTTAAATGATAAAGTGAAGTGACAAAGTCAAGGAAGAATATTTAAATGATAAAGTAATGGGGAACTTTCTAATTATGGAAAGTGGTTAAACCTTAAAATGAGGAAAATAGGTTAAGTGAACTATAAATGGGTTAAGTGACCTAGAAATAGGTTAAGTGACCTATAAATGAGTAAAGTGACATAGAAATAGGTTAAGTGACCTAGAAATGGGTTAAGTGACCTAGAAGATGGAGAGTATAAATAAGAGGCAAGGCTCTCTCATTTTACATCATACTTGAGAATATTGAATATCTATAGGTGACTGAGGTAACCAAAGGATATCTAAGCCAAATTTCAGAGGGAAGGTGAAGAAAATAATGTCGGAATTCAAGGGAGAATAAATTCTTTTGATGATGCTTTCTAAGGTATGTTATTTACAGGTCATATCACCATTTTCACAATAACATTTTTTCTAGAATGATTCAGACTGTGAAATTGATAGGACACTGAGAAAAAATATCCAATTATTTGTGGTAAAACATTCATCTTGTGGGTCATTTTATTTTTTGCATTACACTCCATGGAAAATAGGGTTTGTGGCTAGTCCTGAAACTAGTCTAAAACAAGTGTTTCGGGTAAAAACATCATAACTTATTCATAACAGATCCAAATTCAGTAAGACAAAATGTTTTGGTTAGAGTACAATCTATAGTATGTTGTGTAACATTTTTATATCAATTTAACAAATATTACTTGCGGGTAATGCTCTACAAGGTCTCTCTCTACATTAAGCCATAATTCAGCAAGGTATGTCATTTTTGCTATAACTCCTTTTCTGAGAGGTTCCAAGTAGTGACACTTGGAGTAATTGCATAAAAAACACTAAATAAATTTTTGTATCAATTTCATTTCTTTATTCATTATAGGTACATAGTTATGATTATTTCAAGTTAGGGTTGTTGACTAATCCAAAACTAGTCATGTGAGACTAAAGAAAAGTTCGATGAAAATGCTAGTCTCTTGTTGTTAAAGTTAAGGAAGGTTTGCAGGTATTTTATCATATACACCGGGTCTATTACAGAGTTACAAATCATATTTGGATGATGAAATTGATGAGGGATTTTGGTTAAGGTATTTGTTGGGTACAAGGTAGAGACAAGTAGTTGATGAGTTGGCAGATACGCAAGGTGTATAGTTGATGGTGTTGGTACATATTGATGAGTAATAGTTGATGAGCAGTTGAAAAATGATTGGTACATAGTTGGATGCTATTGTTTATGGTACAGGTTGATTACGGGTTGGTACATAGTTGGATGCACTTGTTTATGGTACAGTTTGATTACAGGTTGGTTGGTACAGGTTGATGCATGGTTGATGCACTTGTTTATGGTACAGATTTATTACAGGTTGAGTTACAGGTTGATGCATGGTTGATGCATGGTTAAGTTTTATTGGTACAATTTTACAACGATATATATCACAGTGATAGTGTGATAGTGGCTCCATCATTCTACTTCTACTTTAGGGTGGTTCGACAGGGAAAGAACAGGTGGTTGTACCCACCTTCTAGTTGTAACCAAAGAACATAGGGGGGTGTAGCCTCCTTCTGGCTCTAGCCAAAGAATAGGGGAGTTGGAGCTTCCTTCAGGTTGTGGCCTGAGAAAGAAGGGGGTTGGAGCCTCCTTCCAGTTGCAGCTGGAAAACAAAGGAAGTTGGTGCTTCCAATGAATGTAATTCTTCAAGACATATAATAAAAAGCATTTTGTGTTTTTCTCCCGCTTTGGGTTTCCACGTAAAACACTGGTGTACTGTGTATTTGTATGATTGTTCATTTGTTCATTTCTTATTTACTCTGCAGTTATTGGATGATAATGCTACATTGATATAACACTTGGATTATATGGTTAAAAAGGATTACATTTCTCTATTACTGATTCACCCCCCCTCTCAGTAATCCAACAATTGGTATCAGAGCAAGTTCCTTCAGAAATTAGTTTAACCACTGAAAGGTAGATCACAGAGAGAAACAACTTGTATAAAAATGGAATACCATAGTTCAATGGAAAGAAGTATGCATTTTGGAGCATAAGGATGAAAACATATATACAGGCACAGGGATTTGAAATTTGGAAATCAATTTTAGATGGATACACAGCACTAGCAGTTCTGCCAACAAATGACAAAGCAGTGAAACACGGTCAAAATAATTCCAAATCCAAAAATTCACTTCTGAATGGGCTTAGTGAAACAGTATTCACCAAATTTGCACATTGTAAATCCGCTAAAGAGATTTGGGACAAACTTCAAAATAGTTATGAAGGATATTCAAAAGTCAAAGAAACAAATCTTCAAACTTATAGAGGCCATTTCAAAGAACTTAAGATGAAGGAAGATGAAAACATTGCAGCTTACTTCTTACAAGTTGATGAAATAGTAAATGAAATCATAGGATTGGGAGAAGAAATTAAAGAATTTGTAATTGTTCAAAAATTACTAAGATCTCTTCCTATGATATTTGACCCTAAGATATCAGCACTAGAACAAAGATCATATCTAAACTCAATAATCATGGATGAATTATATGGAATATTCATATCATATGAAATGAGAACTGAACAGGAAAATCTAGATATAAAAGAAGCAGCCTTCAAATAATCCAAAAAGTCAAAGCAAAAGGGAAGGAAAAAAAGAAGAACATAGCAACAACAATGACATATCGGAAGATGATGAAGAAGTGGCCAACTTTGTCAAATGACTGAACAAGGGAAATGACAGTAGGTATAGAGGTAAGATTCCTTTAATTTGTTTTAATTGTGATGGTATTGGTCATTTTTATAGTAAATGTCCTTATAAGAAAAAGAGAAATGATGAAGGTTACTCAAAAGGCAAACAAACATATAAAGGCAAAAGAACCAAAAAGAAAGTTTTCAAGAAATGTTTATGCACCAAAGAAGACATCTCATCATCATATGAAGATGAAGTCAATGAAAGTGATACAGAAAGAGTTATATTCATGGCAGTAGAACACTTTGATAAAGAAGACTCCGAAGAAGAATATGAAGAAGTCGAAGAAGAATATGAAGAAGCCCAAGAAGAATATGAAGAAGTTGAAGAAGAAATTGAAGAGGAAGAAGTTGACTACCAAGAGGAATTAATGTGTTCCATAGAAGTTATCAAAAGAGAAAAGAAGAAACAAAAGAAACCACAAGCATAACTAGACAAGAAATAAGACACTCAATAACTAGAACAAATGATCACAAATTTGAAGGTTCAAATAGAAGAAGATAAAAGAATTGAAGAATCACTCAAAGAAAAATTAGAAGAAAAAGACAAGATCATTGAAAATTTGGAAGCACAGATTGTCACAGTAATAAAGGATCCTCAAAAGAAAAATATGCAGAACAACTCAAAAGTTTTGGATGACATTATCAACAGTCAAAAATATCATCATGACAAGTCTGGACTTGGATACAATCAGATAGAAAAAGAATCAAGATCTAAAACAACAGAGCAAGAAACATATCCAAAAAGCTATGAAGAAACAATCAAGGGGGATAGGAATATCTACAAGGAAGATTACAGG
>JZKD02S1615585.1:86465-100457 GCA_000966675.3 Picea glauca
TCAGTAATCCAACATGAGTTTGATTTGAAAGCTTGATCATTGTCAGTGACTAGCTTCTTAGGACAACCAAATCTAGAAAAAATATGCCCTTCAAGAAATTCCATGATTAACTTGTTTGTTGCATTCCGAGTTGGGATTGCTTCAATCCACTTGGTAAAGTAATCTGTGGATGTAATTATCCATTTATGTTGTACAAAAGATGAAGGATTGATTTCTCAAATGAAGTCTAGGCCCCTTTTTTGAAAATGTCCATTAGAAATAATGGGTTTTAAGGGAAGAGAAAAAAGTTTTTGTTTTGTTGCAAAATTTTGACATGGTTCACATGCCCTCACTTGAGAAAATATGTTTGAAAATAGTACATGCCAATAGTAGCTTTCTCTTAGAATTTTGAAATAAGTAGCTTTCCAATGGCGATGTCCCCCACAAACACCCTAGTGTAAGTCACAAAAAATATGTTTTTCTTCCTCTTCATCAACACACCTTAACAGAAGTCCATTAGGATCTTTCCAAAATAAGATTTAATCAATAATTCAATATTTCACTGATTTAAATTTAAGTGATCTGAACTTGGATTTATCTAAATCAGGAGGAGACTGAAGATTTAGTAGAAAAAATATAATATCTTTGTACCATGGTGAGGAAAACTATTTGTTGTTTTTCCTGTGAGCCAGTTTCCTCAATCTGAAATGATGAATTATGTGATTTGCTGGAGAAATTATACAGTCCAATTTCTCTGCAATTTGACTCTGTCATTAATTTGGCAAGGCCTTGTCCTTTTATTAACTGGGTGGGATTTATAGTCAGATTATATTCCACAATTTTACTTATCCACTTTCCCCTCTTTCCTTCACAATCAAGTTGAACCAAAATTTATTTAATTGCACTACTTGGAACATATGCAGTAATATCATATTGTACAACATATACCCTGAAATATTTTAGATCCTTTACTATAGAATATGCTTGTTTCTCCATAATATCATATTTTAGTTCAGAATCTCTGAGATTCTTGCTAAAGAAAGAGATAGGTTGCCCACACCCCTGATCATTTCTTTGTAAGAGAACAACAGTTATAGTGTCTTCAGAAGAAAATGAAAAAATCAAAAAATCCTTTGAGTAATTAGGGATGATGAGGACAGGTGCATGGATAAGAGCCTGCTTAATATTTTCAAAATATTCTTTGGCTTCTGGTATCCATTTTATTTCTTCATCCTTCTTTAACATATAAGTAATGTACTTGATGATTTCTACAAAATTTGGTATAAATCTTCTTAAAAAATTGATTTTACCTATGAAGGATTGGATAGACTTCTTGTTTCTTGGAGTGTCTATATATTGAATGGCCTTTACTCTTTCAATATATATCTTGATTCCTTATGGTGAAAAAATATGTACTAAAAGTTTTCCTTCTTCCATAGCAAAATGATATTTTTTAGGATTTAATGATATACCATACCTCCTGCATTTTTTATATGTTTGCTTCAAATGCTGCAAGTGTTCTTCATTAGAGGTTGAAAACATAGTAATATCATCAAGATAAATAACCATAATTCTGTCTTTCTTACCAACAAATGCAATATCCATAACTCTCTGAAATTTTGTTCCTACATTCATTAATCCAAAAAGCATCTTTCCATACATGAAAGTGCCCCAAGGAATGGTAAACGTTGTTTTCTTCTTATCTTCCTCCATTACTGATATCTTATTATACCTCGAATATCCATCAAGCATAGAGATCCTCTTTTCCCCTACTACTCTTTGTAAAATATGTTCCATTTTAGGTAATGGATAATTGTCCTTTAGAGAACATCTGTTTAGATTTATGAAGTCTACACAAAGCCTTATCTCTCCATTCTTTATCCTAAGAGGTACTAAATTAGCTACCCACTCTGAGTATCTCAGTGGTACTATAATTTTAGCATCCAACAACCTTTTCAGTTATTTTTCTATTATAGGTAGAAACAATGGATTGAATTGTCTAGATTTCTGCTTAAAAGGTTTGGATCCGGGATTTAAAGGAATCTTTTGCTGCATAATATCTGTATCAAAGACCTTTAGGTCTTCATAAGACTAGACAAATACATTTGGAAACTATTTCATCAAATTGACATACTTATGTCTTTGTTTTTCTGACAGTTTTCTAGATAATTTCACCATCTTAGGATTTGAATCTGAATTGATATCACAGTCTATCACATCGGTCTCCTATGTTTGAATAACAAGTTTTCTTGAAACATCATTGTGGTCAAATAATATCTCAATTGGAACCAAGCCCTTTGGCGGATGATTTGTTTCCAACTCAATAATTTTATGCCCAACAATATTGTCTTGAAGGACATTTGCAACATGAACTTCCACATCATCATTTTCATTATCTTGATCTATTGAAATATTAGAAAACTCATCAATGGTATCCAAGAACCTTTTAATTTCCTGGTCATATTTAAAAAATTTCCAATTTTTTATGTTATTTGGTATTGAGGGTATGTGTCTTACCTCAATCTCAAATTTTAAATTGGGAAATATTGGAGTTATGAAATTATTGGCTGCAAGTGCTAAAGAATCTGCCTATTGATTCAAATTCCTATGTACAAAAGTGATATTGAAGGCCAAAAATAAAGTATCAACATAATCCTACACCTCATTCCTATACTGATTTAACCTCTGTTGTTTGGCCTGATAAATTCTTTTTATCTAATGGATGATAAGTTCTGAATCTCCAAAAACATAAATTTTATCTATGCCCATATTTTTAGCAACTTTCAATCCTAACAGTAGAGATTCATATTCAATGATGTTGTTGGTTGTATCCAATTTCAGTTTGTATGACAGAGGAATAACTTCTTTGGTAGGAGAAATGAAAACAATCCCGGCTCTAGAGCCTTATTTTGAACAAGCCCCAATAGCCTATAGTCCCTCATTCCCCACCTTCATGTCCCACCCCAAGAAGTGTGCCCCTTCTCTACTCAACAGTCCTTTGGCTGCCCCACTTCCTTTCCGGGATTCAACAACAAGCCGGAAAAGAAGTCTCAAAGCCCTATAGTTGCAGTTTATCACCTTCGAGAAATCAATTCCTAGCAATTCTCTCACCTATAGAGATTTCCCACAGGCCTGACAACCCACCTCTTCAATATCCCATGGGCTTGACAACTCGCTTCTTCAGTCCAGCTCTCAAGCTAACCATGTACACAAACATGTATGGGTACGGATACAGATTTAGGTATAGTGACATGGAGGTATGGAAGACAACTTGTTGAGTGAGTGAATGATCATGGAAAGATGGGATGGATGACTGAATGATGGAAGGAATGGGAAAATGAACTAAGCCCAAACTATATGTATGCATGTTCCCAACTTGACACTTGTCATGTTGGGAGCTACTTTGGCCCACTTGTCCCCAACCTTAGAACTTAGGATAAAATAAGTATCCATTCTTTATACTTAATAAATATTAATATAATATTCCTTTTTGGCTTAAGCTCCCTAGCTTATCCCTTTTCTTAACTTTTAGACCCCCTTTCCCTAACTAGTGGAGTTTAGTCCCCCATACTCTTTTATCATGGTTGGTCTATGCGTAACGATGTATTTTATATTAATGATGAGACATATACAAAAATAGGCTCAATAGCCTTCAAAATATAGGCTCTCCATCCTAATCATCACAAAATTGGCTCACCAAAATATAAAACACAACATATACACAAAATCTCCCTGGCCTCAAAATCGTGTGCACTTAAGTTGCTACACGCGGTATCCTGGGATGTGCACACTTCATCATTTTAGTGCGCAGTACATGCACACACTATGCCATGAAAGGTGCATACAAAAATGATATCAAACAACTCACCAGCTTACACACATTTGTATTTACATTTACAATTGGGTTCGACCTAGGGATATTACAAACCCCTCCCCTTATTTATGCATTGTCCCCAGTGCATTATGTACACATATACAACAAAAATTTCAAAAATACTCAAAAAGATGTTGGTATTCTACCTGTATTTCATCCTCATTCTCCCAAGTAGCGTCCTCATGACCATACTAGGTCCATTGGACCTTTACAAGCCCTATGGCTCAATTCCAAAGTTGTTTGATTTTCCGATCCAGAATGTGTACCTGATGCACTTGAAAAGCACCTTCTTGCTCCACCTAAATCACATTCCAATCAATAACATGATTAGCATCAGGTATATATTTCTTGAGAAATGTGTTAGCACTGAGATTCACCCTCAGATTGTGGAAGGATAAGCCTAGTGCCCATCAGATTTTTTTGGTGGATGTTGGTTTTATATGAGTAGAGGTCAAATGGACAAAACTCAAAATATGAATGATGTTAAACACAGAACTAGATAAGAAATGCATAGGGAAGTGAGGGCCACATCTTCAGTCAGTGAATTGAGTTTAAATGTGAGTAGAGGGAAGAATTAGTGAGAAAGGTGAACAAGATTGTTATGGGCATCAGGATTTCCAGTAGCTTGGAGAAGAAAAACACAGACCCAATATCACTCTTAAGTTCATGTTTCAGACACTAAAATATGTATAAACAAAGTCACAACAACATGATAATCAAACCTTCATCACGATGTTGCTGCAAAAACTCGACTGTATCCTCCATGCCCGAGTTATTTAGTGTGGGAGAGAAAAAGATAACAAGGGAGCTGGCTAAAACTGGTCACGATATTGTTGTGATCAAACCTGCATAACAACAACATAACAACCCTCTACTGGATCTTCCATGCCCGAGTTTCTTAACACAACTATTACAAAAAAATTGAAAGAGGTTGAATTCTATTAATCTGAAAGTCTCAAATCTTATACATCACCAGCCAACAGTTCTGGCATGAAAACATTACAAAATCAGGAGCTCTGCTCAACTAGTTGACCACCTAACAAAATAACAAAACTAATTATATAACTCAGAACAATTCTCTAGTCCCAAGAGTGTGACCTAGCCACTACAGTCAAAGCTTTGCATTGAAGAGCTCTCTGTCAGACTGAACATGCACACATTCTTCTGCCAGACTGTGCATGTAGTCCTTTGTCAGAATTCCCATATAGTTCTCAGTCGGACTCGAGCTTAGAATAATTCGTCCTTTTAATATTTCCATTTATGGGGGGATACGATGTTTCAACCACCACCCTCACTTCATTAACTATGTCATCAAGATCAGGATGGGGCCTTCTGATCTTTTGTCACCTGTATTTTCTGGATGCTTGTAGGGAAACTAGTAGGCGGACGTGGACGCCGACAAAGGTTAGTTGGAGAGGTGCTTTGGTGAAAACTTGAAAGGCACAATGGGTGAACGATGTCCATGTGGAAGTATGTGTTTGGTGGTGACTGAGAATGGGTGAGAGAAAGAATTCGGAGGGATGAGGTGTAAAGGTATGAAGGTGATGTGGTGAGGGGAAAGGATGTGGAGGTGGAGCAATGTGATAGGTCAGGGAGTAAACAACGATAACAGTGGAGGTGAAAAGGAGAGAAGTGGAACAAGTGTGAGGAGGTGAGAGGGAGAGATGTGGAACAGGTGGAAAGGAAAAGGCTTATGGTAGCTGTGAGTGGAGGACAGGTGTCGCGTAGGAGCGTGGGAGATATTAGGAGGGAGTCTGGCAGTTAGATCGGAGGGGGGGGTAGGCAGTAAGCATAAAGAGTGGGTGGGTTCGAGTTGTTGTGGAAGCGACATGTCGTGGGGGGGCCATGCCATAAAACCACTAACTCGGACCCCCTCCACCCGTTAAAGGAAGAAAGGACCAGGGGGGGTTTTCTGAGTTGCTACTGCTGATCGTATATCTAAGCACGCCTCACTCAACCATTGAGATATGTGTGCTCCTTATCCACCAACTCAGACCCCCCCCACTGCTAAAGGAAGAAAGGTCAGGGGGTCCAATATTCAATGTCGGTCATAGATATGAGTGCACCTCACTCAGCCGCAGATCTGAGCGCACTCTTTAGCCGCAACGTGCCCAAAATTCCAAGTTTCCAAAGACTTAGGATAAAAATATATTGTGGGTCACACTAAGTCCTCCCTTCTTCATTTTTTCACCAAGGGGTTGTTTCCTAAGGAAACAAAATCAATCATCAAAATTCCTTATGCTAACGCAATGATACATGGAATACATT
The DNA here is from genome assembly GCA_000966675.3 of Picea glauca. Taxonomy (NCBI): domain Eukaryota; kingdom Viridiplantae; phylum Streptophyta; class Pinopsida; order Pinales; family Pinaceae; genus Picea; species Picea glauca. The sequence continues at coordinate 92,587 of JZKD02S1615585.1, forward strand.
ATGAACAGACATAGATGCAGGAAATGAAATCATATAATCTACTGGACCAATCCTCTCTAGGATTTCAAATGGCCCACAATAGCGAGTTGCCAAATTTGAACAGTTTCCCAACTTCAAGGAACTTTTGTTGTCCTTCACTTTCAAGACTAGATGGTCCCCAACTTTAAATTCCCTATGATTTATGCCCTTATCAACATAGCTTTTCTGCCTGTCTTGGGAAACCTTTAAATTTTGTTTTATTTTCAACATTTTCTCCTCCATTTTCCAGAGTAAATCTGGCCCAATCATTGCTCTATCTGTTGGGTTATCCCAACTTACTGGTGTGTTTCACTTTCTTCCATAAAGTTCCTCAAATGGGCTCATCTTTAGAGATGTTTGGTACCCATTGTTATAAGGAAACTATACTAAGTGTAGGTAGTCTTCCCATTTTGATGGTTTATCCATAACATACATCCTCAACATATCCTCGATCACTTGATTCACCTTCTTTGTTTGTCCATCTGATTATGGATGATAAGCTATATTAAAATTCAAATTTGTTCCAAATCCATTAAATAATCCTTTCCAAAACAAATTGAGGTAAATTTTGGATCTCTGTCAGACACAATTGTCTTGGGTATACCATGTAATCTAGCAATTTCCCTCATATAAATATCAACAATCTTGGATTCCTTCTGAGTGAGCTTAACTGGAATAAAATGGGAAACTTTAGTAAGCTTATCCACCAATACCATGATAGAATCATGTTTCTTGTTTGTTCTGGGAAGTTTGGTGATGAAATCCACTGTTACAACTTCCCATTTCCACTCAGGAATGGGTAATGGTTGTAGAAAACCAGTTGGGTGTCTATGCTCAGCCTTTACCTTTTGACATTCCAAACATTTGGCAATAAAATCAGCAACCTCTTTCTTCATGCCTGGCCAATAATATTGGCTTTTGACAGCTGCAATAGTTTTCTGATAACCTGGGTGCCCAACATAAGGTACATTATGCATTTCTCTCAATATCAAAATTTTCAATTCATGAGAATTTGGTACATAAATTCTTCCTCTGTACTTCAGAATTTCATCATTGTCTAACTTGTATTCTTCAATTTTCTGCTGCAAATTACCTTGCCATAATGTTTCCACTAATTCCTTGTATTGCAAATCCAATTTTGCAGCCTATAAAATTTTGCGTTTCAAATATGATTGGTACATGATAATGGTTGTAGCATGAAATTCGTGCACTCTTCTGTTGAGTGAATCATCCACTTTGTTCTCTTTCCCTTTGATATGTTTTATATCAAAGTCATATTCACTTAGAAATTCTGACCATCTGCTTTTCCTAGCATTTAGAGTTGATTGGTCAAATAAATATTTTAGACCATTATGTCCTTAGCTCAAACCTTTTCCCCATGAGGTAGTGTCTCCATTTTCTTAAGGCATTCACTATGTATGCCAACTCCAAATCATGAGTGGCGTAGTGTCTTTCATGCTCCTTCAACTTCCTTGATTCATAACATATAACAAAACCATTTTAATTGAGGACTCCACCAAGTCCTTCTTTACATGCATTTCTTCATACAATGAAGTCTTCATTTGGGTCTACAATCCTTAGTATTGGAGAACTTGTTAATAATTTTTTCAAGTGTTGGAAACTCTTTTCGCAATCCAATGTCCACTAAAACTTCACACCCTTCTTTTGTAAGGAAGTGATTGGGTGTGCAATCTTTGAGAATCCTTCAATAAATATCATATAGTAGCCTTCAAGGACCATGAATGATCTGACCTCTGTCACATTCTTTGGACCATATATCCTAAAGGAGGTCTTGTTGATATCTTCCTTCTTAATCCTTACCTGATGGTATCATGACCTAAGATATATCTTTGAAAATATATTTTCATCCTTCAATTGATCAAAGAGATCATCAATCCTTGGCAGAGGATACTTGTTCTTTACAGTCACTTTATTCAACTGTCTGAAATCAATGCACAATCTTAATGTCCCATATTTCTTCTTCACGAACAAGACTGGGGCACCCCAAGGTGACACACTTGGGTGTATATATCCCTTCTTCAGAAGTTCTTCAAGATGCATTTGCAACTCCTTCAGCTCTAGTGTACTCATTCTGTAAGGAGTCTTTGACATTGGAGTTGCTCCAGGCATTAAATTTATAGAGAAATCAATATCTCTCTTTGGGGGTAGTCTTGGAACCTCCTTGAACACATCTTCAAAATCTTCTAGGACTGCATGATCTTCCAAATTTGGCACCTTATCTTTAGGTGTCTCTTCCATATGTGTTGCAAATACTTGACACCCTTTTCTATAACATTTCTTCAGCTGCAATGCTGAAATTTCTATGATGGTTATTTCCCTGGGAATTTCATGCACTTCCTTAGGTTCCCTTCCTCATCCAAGTAAGTAAATGCCTTATTATGAGAGTAAAAGATAGCATGATGTTGATCCAACCAATCCATCCCAATTAGAAATTCATAGGAACTTAAAGGAAAGATGTTCAAATCGGCCCTGGTGTTTAGTCCATTCATGTCCATACGACATGACTTAACCATCTCATTAAATTTTCTTTTGGCTCTTGTAGCCAACTACACCAACCAAGATTTTCCATGCTTGCTTCTTGGAAAATGCAAACTTTCCACCATATTAGGATCTATATAGCTATGACTATCTCCCGAATCAATTAAAATATAAATGGTTTTGTTGTTGATCATACCTTCCACTTCAATCATATGTGACTGATACTCTACTTTCTTGTTGTCCAGGGCTGCATAGATCCTTGGTACATTTCTACTAATGTCCTCCACTATTTCATCTTATTGTACATTTTGAACAGTCCTCACCTTTTCACCTCTTTGAGGACAATTTTTGAACATATGATCTCCTTTACAACCCCAACATTGAATGGGTGGATGCCTTGGCCTTTGACCCCCTGTCTCTAGCGTTTTGGGTTCTCTAGAAGTTGGTTGTCCTTGAGGATTATTTCTGAAGAATGGTGTCTCTGTTCCCTTCTTCCTCTGATCCATATTGAATTTCTTTTTGTCTTCCAAATATTTTTTGAAAGTTGGCCTTGCTTTTTGTTGATCGTATATGCATTTAGCTCACCTTATGGTCTCCTCCAATTTCTTGGGATCATCATATTGTATTTTGTCACTGATGAATGGTGACAATCCACTCAAATAACTTTGAATATTAACGGTCTCATCCTTGATGAAAGAAACATACTTTAGCAGTTCTAAAAACCTTCTTTCATATTCATCTATGGTCATACTCCCAAGCTTGAGTTCAAAGAACTCTTTCATTTTTTTGTCATAGAATCTCTTAGTCAAGTATTTATTATCAAAATACTTCTTGAATTCCCTCCAAGTAATACTTTTCTCTTTAATGTGCTACACCTGCATAAGATGATCCCACCACATGGATGCCGCTCCCTTGAGTTGATAGATGGAAATTCTTCCTTCTACGTGAGATGAATAATTATGAAATTGAAAATAATTTCTCATGCCCAACAACCATGTCTCTGCATTTTCATCCTTCTTGTGCTCACCATCAAATGTAGGAGGTTTGATTTTGTTCATTTATCCTCGTAGCTCATCCACCCCAGATATATTATGCTTCATGATAGGGGATGGACTTGAGATGATGTGTGCCCTATTATTGGAATGCCTCAGGGAGTGACGGTTATGTCTTCTAACACCTCTGGTTCTTCTTTTCTCATCAGGAGACCTGTGACTTCCTGATTTTCTTGAGCCACTCTCCTTAAATACAATTTATTTTTTATTATATTTAAGCTCTGCATTAAATTCATGTTGAAGTCCTCTTGCTACTCCTTGGCTATCATAATCCTTTCATTATCATATTTATGGATTTGGATATCCTTCTGCAAATTTTTAATGGTCTCTACCATATTCATGTTTTCATCCCTTCCTTCTCCATGTCCATTGGAGTTTGTTCCCTCAATGCCCAAATGGACATCCATCCCTCTAATCTCATCTTCTTGGTTGTAAGTACCCTATGCATATTCCATTCCTCTAGAATATATGTTGATCCTGATCCGATCTATTTGTTTTCAACTCTGCAAAATGTGTAGCCAACAAAACATTTTCAGGTTAACTGACTCAACAATTTCATGAAAAATATGAACCATTCTGGTTCAATAATATGTCAGAATTATTTCTTCTGATTTCCTAAAAATTGAATGCCCAGATAAATTTTCTAGGTGAATATTTATATTCTTTTGTCCAACACCTTTCCAACGCCTTCTCCCATTCTCAATTCTGAGTCTTGAGAAGAAAGTTATGGTTATTTGAAAATTGCCCATTATTTTTTCTGTTCACACTTCAAATTGGTGCAACTTTGCGCTGTAATTATGAATTTTTGCACCTACTCCATTGGCGTTTTCATAGGATCTCAATTGGGTTTCTTCATATACATATTTTAGATAGTCTGTCATAGTTTTGTTGACAGCCATTTCGAATTTTTATCCTATCCTTATAAGCTGGCTACACCAGTTTTTTGCAACCCCTGATTTTCATCGCAATCTTTGAATAAAACAACACTATTATTTCGCGCATTTGCACACCTCCCTTTGTTCTTGTTTTCACGACTGCAAGCGTGAAAACTTTGATTTCGGTGTCACATTAAAATCGTCACTGGATTAATATGGTCACTCTTGTCTATATGTTCATTGCATTTCCAATTTAATTATAGTCACACAGTTGGCAAGACACCAAAATCTTTACTCACTTGGCATTCTTTAATTGTTAGTGTGATTTCATTTTTATAAGATTGTGATGATTTGATAATGAGTGTCATTGAGTCCTTAATACAGTGGTGGTTTGATGTTTTATAGTMTTTTCATCRATTTCCTTGGCGCATTGGTTTCATGAAAACATTGACATGATGATTAGATCCTTAATTCAATAGTTTTATATATTGTATAAGTTCTATGGTCAATTTCTTATTTGAAACATTGTTTTGATTTTGAAAAACCATGCAAACGCTATGCTTGTGCAAACATTGGGGTCAACTTACCATATTTTTCGTTAATGGTTTAATTGGTTTTACTTTTAACACATTGMAATAGTGATATGAATCACCATATGCATCGTCGGTTGTACTTATGGAAATGACTGTTTTGCATGAGCTGAGCTAGCTCCACCACCCTCRCACACTTTGGCATTAATGTCTGCCTCCTTACCGGGTTACCTCTGTTGATTTTTGGGGAAATCTCTGAKTTTTGGGTCCTGCGTATACCTTGTCCAAACCATCAYTGTTCACCCTACTCACTGTGTGTTCTTTCTTGGCTCCTGTAGGGTGAATTTAAACCCCATGGTGTTCAGATTTAGTTACTGTTTGATTGCCATAGAAGACTTCCCCYGTGATTTCCCCTAGAGACACATTTGTGCGTGAGCGATTCTGGGCAAAATGTTTGGAATAAAATCAAACCCTTGAAAACCCAGAACCAGAATTAGCCCCTTTACCTTCTTCGCAAGCGGTTTCCTCATAAATCGCATTTTTACGGAGCTCTAGCCCGTGTTTTAGAGGTCAAGTTTCAAATCTTCTCCGTGGTTGAAAGGTGCATATTGGGTCTGTGTGCATTTTCTGAAACATCTATGAATTCTCCAGGCCTATGCCTCAGAACCCCTCTCACTCGTCCAGCCTCTCACACTCTTGAACCCTTGATCAATCCTCCCAGGTATGTGTTTTGACATCAATTTTGTTTTGTAAGTTTGCTTGAATTAATTTAACTGATTGAAGTTGTTTTCAATTAGCTCTGTTAGTTTTAATAGATTCGAAATGATTTTGTTATAGTCTGATCATCAAAAACAATTTTGTTGTGGATCCTGTATAGTAGATTCGTTTTGCTAAACTTAAATATAGCTATGATTTGATTATGCGATTTTATCATGCTCGGATTAGTATAAGCAATTGAGTTGTTTGTGATTCTGTTTGGTTTGCTTTGAAACAAGTCTGTTTCATTTTGAATAAATATTCTCGTTTGGATTTGGATTACATTCGACCTGTGCATAAGATTTATTTCCTAAAATCGTGTAGCTATGTTGATTGATACGATTTAGCATATCGATTGTGTCGTCTCTAATATAGTTCAATTGATTTCTTATGGTTTGATTTTGAAATGATTCCATATGCTTGAATTGGCATGATCCTTTATGTATGCAATGTATCAATATCAGAGTTTTCTTTGATAAATACAATGTAATCTATTAAATAAAAAAAACAACTCTGTTAGCTATGGATTTAAAAATGATTTTGTTAATGGCTGAGTCGGCATAAATTACTGCACGAAAAAATTAGTTGATCGGTTACAGTTTGTGTCGATTGGAATTGGTTTAAGAGATGATTTCGTTGTTTCTCCAACTGTCAATCGATTATGTATGTCCCGAATTGGTAATGAAAGTTGTTTGAAAAATCTCACATATCTTGTTACCATTTGATCAATTCAACTACGATTTCGTTTGTTTCAATTTGCATACAAGTTTGGTTTGGTGTGGCATGAATGATTCGCTCTGTTTGAAATTAGTAATTAAAGATTTGGTTTGATAAGTCTGATATATTTCTATTAGATTTGGATTGATTATAAACGATTCTATTTTCAAATTAGACCAGCTACAGAATCATTTGATTCTATTAGCTAGTCTTAAAATTTAGATTTTGGTTAATTTTATCAATAAAACTTTATCTAAAATGGTATATTCTTGTCCACCTGCAGGTACCTACAAATTTCAATGGCAAACTGAGCATGCTGTGGCAGTTTAGAAGATACTTGTTGTGATACTTGTTGTGATACTTGTTACAAATTTCAATGGCAAACTGAGCTTAAGTTAGAAATAGAGACTGGGGATATTATCCCCAGATTTTTGTTAATTTGCTTTGATAATTCCCACAGGGATGTTTTACCCTGTGATCTTTAAATACTTGTTATTTTTTTTGTAATGGGATCATCATCATCACTGTTGGGGGAACCCGAATATGGATTTATGATACAGACTGGGATGAAAGTTGATGTCTTGTAACAGCTTTAGCTTTCAATATATCAAACTTTTGTTTCAAGTTTTATTCATATCAGTTTGCAATTAATTATAGACTACTTTAGCTATCGTAATTCTTGCAGGTTGATGTGACTTGGTTTATGTGTTATCCATGTCTGATCTATCCTATTTTAAAAGTACAACAATTACTTTGTTTCAGTTTAATGAATTATAGGTTTACCTTTTTCGTTAAAAGAATCATTTTGTACAAATCTTTGCACACAGATTTATCTAAATGCGATGATTTGTAAATTATAAGATTGTTGTAATTTTTTATGTCTTGTTTGTCCTGTCATTTATACTTGAAGAGCACATCTTCTTTCCATTTACGAGAAGCTCGTGGAGAATCTGGTGCGGGTTTCCTCCCACCGAACAACTAAATCGACTATTGGATACAGGAGGAACCTGAAGCATTACTTCAGGTCAGTTTTCTATTTGTCATTTAATAGTTAGATTATTAGTGTTATTTAAGTAGTTTAGATAAATATATTAGTTTAGATTCATAGTTAGAATTATTATTTTAATTGTTCATCTTAGATAGTTTTTATTCTATTTCTTTTTCATAAAATTATAAAAATAAAAAAACAATAGTTTTGTTGTCTTAGGACAGATTACAAATGATTTTTGCAGGTTTTAATTTAAATCTGTAATTTGTAAATATTGTATATTTGTAATTGAAGATGATTCTATTGATAATTAAACATTTTCTTTTATAGAATTATAGTTGTATGATTTAGGTAATAGATTGTATATATGTAGTTTAGATTTGTTTATTAGTTTGTTTTAATTATTGTTTTTATTTAGATTAGTTTCTTAGTGTAG
>JZKD02S1615585.1:137734-148732 GCA_000966675.3 Picea glauca
GATTGTTGTTGGTCGTTTCCGTTTTACCGAACACATTGACTTGAATTTTCATAAGGTATTCTTCATATATAGATTGAGTCAAATGGGGAAAAGGGAAAGTGTCTTCAATACAGTGAATTTCCGGATCAAGCTCCTCTATCTCCTCTCCTTCCTCAAGAGAAACTAGGTTATATTGGAGAGGGGTTTGAATCCTTTGCTCATCTCTATATTTTCTCCTTTGTTCCCTTGGCAAAGCCTATGGAACATTTTTTCTAGGCCTCCTGAAGCCTTTGTTATCAGTATTTTGGGGATTTATATACATGGACTTCCCTTCCAACTCCCACCTTTCCATTCTAGCTGAAATTGATTTTAGCATTTTAGTTACCTCATCCGTCTGAAAGGGAAGGGGAGAGGAATTGGATGGGGAGGCCTCAAGCCTCTTCTTGGGTATGTCTCTATCATCCTTGTTCCTGATTCGGTAAACAACCAATATGTTAGATTCTACTTCCACGGCTACATCCTGCATGTGAGCCAGAGTAGTGGCTCTCCTTTCCCTCAACAGAAGGCACAAATCGGGATCAAAAGCACTAGCATAAGTGATCTTAGCAGAGGCTTCTAAGGGATTTATTTCAGTGGGGATATTATTGTACATTTTGTTGAATCTCTTGGAGAAGTCAGAGATAGACTCTCCTTCATTTATCTTCAAAGACCCAAACTCTGTCATGTAATACATGAAATATTTTTGTCTCCCCACTATCTCAAAAAGGCATTATCCAAAGCCTCGATCCCATCAATAGATCCAGGAGGCAGGGCCCTAAACCACTTTCTAGCCTCACCTTCAAGGCTATGGACGAAACTTCTCATCCATACGTCTGCATGCATGATAACATGATCATCTGTAAAACTGTAAAAGGCTTCAAGGTGTTCTTCTGCAACTATGTCCCCTTCGCCTATAAACTTGGGCAACTGCTTAAGGTATCCATCTACTGGAAGGGCATTGAGAGGCTGAGGTAACAAAAGGGGAGCATATCTAGCATCTATTATAGCCTCCATTCTGGTCATGGGGGGATTTTCTCTTGCCATAGGAATATTAGGTGGAGGAGAACTCAGAGGAGAAGGAGCTCGAATAGGGGATACTGGAAATGAGCTTCCAGGTGGGAGGGGAAACAATGGGGGATTTAGAGAGAAGGCTAAAGGGCTTGAGTCAGCAGATGCTTCTCTTTGTGCAGTAGTAGCAATAGTAACAAGAGGAGGAGTGGTAAAGCTAGGAGTGGGGAAATCTTCTGTGGTCTTGGGTCTACGCCGAGGTACAACTTCAGGGGAGAGGAGAGTGACAAGGATTTCTCCGTCTAATTCCAGACCAAGAGGGGAAAACTCAGTAGGAACACTCCTGAAATTCAGGAAATGGGAAACTTCTGAAACAGGTCTGCTAGGAAGCTAAGATGAAGAAAATGGATTTTCTACAGAAGGAGATAGAAAAATACTTGGTTCAGCGATGGACGTTTCTCCTTCGGAGGCCTTTCCTTTTCTGATAATCACCTCCAGATCAACTTCAAGTGTAGCTAGAGGCAGTTGTGGATGGGACCGCGTGTGTCTACCTCTGTAAGCCACAACTAAAACAACAGGTTTTCCACAGTGGAGTCTTCACAATGGAGTCTCTAGGTGCACAGTAGCAATCTCGTAGGGCTCTGATGGCTGATGCACCTTCAGAATCAGAGGCTCGATGTCATTCAATCCCAAGGAAAATTTTCAACTTCGTCCCCGACAATGGTACCAGAAATGTTGGCTACAGAATTCACTCCTGGATTGCAGTAGGAGTAAGCCTGAGGCCCATCATTTTATGTCACAATTTTTTTATAAAGGGGTTGATCGAATGGAAGTAAACTCAGAAAAATATCTCTCACTTAGAAAATTGGGTTGGAACAGAAAGGACATGTGAGGTCTTGATTTAACTTAAGCCAGTAAATTTGCATAGTGGTGAGTAAGTGGAGGGAAAGAAAGGGGAAAAGTCTCAGATGTGAGATCCTCTCAGATCGGAGAAACTTCAAATTAAACCTCAAATGTTGCAGAACTAATACAATCAAACATGCATTATATAGTTACAACAACACCCGACTGGATCATCCATATCCGGGATTTCATATTCAGAGGAAAAAGGAAAGGAGGAGGTTAGCCACCATTAAACAAGAAATCTCAAAATATCATTCTATAACTAGAGAACCGAAGTCTTTGTTAAATATTTACAGTTGGGAGCTTAGCTCTACCATCGATGGATTACAAAAATGGAAAAATTGCCTACATATACCCAAAGCCAATAACAACAACAAAACTGAGACTTATCATTGAAAACATTACGTCTGCATGTTTACGAGCAGACTGCACCTGCAGTCTCTGGACGGTCGAGCGCCCGTGTCAGACGCAATCAGGCTCCTGGAAACCCTGCAAAATAATTGACCTATCTTAGGTCTCTTTCTGGACTCTTTCTGGACTTTCCATTTATGGTGGAGACAATGTCTAACCACCACCAATCACCTCAATAAATGCATCCTTGGGATTGGGAATGACCCGACCAACTCTGCACTCTTGGGACGTGGAGGTCCTCTCGCGTTGCCAACTGGATCGACTGAATGGCCTAATGATAAGGCGTGGAGGCCGGAGAGAAGACTGGGGCACATGATTAGAAGTGGTGGATGAGCGGTGACTAGGCAGGGATGAGGAGAAACAACGAATGAGGAGGTGATGGGACATGATTGGTCGAGGGAGGATGCATTGCATATGATGGAGCAATGCGTAAAGGGAGGGACAGGTGTCGAAAGGAAAGATGTTGAAACTAGAATAAGGTGCGCCAGGATGGTGTTGAGTGGAGGTGAGATATGGAGTGAAGATAGATGGCGGAAGATGAAAGGTGGAGGCAATCATGAGGAGATGATAGGAGGACCCACACAAAGTCGCCCATTCTAGACCCTGCCCTCCTTATTAAAGGTAGAAAGGAAAATGGGGTACATAATCCAACCTTGATCATAGATCCGGGCTCCCAAATCCATTCCATTGAGAGATGCATTCTCAATTCTAGACCCCCCCCCCTTTTGTTAAAGGTAGAATGACGAAGGGGGTCTGAAATTGAACCCTGGTCGTAGATCTGGGCATGCAGATCCTGGCCACTCAGATCTGCCCACTCCTTAGCCTCATGTGCCGAGAGTCATCCCTAATAGATGGCTGAGACTTCTCCATGATCAATGGCCCAGATTCTTTCGGGAAGTCGCCCATCAGGAGTTCTGCTCCTTTTCTCTTCAAAGTCCTAGTCACTGAAACGCAATGAAGCTTGATCGCATGCCACCTGTGTCTGCTAAAATGGTCAGCCCCAATCACTTCTATGATATAGGTGATGTCCTCGCTAATCATCGCACAACTCTACTAATCGTGAATTCTCGTTGATCGTCGATCTGCTTCCTCGATGAATCCTGGCCGTTGAAAATAGATCTTCGCCCGCTCGCTTGACTTTGAACCCCGAACAATATTTTCTAAGATATCCACTTGGGAACTTCTAGTACAAGCCGTGAATAATCTCCCTTTAGTGGGTTTTTAGCCCGCCTCTTCCCCTTTTTCTCCATGGGCTCGACTTAGGAGAGAAAATGACCCATACCAGAATTTGTGCTAACAGGTTGGACTTCATTGGAGAAATTCATCCTCCCTCAAGCGGCCAACACAGATGGATCCTGACTGCAACGAACTATTTACCAATAGGATAGAAACTATCCCCACCGGGACTGCTTTACACAAAGTTATCATCAACTTCTTGGAGGATAGTATTGCAAGGTTTGGTTGCCCGAGTAGAATTGTCACTGATAATGCTATGTCTTTCAAGTCTGAGCCTCTGGTTAGGTTCTGTGAGCAGTTTGATATTTCACTGATTCATTCCACTCCCTATTATCCTCAAGGAAATGGACTGGCAGAGTCCTCTAACAAAAGTTTGATCAATCTTATTAAAATATTGTTGGAAGACAATAAGAAGTCCTCGGACTCAAAACTCAAATTTTCTCTGTGGGATGATCGAGTGACAACAAAGAAGTCCCTAGGAACCTCCCCTTTTCAACTTGTTTATGGGACAAAATATGTATTTCCCTCTCAGCTGACTCTACCTGTAGATAAATTATTTCAATATTATGAAGGAGAGCTAGACCATATGGTCAGAAGAATTCATCAACTGGTGGAAGTACAGTAGACTAGAGAGCAGGTAATGGACAAAGCTCATAGTCATCAGCAGAAGATCAAGCAGGCCTTTGACAAGAAGGTCGGAAAAGAGGAATTCAATATGGGAGATCTAGTGTTTAAGTGGGATGCAACCAGGAAGGACAGAGGCAAACACAACAAGTTTGAATCCCTTTGGATAGGGCCCTTCAAAATATCCGAAGTGTTTTTGAATAATACTTTCGAGTTGTAGGATTTGGAGGGCGAGGAAGTTTTTAATGGCCCTGTGAATGGGCATTTCCTAAAGAAATGTTTTGTTTGAGCCTTAGAAGGCTCCTTTGATTTTGTAAATATTGTTTTTCTGTTTATTTTTGGTTTCAATAAGGGACTCCATAGCCCAACAACAAGGAACTAAATCTACAAAGAGTTCTTAGAGCCTCATAGGGAGGAATCTATCCCCCATGGAGCTTAATGTTAGCACCAATTCCTGTAAAGGGGGAGATTTTCTCCAAATTCAGGCACCTGTTGTGAAATGCGATGAAATGGGGCTTAAAAACCCATCAAATTCATTTTATTCAAAGGCCGCAGCCATGAGAGCCCAAGCAAAAATCTCAGAAAGTATCGTTTCGGGATTAAAATGTTTGTAGGTGAGCATTTTGGTTTTCAATGGAGAGGATTTTTCATCAGGAGCATATCGACGGTCATCTGGTAAGTCGGAGCCATGCAGTTGCATGAGGATTAGCACCTGGGCTCATCCCTTATGGCCAAATTCATGAGAATGATAGGTGGCAGCTAGTCGATGTTTTAGGGATCGACATTTTGGGGATCGCAAGTTGGGAGGACACGGTTCTCCATTGGGTTTCAAAACCTCGAAACGTGAAATGTGATGCCCCAGGATCCTAGCCCATGGTTTTGTGGAAGGGCAAGGCCTAAAGAGGGGGGAAAAGGGCCTTTTGAGATAGTCAAAGTGAAATCCCTGAAGTAATCTTAGCCGTCAATCCAAGGGACATGTGGTGCGGGATTAAACACTGTCACGGTTTCGGGAGTCAGGATTTCAAGAGACAAGGGGTCTCTCATCCATTTCATTAGAAAACCCTGAAGCGTGAAAGGTTAATATCCCAAGGGGTTGGGCCCATGGTCCTAGCACCAGGTCACATCAAGAGAGCCAGAGCTGGAGGTAGCATCCTTTTTTCTGTCAAAGTCATCTCAGCCATCCAATCCATAGAAAACACTTGGGTACATTGTGCTAAGACGCATGCAGATCTGGGCGGCCATGATATGTGTGCCCGGATCTATGGATGAATCCAATTCTGAACCCCCCTTTCTATTCTTCCTTTAATGGGGGGGGTCTCAAATGTGCATCGTAATTCTGAACGACTGGGATTGAGGCACCTAGATCTGTAGCCAAGGATTTATTTCGGACCCCCTTTGTCATTCTACCTTTAATAGGGGGGCGAGTCTGGAATGAAGCGATTTTGTGTGGACCCATTTAAACCTCTTACCACCTCCCTTTCTAGTTACCATGTTCACTTCTCACCGACATGTGTCCTCCACTCCACCTCTCTCCTCTCCTTGTCACATCTCCCACTCCCTTCTCACCTTCCACAACAACACACCTGCCCTCCACTAACCCTGGGCCATAGCCCCTTTGTGGCTCCCACCTGTCACCTCCCGCCAAGTGTTCTTCCCTGCATCATATCCTCCCTCTTCATCCCTCTTATCTTTCAACACCTATTATTCCTCCTCAAAGTCACTCCATCCTAGCGACGTCCTTCTCCCCCCTAGTAAATATCATCTCTCCTCTACCTAGCTCACACCTCAGAGCCCACATGTTATACCACTCGTGTTTTCTTGGCCGCCTTTCCTCTGCCACATCCATCCACATGGCCTCTCCCTATCTCATCTCCACATCGATCATCTTAAATCGTCGCTACTTTTCCATCACCACATTCACCGCTTTGCGTTGTGTGCCCCATGTTATCCTCGTCCCCGCCAAATCCTTATCCACATCCATTGTCTAGGTCCCCTCGCAGCATTCCAACGCGTAGAATCTAATGAGAAGCCACCACAATAGTTTAGGTGCAAAGTTGAATGAGCCTTTCCTGATCCCAAGAAAGAATTTATTGAGGTAGTTTATGATGGTTGAACATCGTCTCCTTCCATAAATAGAATGCCGGGAAAAGAAAAGTGCAGAGGTGATTGTCAATCCTTTCTGACAAATATCACGCCCATCAGAAGACTGCATGGGTAGTTTTCCCAATTTCTGCATGCACAGCTTGAAAAAGAAGCTCCTCAATGTCAAGCATTAATATCATGACATGATCATGTCCCAAACAATCCAAGCCAGTCTGAGTATATGTAGGCATTTTTTCCATTTTTTTGGTGATCTTTGGTAGAGCTAATCTCCCTGTTGCAAAGTTTTGATGAAGCATTGGTTTTCCCTGGTTATGTATCTGTATGTGAAACTTCTTGTTTAATGACATTCAACTTCTTATTCCATATGGTTTCCATCTAATCTTGAAAGAGTTCATGATTGACTAAGTCACATGAAGCATTGTGATAGTGTTATATAAATTTTTTATCGTAATGTTGTTATGATTTCTTTTAATGTTATTGTGATTTGAATAAAATAAGTTATTGTGTTTAAATTCTTCCTCTTCGGGATGTTGGAAGCTTGATGCTCATAATAGACCTTTGCACTTTCTCACAGAAGTCTTCCTCCTACTCACCCTTATTACAACTTACTGTATGAAGTTAAATTAAGACCTCACGTGTTCATGCATAGCTTTAGTCCAGGATTCTGAGTTAAAACAATATTGTATTGAGTTTACTTCCAGTTAATCACCCTTTTTATAAACAAATCATGACATAAAATGATGGGTATCAGGCTTACTCCTGCTGCAATCCATGAGTGACTTATAATGATAACACATCCATCCACTAGATCTCCTTCACAAGGAGGTGGGGGGGAAACTTCTCAAGGTAGAAGTACAACCCCACCAAATCCCCCTCAAGGGTCATGTCCAATACTTTCTCACACCATGGCTAGAACTAATCCTCCACCACCACCCTCTGTGCCATATTTGGAATCTCTAAAAATTCCTAATTTGAGTAAAGTCATGAATGATCCTATATTACATGACCCCACATGGCCCAATATGCCTACCAAACTACCTTTAGATATTCTGAAATTTGAAGGAAAATCGGGGGAATATCCCACCAATCATGTCATGACCTTCCACTTATGGTGCTCTTAAAACATCATCATGGATGACTCCATCTGCTTAAGGTTATTTCAATGAGCACTCACTGTTCCATCAGCCAAATGGTATGTGGATGGAAAATTAGGGTCCCATGTGACTTTTGAATCCTTAGACAAAGAATTCTTGGCATTTTTTCAACTACCAGTTCGTCATGAAACTGGTATTGAACTACTCTCCAAGTGCAAACAAACCTCTGTTACGCATATTGCTGACAACATTCATGAATGGCGTCGGTAACATAGTTTATGTAAAGCAAAAACCACAAAAGAACAACGTCTTGATTGGTTTCTAAAATCACTCATCTCTATACTTGCCAAAGATGTGGCATCCACCTTCCCTCAATCCGAAGAGGAAGCCATCAGCAAGGATCAATAGTTCAACCTCATTCATGCTTAGTCGAGTTACTTATACATAGTAATAGTTGATGCACCAAGACTCGTACCATTTGGCCAAGACAAACCTTGGATGTCTCACACGACGGATGGGTTAATTGGTACCAAGACACACCACAACCCATACATCCAACCACCACCTATGTACGATACACCCCAATATCCGATGATATATGGAGGTTCATCTTATTACCCACCCACCCCTTACCAACATCCATATCATGATGCTCCCCCTCCACCCATGAGTGGTCCCTCACTGACACCCATGATGTGCCTGACCTCTCATCCAAGTTTTGTCTCCCCTTCTACCTCAGCATATAACCTGGGCACTAGTGAAATCGCTTTGCCTTCCTATGCACCCTATGGATTGTTGCCACAAAACAATATGTATTTTCCTTTTCCTATCCCTCCATAACTGGTTTCTCCTCCACATGGAAAACCACATGTCGACGTTAACTTTGTTCAGCCCTATCCCATTTAAAAATTTCATACTTTTGAAAAGTTGAATATGGAAAATCTGGCCCATCAGTCAAATAATGCCAAGAATAAAGGAAAATACCAAAACAATAATAACCCAGGACCAGGAGGAAATAACCCCCAACAAAACCAACCTGCTGGGGGAAACCAAAATCAAGGTAACCAGAATCCGCAAGGGGACAATAACAACAAAATACAAGGGAGGAAAAACAACAAAAACCTATTAATGAACTTTCTCTGCACTCTTTGTGGTGAGCATGGACATTACACTCACCATTACCCCCAAATTTTTGACTTCAAACAGATGAAAGAATCTATGAACGCACCACATCCTCCAGCGTCGCCTTCCCCTCAACAGACCCCACAATAGTACTTACAACAACCACCCCCAGCCATGTTGCAAAACCCTATTCCACACCAGGGTATGATGAATACCCAACAATACATACATCCGGCCCCACCACAAATGGGATAGTATCGAAACCCTGGAAATCCAGTGCATCGCAATATCTTCCTCACTAGTGAAGAAGAAATTCTTATGTAAACATGTGGTCGTCAATACATCGCGCCCCTGAATCTAATCCCACCACTTAGTAAGTCGCTCAAACTACATCCAAACAACCCTTGATGATTCCACACCCTAAAACGGAACCCCCCATTTGTATCCCTCACATTATGTTACAACGGAATGTCCACAACCCTCAGGCTAGGGTAGCACAAAATTACAGTCTAGTCGATGAATTGGTGCAATCTCCTATAGCCTTGTCTTTATTGGAGGTACTCCAAACCTGTCCAACTCAATGAAAATCCTTACTTTCTGCCTTGGGGGCAATCAACCCAGTTGATACTAGAATCATCACATTTGATCTAGATAGTGGGGAACCTCGTCTCCCTTCTTTGGTATCTTTCGAGATACCAATCAAGATTCAAAACATCATCGTTCATCGGTGTATCATTGATGAAGGTGCATCCACATGCATCATGTCCAAAACTATATAGAAACAACTTGGCTCCCCTGACCTAGTACCATATGCCATCACTTTAAGACATTATGATGGTCGACCGTCCTCCCTTGAAGGGATCTTTCAAAATGTCCTTATAGAACTCGGGGGAAAAACCATCCTCATCGACATTGAGGTTATCGATGCCCCACTTGATAGTGGTCTCTTCTGTGTTTCAAACAATGATGTTCCCCCACAATGGAAAATCATCACCATCGACCAAGTTTCACATTACGAGCCTAACCACTCCACCAACATTGATAACATCCTACCTCTTGTCTACATTAGTTCCAATGCATATTCACTCATTGATATGGCCCCCAGAATTTTCAAGGACCCATCCTTGTTGGGGGCATACCATGGAGCACCACCTCTCATACACCCTTCATCACAAGTGTGTTTTTTATCTTCTAATGGAACTGACATCAAAGACACCATCCCTCCCACTGAGGCCTCTCCCCACCTCGACAGCCCACTAGTTGAATTAATTTTACCTCAGCGATTACCTAAGAACTCTACTACACCACTTATCCCATATTTCTTGATTTCCCTCTCCCCCAGGGGAAAATCCCAGTTTGGGAGACAATTCCCCAAGCCATCACTCAAATCCCCTTCTTCTACCCCCCATCGCGAGTACAAGCATTTCAGGTAACCATGACGCTTACCCTTCCCAACATGGTGCTCACCATCCCTGTATGGTATCTACACCCTCCTACGATGGTCCCTCAAGCACCCCTCCCTCCTCAATTAGAGGGAATCCTGATGCAGATTCTAGTACTAACTTTGGCCATGCCACCCTCACCCCCAATTTCCAGCACCACTTCTACAGCTGGGGGCAGATGGAAGAATAAATATTCTATCGCTCCACTTCCTCCCCGAGTTCAACCTCCCTGCACACTCTGCAAAGGAGAAGGACACCCCACTAATAGATGTCCCTCTCTTCCTGAATTACACAATCTAATTCAACTCCCTCTACCAACTACATTTCTCATTGTTTCACCAAGCACACCTAGTACTACCACAACGTCCCCCACTATAGGTAGTAAAAGGCTGCGAACCAAATTTTCTTGTGCCATTTGTTCAGAGTGTTTCCACTACACTCATCATTACCCCACTCTACCTCAGTTTCACAAGACACTCATGACAGTACACCAAACCTTTCAGAAATATCCCTCTTCACCACCACTTTCAGGTACCCACATCATTGACATTCATTATGTCTCTACCTTAGTCCTCGAATGGATGAGATGCCCTTCCTCTCTTTGCGACTCACTAGCTCATTTCACATACCATTGTCCCTTGATCATTGAATATAGACGTCGTCAAGTAACCCTTATTCAAAATCATTCAACCACCTCACCAAATGTGATGCAAGTGACTCCCCCTATCCCTTCTCCATATATTGTTCACATCACCTCCCCTGAACCTGATGTTGGACAACTAAGAGGGGGGGGGTGAATCAATTGTTACTGTGCTTAAACAATTATGCCTATTTTAAACTCTTTACAACACACTCAATGACGATCACAATAATGCAGAGATGTAAGTAATAGAATATTCAACATCAATCACACACATGAAATATACTGTAAGGTAGCTAGAGAGGTAGTGGGGGGGGCCAGAGGGCCCATAGTGATAATAGTGGAGGTCATTCAATGTAAGGTGGACTAGGTCCACTATATTATTAAATAAGGCCCA
>JZKD02S1615596.1:17072-36646 GCA_000966675.3 Picea glauca
TGAAAGAGAGAAACATATTTTAATTATGCCTTTGAAACTTATCATGTGAATGATTGTGAACTTTCATATAATAGACTAGTCTTAAGTCTATTATGGTAATATTTTTTTTTTTACAAAAGAAAGGGGTTTATATATTAAAACCAGTGGTATAACCATTGTAGAGAAAACTTACTTAATTCAGCCCTGCGATCAGTGCGGGAGATTCAAGATTACAAAAGGGGTTGCCATGATATAAAGTCCTATAATTCCCATAACAACCAAGAGTCCAAAATATAACTAAACTCAGAATAAGAACCGGATTACAACGCGCGATTGTCTGAGTTGCATAAGGGCTTATACTCCAACTTACAAAGAAGAGAACTAGATATCAAACGATATAATTCTAGGAAAGAGGAATTCAGGATTAAACCTTCCAACCTGGGATGGAGGAGCTTGCGCTCGTGGTCGCCTTCCCCCCTGCGTCTGTCTGGCGGCTTTGTCCTGCAGCTTGAATTTCCATCTTTTCAATTCATGGTTCCAGATCAACAATTTTACTGTTAGCTTGTTGAGTTGTGTAGGTGAGAGCTTCTACCGCTTCCTCCCTTAGCTGGATTAGATCTTCCTCCATCATTTTGAACCTCTGACCTCCTTCCCTGTCAATATGGAGCATGAATCCTCTATGCATGCTAAGCATGTGTTTTAGCCTACTAATTTCGAGTTCCAGGGAGGGTGAGGGATTAAGGGGGGTGGCTGAGTTGGAACTGGACTCCATTGCGAGAGCGGTGGAAAAAGATCAGGAGGGAGGCATGGCCGAGGAAAATGGGTAGAGACTAACCAGGGGAAAGACTGGGAGCTCAAGCCAGGCGAGAAACCAGACAAAATTGGAAAGGCAAGATGAGTAGGATTAGTTCGCCACCTTCTTGAATTTAATGATATCTCATTCGTGCGTTGCCATGGGAGGAGGGGGGGCTCACATGAGTGCCATGCGAGAGGGATAAGAGATCTATGCGGAGGTGTAGGAGGGACGTGAAGCAAAGGACAGGGAGGGGGAGGGGAGGGGACGCAAACAGTGCAGATAAGTACCGTCGTACAGGAGAAGGGACAGACAAGGGAGGCATAGGAGGGCTACCACGAGTATGACGTCAGGAGGGAATGAAGTCCACTTGCCCTGGGAGGCCCAACTGAGCGCTCTCCAGGTGTCACTAAGGGAGAGGGACGAAAACCAAAGTTCCATTTAGGGAGAGTTGACCCCTACTCAAGTGGGTGATGGATTTGGCAGCTTGGTCGACTTCGACATTGAGATGACGGAGCACATGAAAGAAGTCAATTTTTTGGAAGGAGAGGGAGAGCCGCATGATTTTCTTGAGAATGTGGAGCAGATTCATTTGAGTAGGAAAGGTGTTGGTGACCATAGCTTGGATTAAAATCCAGGAGTCGCCTATCACCATTATTTCTTTGATTTCTAGCTTCCAGGCTTGGATAAGTCCTTGCCAAAGGTTTAGATATTTTTCTATATTATTGGATTCAAATCCAAGCCCCCAAGAGTAGTCTAATTCTCGTAGTTCACTAGATTTCGTGATCCTTAGTGAGAGGAGGGGGGGATTTGAGGTCTAGAGTGAGGCTATGGATCCAATATTTATCAGGGGAGTTGAGAGAAAGAGAGTTGGTGTAAGGCCAAAGGTAGGAGAGGCAATCTCCCAGTAGTGCTTTGGCTTTGGCAGAAACGATGTCGGGCGAAGTGGTCAAATTTTTTAAGATTCTTGAGTTTATTTCGAGCCAAATTTTCCAAAGGATGAATTTAGGAAGGGACATATAGAAACACTTGATTTGAGGGTTGGCCTTGAGAGGGAAAGGACAGAGAGTGGCCTAGGTTTTTAGAAGAGTGGGTATGTCAGGAGGGAGTTGGTTAGAAGGGATCCCTCCTAGCAGGGCATGCCGCCAGAATTCTTTTGCAAAGGGGAAATTGAGGAGCAGATGGTCAACATATTCTTCATGGATTTGACAGAGAGGGCATCATATTCTAGGTTTAGTGGCTCAGAGCAGTCCCAACACTTCAACTTCATTAATTGTCTGTTAAATTATTAGTAATGGAGCACATATCAATTAAAAAATTATTATGGTAATATTAATATTAAAATGATAATATTAATATTAATATCAAAATTGCAGCCTAAAAATAATTTTTTATTTTTTTAAAAAAATAAATATTGGTCATCGCAATTGCGACGCAAACCTTAATTGCTACGACAATTTTGCTGTATAAACAACGAAAATATGTCGTAGCCTATGCGATGACAACTTCAATTGTTGTGATAGTTGTGCTATATAAAAATCAAAAGTTTTTGTCACCTGTGCGACGACAACTTCAATTCTTGCGACAGTTGTGATATATAAAAATGAAAAGTTGTCGTCGCATGTGCGATGACAAATTCAATCATTGCGACAATTTTGTTGTATAAAAAAAAAAGTTATTGTCGCACGTGCAACGACAACTTCAATTGTTGGGACAATTTTTCTATATAAAAATGAAAAGATGTCATCACACGTGCGCAATTGATGCAACAATTTTGTTATATAAACAACAAAAAGTTGTCGTCGCACACGTGACAACAACTTCAATTGATGCGACAGTTTTTCTATGTAAACAACGAAAAGTTGTCGTTGCCAGTGCGACAACCGATTAAATTATTGCGACAATTTTGATATATAAACCATGAAATTTGTTGTCGTAATGGGCGTTGCAATTGAGACAAAATGTTGGTTTCACATAGTTTGCTTATATTGTCGTATTGGCGACGATATTTCTTTTTTTCTCGCAATTTCCTATGCTGTTGATCTTGCGACATTTGTTCAAGTTCGTCGCAATTGCCGCGTGACATAAAAAGACGTTTCAAAGACTCCAGATTCGTCGCAATGTCAACGACATAAAGTTGCAAGAGCGTCGAAATAACCGTCGCAAAATGACCCAAATATGCTAGTGACAAACATTAGAGTATGTAAGTTGATCCTGATGGGTCAGTGGGCTAGTGCCCTGGTGGACCAGAGTGGTTGTAGATCAACTTGTAGGATAGATTTATGTGGAGTTATGATACCCTAGTGGGTCGATGGCCTGGGACCAAAAACACTTGTTAGGAAGCATGGCATGAAATCTTGCGAGGAGTTCCCTGTGGGCTGGTGGGCCTATATTGGACCCTAGAAGTTCCCGAGCCCATTTCTCATTGATTGATATCCTGATAATCGATATCAATGAAAACACCATATCAATTGTCATGACATATACCATGAAAACACCATGTTAGCAGCCATGTCATATGCCATGTTATCCAACACTCGTGGAAGGGGTCCACGTGGGGGCCACTTCATCTTGAAATACCTTTGTAGATGGGAAAATGCCTAGGAAAGTTTAGAAGGGAATAACTTTTTTCTCCAATATTGTAATTAGGAAAACGAATAGTCATTGGAAATATATCAGAGAAAGGAATCCAGTTGTGCACCCATAAAAAAATTCTAAGTATTAAATATCACTATTAATTGGGAAGAACATGACTGGTGGCCTGAAGAACAAAGAAAGAAATAAATTTTTATAGTCCTTTTTTCTATAAATGTGTATATATGTTTTTTTTTTTTTATCTAACTCAAATTATGTTGCATGCACACTTTCTTGTAGAATTAAGGGTATAAACATATCATTTCAAGCTAAGAATATAGATTTAGGAGATGGAGGAAGGAGTGGAAGAATTCAATCATGAGAGAGAAGTGAAATGTCAAAATATTATTGTTGGAAATGAAAAGACATAATATAATGGTCACATGAGCATAGTGGAGCTAGAAACATTAATAGAGACTATGAGGATCTTGAGAGTGGAAGTGTAGAGTTACAAAGAAAATAATGAGAAGATGATGAAAGAATATAATCAAATAAATGATAAAATGATGAAAATCCTAAATCAATTTCAGATGTAAGCAAGGAATGGATCAGACTCAAGACAGGGGGGAGAAGGAAGGCGACATGAAAGAAGAGATAACTACATAAGAGCCAATCATTCAATAATTGATAGTGGAACTCATAGACACCACTCACCTCCTTACTCAGCTAGGAATTATTATGCATATGAAGAATAAATAATTAGTATATAAGTGTCTTCTGTCATACATCAAAGAAGAAGACACAAGTTGGAAGGTTTACAAAAAAAGATGAGGAAGCTTACACCACCATCCTTTGATAGTGAAATGGAAAGGGAATATGATGTTGAATCTTGATTTCTTGGAATTAGGAAGTATTCTTAGTTGCACAACTAATCCTCTAATATAGAGTCTAGAATTTACACATACCATTTGCATGGAAAAACTTCCATGTGGTCGGAACAATTAAACAAGTTAAACACATCAATGAGAACAAGATTACTTGGAAGCAATTCAAGAGATATTTTCAGGAGTATCTTTCAGAGCACTTCTATGAAAAGAAAATGAAAGAGCTCTTTGAAATATGGTTGGGAAGCATGAACATGGGAGAATATGAAAATAAGTTCTTGGTATTTCCTAAGTATGTATGGTTTATCGAGGATGAAAAGGTGAAGATACAAAGGTTTTTGACTGGACTACCATCTTTTTATAAAGAAAAGATTCAATATGATGAGCCCAAAACTTTGAAAGAGACCATTAGAAAGTATAAGTACATATATGAGCAAGGAAAGGGTAGAGAATATTTGAAATAGTCTTGGAAGGATAAGAACAAGGAGAAGTATGATTCAAGAAGTAAGGTATTCAAACCTCCTTTCAACATAAACAACCCTAATAAAAATCAGCAAGATAAGTACGTTAAGGATGAATCCAAGAGGGAAGACTCCTTGGGAAAAAGGGGAATACCAACAATAAAATGTTGGGGGTGCAAAGAGGATCACATGGACAAGGATTTTCCTACAAGAGAAGAAAAAATGAAGACCATGCACAAAATCCAAGAGGATACTAAAGTACAATACATGGGAAAAAGTATTCCAAGAATATATCTAGCCTTGGAAGATTGACAAGCAAAATACCAATCCCATATGATCGAATTGGAATGTAAGATAATCAATATTATTGTTGCTATTTTAATTGAATCAAGAGAAAATCATTGTTACACTGATCCTAAACTAGTTGAGATTACATTTCGAGAAAATTCGGCTTGAAAAATCAAGTTTAGTTCATCTAGCCACTAGAACCAAAAGAAGGATCAATGAGACAGTCATAGGTTGTCCAATAAATATTAATGGAGTAAATATAGTTGTTGATATGAATCTCATACCATTACAATATTATGATATCCTAATTGGGATGGATTGGTCGAACAAGCATCATGTTGTCCTATATTTCCATGAAAAGACATTTACATTCCTTGATGAAGAAGAAAAATAGAACATTGTGAAAGGAATTCCAAGACCTATTTCTATAAGGGAGATTTTATCCTTACAACTAAAGAGATGTTTTAGAAAAGGTTGTAAATTGTATGCATCTCATGTGGAGGAACTAGAAAAGACAAAAAGGACCAAGCCTTGAATATTTTTCTATATTGCAAGAGTCTGAAGATGTGTTCCAAGAAATAACTGGATTTCCGCCAAAGAAGGAGATATATTTCTCTATTTACTTAGTAATAGGAGCTGCCCCAGTATAAAAAACGCCTTATAGAATTAGTACACTAGAATCAAAATAATTGCAAATGCAACTTGAATAATTACTGAAGAAAGGGTACATACGCCCAAGTGTTTCACTTTGGTGAGCACCAATACTCTTTCTGAAAAAGAAGGCATCAGGGAAGAATCAAGGAAGGAGACATCAATAAGATAGCCTTTAGAACCAGGTATGGACATTATGAATTTGTAGTGGCGCCATTTGGACTGATGAATGCACTAGTTGTCTTTATGTGCTTAATGAATGGCATACTCAAAAATTATTTGGATAAGTTTGTCATTGTATTCTTGTATGGCATACTTATCTATTCTAAGTCAGAGGAAGAGCATGAACATCACTTGATGTTGTTTTTGCAAGTACTGAGAGAGCATTAGTTATATGCCAATATAAGAAAGTGTTAATTTTACCAAGAACAAATCCATTATTTGGGGCACATTGTTTCAAAAGAAGGTATAACAGTAGATCCGGAGAAGACTGAATCCATTAGAGGATGGCCAACACCAAGGAATGTTTCAGTATTCAGATCTTTCATGGGATTAGCTGGATACTACAAGAGGTTTATAGAAAAGTTCTCTAATATTACTTATCCCATCACTTATTTACAAAACAATGGAACTAAGTTTGTATGGACAGTAAAGTGTGAAGAGAATTTTTATTTGTCGAAGGAATTGCTTGTTATATTAATATTGACATAGTCATACCATTAGTGGTTTACATGCCCGTGGTATTGGGTAATCCATGGTATTTTCCCATGGTATTTTATGTGAATCTTTGTATGTTTTTGCATGGATACATCCACACCATGCATGTCTTTGCATGGATATCTCCACACCATGCATGTCCATGCATGTCTTTTCATGGTTATCCCTAATCCATGGATGTATTTTCATGGTTATCTTGAGGCCATGAATGTATTTTCATTGTAATCTAATTCTCGTAAAGGAATTAGGGTTGTAATTGATGAATCATATTTAATGTATTGAGATAATCCATTGTAAGAAACATAAAGTGGTTGATGTTTTCCTAGATTGGATGGTTTGGCTAAGGTAAATAGATATCTATGGAGGTGTTGGTTCTCTCAGTTAAGGGTTTTGAAGATAAATATTAGCTCTATTTTCATTCTTTTGTATTGTGCTATTTCTCACTTAGTTTTTAACATGTGGTATCAGAGAAACATTTTTTTATTTATGGGGATTCCTTTGTTTCTAAGG
Source organism: Picea glauca (assembly GCA_000966675.3). Taxonomy (NCBI): domain Eukaryota; kingdom Viridiplantae; phylum Streptophyta; class Pinopsida; order Pinales; family Pinaceae; genus Picea; species Picea glauca. The sequence continues at coordinate 23,930 of JZKD02S1615596.1, forward strand.
ATTTGGCTCGTTCTTTATAGATCAAGTTTATCTTGGGTATATGATAAACATAGGTTTAGTGGGAGCTTTGTAGTGGTGATTCGTGAATTGAAAGAGAATGACGAGCAATTCTAGAATTGAGATTGAGAAATTTAACTGTCAAAACTTTGAGCTATTGAAACTCAAGATTGAGGACCTTCTTGTAGACAAATAAAAATGTTCCAATGCAAATCTTGGTACACAACATACTGGTAGGACGAAAGAAGATTGGTAGAAGATAGACAAAATTGAAAAGAGGGATGTTGGTACATTCTTATTGCATTATTTTCTTGAGAATATAATGGATTGATGTGGAGCATAGTCATAAGCACATTGAGGATGAAGTACTTGGATAATGAGTGCTTTGGATCACTATATTTGGAGCATGGAAGGATGCTAGTAAAGAATCTAGTATATGTTTCTAGCATCATTTCAAGAATACAGTGGATCAACATGGAGGAAAGGTGGAATTCATTAAGAAAGAAGTACTTGATGAATGAGTGATTTGGCTCATTGTATTTGAAGCAAGGAGGTATGCTAGTAAAGAAGTTGGTAGATGATTCTTTCATCATGCTCTTAGGAATACAATGGTAAAATAAGTACTCTCTCTATGTAATTGTATTTGGAGTAGGAGGGATGCTCATAATGAAATAGGTTGATGTTTCATAGCGTCACATACTCGGGCATAAAATTGTAATTATTTTTATGGAGGTGTATTTTATCACATGTAAATGGGAATATGGTTGTAAGACCCATTTAGTCATGCATACTCTCGGTTTGACGGTTCACCGATATAAAGTATACATGTAGACCTAGGTGATAGGGGTGAATTTTGTATTCCTTATACCTGGTTTATAAACTTCAAGGGGGGTAGGTGTTTATCCAAATTCAAGTTTAAAGGAGGGAATGTTGGATTAATATTAACTCAAGCATACCGTTAGTGGTTTACAGACCCATGGTATTGGGTAACCCATGATATTTTCCCATGGTATTTTATGTGAATCTTTGTATGTGTTTGCATGGGTATCTCCACACGATGTATGTATTTTCATGGCTATCCCTACTCCATGCATGCATTTGCATGGTTATCTCAAGGCCATGCATGTCTTTGAATTGTAATCTAATTCCGATAAAGGAATTAGGGTTGTAATTGATGAAGCCTATTTAATGGCTTGAGATACTCCATTGTAAGAAGCCTCAGGTGGTCGGTGTTGGTCTTGCTCGACCATTTTGGCCAAGGTTAATAGATATCTATTAGGTGTTGGTTTTCCCGGTTAAGGGTTTCTTAGGTAAATCTGTAGTGTCCATTTATGTTCATGCTTTCTTTTTGTGCTATTTATCTCTCAGTTTTTAACATTACTTACTAGTGCACCTATTTTAAAGATTGCATACCCAAATGAGAATTTTGTAGTTTGTACAAATGCACGCAAAGAAGGACTTGGTGGAGTCCTCATTCAAAATGGACATGCCATTAGCTATGAGTCCATAAATATTAAAGAAAATGAGAGGAACTATTCCACACATGATATGTAGCTTGATGCCATAGTTCATTCCTTGAAGACGTGGAGGCATTATTTAATGCGGAAGAAATTTGAATTAAGGACAAACCATAGTGGTCTGGAATATATTTTTGAGCAACCAACTTTCAATTCCAAACATACAATATGGATGGATTTTTCAAGTGAGTATGAATTCGACATCAAGCATATCAAAGGGAAAGAGAATAAATTTATTGATGCACTCAGAAGAAGGGCGTTCCTTATGCATGCTACATGAACTAGTATGCATCAGTCAGATTTAAAAAGAAGAATTTTGGATGTTGATGTTACAGACCAATATTACCTATAGGTAAAATATAATTTACAACAAGAGAATATACAACACAAATTCAAAGGGTACAAGACTAAAGAATGTGGATTCCTTATGCATAAGAACATAGTTTATGTTCCTAGTTTTGGAGAACTTAGGAACTCGGTGTTAAGGGAAATGATTAATGTTCCATATGTCAGACATCCTGGTTACCAAAAAATGATTGCAGCAACAAGAAGTCAATTATTTTTTCCTAGAATGAAGAAGGATATTGTTGATTACATTTCCATATGTCTAGAATGTCAAAGAGTGAAAGTTGAGAATAGACACCCAATGGGTTTGCTACACTAGTCATTAACAATTCCATCGAAGAAATGGAACGTGGAAACCGTTGATTTTATCACTAAGTTTCCCAAGATAACAAGGCAACATGATTCAATAATGGTAGTTGTTGATAAATTGACAAAGGATTCTCATTTTGTTCCTTTGAAAATGACTCGTACAACAACTAATATTGCAGAAATTTACACGAGTGAGATTGCTAGGTTAGATGGAATACTTAAGGAAATTGTCTCAGACATAAATACAAAGTTTACGTCAAATTTTTGGAGGGAATTATTGTTACGAGGAGAATCTCTCTATGGCAAGGGGTAAACCACAATAGACAAAATGACACATAGGAATCAACTCTAATCCCAAGTATGCTATATAAAAAAAATGATAACAAGACAAGGCTAAGAGCCTACCCCGTTCGGACATTCGATGAAGACCACCGTTGAGCACACAACCCAAATCTTTATACCTTCAACTTGTCCTCAACAATCATGTATAATTTTAAGGATGGAAATTTTTATTAAAATTTAGAAACCCAGGTTAATATTACTAGTCCTTAATATGCAAAATGTAAAATGTTTGGTGATAGTTTTGTAAAATTATTCAAATTTCTAAGGATTTTATATAGTTTCTATAACATTTTGGTGATTTTTAAGGTAAAATAATTTCATTCTATGGAATTTGGGTGAATTTTTTTTAGAAAAAATGGAAGTTGGTGGAGAATTGTTTTTTGGGAAAAACCATGGAAAATTAGCCCATTTGCAAAATTTAGCCCCTAAAATCATTTATGTCAACAACCAAGATACTCAAGCAAATGGTACTAATTTATAGTGTTAGCATAAAGATTAGCATAATCCATTAACATACATGACAAATACTCCCATTGAATAATAATTCAAATATTTGCTAGATATCAATTGGACAAGAAACAACTAATTCTATTAAAATAATCAACAAGAGTACATAGGTGACAAACTTCTATAACGACACATATCAGAATCGAGAAACTAAGTCCCTCCAGCTGGGCCTCCACCACTTCAATTCTCCACCAAAGGAAAACTCATATAAAGGATTCAATGAGGTTCTCCATCACAAAGAAGGAAGAGCTTGGGGGATGAACAAGGAGTTTAAACTTTCAAGGACAAAGGGATGCAAACTCAATATGGAGTGAAATTTCTCTAGAGTGTCTTTTCTCTCAAAGTTGAATTTTTCAATCTCCTCAAGGCTTGGATATGACTCAATTTGTATCCTTCAAATGGACCTAAAGGACTGAGTTAGAGAATTTCCAGTACATGGAAGTTCAAGGATCATGGATCTCATGACATGGCATGTAAACCTGACATAATTTTTAATTTTGAGCACTAAACCTGATGTATGCAAGTTGTAGTGGAGCAACCTACATATGTGATTGTTGTATAACTGATAGGGCACACATATGTGGAAAAATATTCTTTTTTTTCTCTGGAAGGTGCAAAAGGGGACTTCAAGTATACATAGGGAAATGGAAACACCATCCAAGGAAGTTGCATGGAGTGATGAATTTTTTTTTGTAACAGATGCCCCCTAATATGCGAGGTCAGAGGACTATTTGCGATGACCGAAATAAATTATAATTCCCAGAAGTGGAGTAATGGAGACTTAGCTGGAAGTACTAGTTGCTCATGAGAATATTACAATCCATAATGAATTTATACACATGGTTGCCAATTTGAATTACACTGCAAATCCATGTGGAATTTTATCAAATAGTTTTTCATGGGCATGAATAGGAAATACAAAGTGGACATATGCCATAGGTTGTCATAGTCACGAACAAGACACAGTGGAATCCAATCTCAAAATTAATCTGGAGATACCTATATACAATGGAGTACAATATGATCTCCCGTGATCACTGTAGTCATATAGGTACTGGTCCAATGAATGAAATGTAAGCTTTAAACCTATGAAGTAAAGCAATGCACATAGATTCTTAAGAAAAACAAAAATTAATCAATGGCTCATTCACATAGTACACAGAGATTTATACCGGAAACCCTCAACTAGCAAAACCTTTCTTATATTCATTATATCGAATTTCACCATTCACTATACATTATATATACAATGTTTTTAGGTATTTTGTAGATACCAAAACCCTAATCCCTTAATCCAGGATTAATTTACAAAACCTCTAAAAATAGCAAAAACCGCCCAATTTTTTTTTCTGGGCGCTGCCATGGGCTACCGCCCTTTGTCGAACGCTGCACGTAACTAGGGGGGGGCATACCTTCCCTCCCCTGGGACCCCCCTAGGAAAGTACCCGACGCACATGACACAAACAAAACACTAGTACGAGAGATCGTCAGACATAGTTGTCATATTTGACGCGCCCACACACACACACATGCAAAGAATATAACACATACCCAACATGAAAGAAACATATGATGAATGTTTCTATTGTACGTTGGAGATATTCTACACTATCCACCAAAGGTGCAAGTCTACATCATGTGAATAGATGAGTTGAGGTTGAAAAAAATGAGACTGCATTTGATTAGGAGTCATTAAGGTATACTGTTAACAAATGCGAGACGACCCACCAATAATGAAAGTAGGTATCAAGGCACCGAGTACATTCTACAAGTGTGAATAAGGGTGTTGAGTTCGAAAAATTTAATAATCCATTGATCAAGATGCATTGATGTATTCCCAACCATCGATGATGGGAGAACCTTCCACTGATGACTGCAAGCCCCTAGGTACTCATATAAATCTAGGTCTCATTTCCAGAATAGATGAATTGAATTCAATGGAAGGAAACTTGCTGAAAGGAGAGAATTAGAGAATCTCTCATCATTCGACATGAGGTACAAAGAAATATCTTGATGATGAGGAGGATTTCAAATGAATAGGATGTTCATGAACCAATGACCCTGTGCATCCATCACATGCACCAAATTCAAATAGTGCATGAAAGTGATCTGGATTTTATGAGTAGAAGGAAGTGGATGCATAAAATTATTAATATTTAATATAGAAACATATAATAGGTATGCGATAAAAAATAGAGATACATTAAAAATGGTTTCTATTAACTCGGGAAATAAGATGAAACTGTAAAATGCAGTGGAAAACAAGCTTGCTCGAATGGTGGTGGCTTATCTCTGAGAAGGGATGTGACGAATGTGCTCATTTGCAAGAAGATGAGTACAATGAGGATCTAAATGAATTTTTACAATAAATATAAATTCCAAAACCCTAGACATCCAAAAACCTAACCCTGCGATATGAAGCGCCAAAAGTCATGTGGGCCCTGTTGGGGTAAGTTAGTACATTAACTTCCTGGGGTCGTAACTTTTGCATACGATTTACGTTTAGAGCGCACAATAGCTCGTTGGAAAGGTATTGACGAGGAGATTCATTTAGGGGGATCAATAAGAGCCTTTGAATATCATTGAGAGGCCTTATCGTGAAAAAAACATCGTTTAGGCCCTCAAATTGACCCCCGAAGTTAAAAACTGCTAAAAATAGTAAATTGCCAAAACTGCCAGAAAATTATTTTGGGCTAGTTGGAGAAGGTGGGTGGCCACCGATATCCACCTGGATCAATCCTCCATCCTTAGGAATAAATAGTCTCCATTGGGTTGATTTCCCCCATCATATAAGGAAATTTCTGCTGAAACTGTAAAATGCAGTGGAAAACAAGCTTGCTAGAATGGTGGCGACTTATCTCTGAGAAGAGATGTGACGACTACGCTCATTCACAAGAATATGAGTACAATAAGGCTCTGAAGACCTTTTTACAATGAAAATGATTTCCAAAACCATAGACATCCAAAAACCAAACACTGGGAGATGAAGCACCAAAAATCATGTGGGCCCCGTTGGGGTAAGTTAGTACATTAACTTCTCGGGGTCGTAAGTTTTGCATACGATCTCTGTTTAGGGCGCACGATAGCTCGTTGGAAAGGTATTGATGAGGAGATTCATTTAGGGGGATAAATTAAAGCCTTTGTCTCTTATTAAGAGGCCTGATCAAGAAAAAACATCTTTTATTCCCTCAAACTGGCCCCCGAAGTTAAATACTGCTAAAAATAGTAAATTGCCAAAATTACCAGAAAATTGTTTTGGGCTAGTTGGAGAAGGTGGGTGGCCATCGATATCCACTAGGATCAATCCTCCCTCCTTAGGAATAAATTGTCTCCATTGCATTGAGTTCCCCCATCAGATGAGGAAATTTCTGCTGAAACTGTAAAATGCAGTGGAAAACAAGCTTGCTAGAATGGTGGCGGCTTATCTCTGAGAAGAGATGTGACGGTTGCGCTCATTTGCAAGAAGATGAGTACAATGAGGCTCTGAAGGAATTTTTACAATAAATATGAATTCCAAAACCTTAGACATCCAAAAACCTAACCTTGGGAGATGAAGTGCCAAAATTCATGTGGGCCCTGTTGGGGTAAGTTAGTACATTAACTTCCCGGGGTCATAACTTTTGCATACAATCTTTGTTTAGAGAGCACGATAGATCGTTGGAAAGGTATTAATGAGGAGATTCATTCAAGGGGTTCAATCAGATTCTTTTTCCACAATTGAGAGGTTTTATCATGAAAAAATGTCGTTTAGGCCCTCAAATTGTTCCCCGAAGTTAAAAACTGCTAAAAATAGTAAATTGCCAAAATTGCCAGAAAATTGTTTTGGGCCAGTTAGAGAAGGTGGGTGTCCAGCGATATCCACCTGGATCAATCCTTCCTCCTTAGGAATCAATGGTATACATAGCATTGATTTCCCCCATCAGATGAAGGAATTTCTGTTGAAACTGTAAAATACAGTGGAAAACAAGCTTCCTGGAATGGTGGTGGCTTATCTCTGAGAAGAGATGTGACAATTGCGCTCATTCGCAAGAAGATGAGTAAAATGAGGATCCGAAGGAATTTTTACAATAAATATGAATTCCAAAGCCCTAGACATCCAAAAAATTAACCCTAGGATATGAAGCGCCAAAATTCATGTGGGCCCCATTGGGGTAAGTTAGTACATTAACTTACCAGGGTCGTAACTTTTTCATACGATCTCTCTTTAGGGCGCACGATATCTCGTTGGAAAGGTATTGAAGAGGAGATTCATTTAGTGGGATAAATCAGAGCCTTATTCAATCTATAAGAGACCCTATTGTGAAAAACTTCGTTTAGGCCCTCAAACTGGCCCCTGAAGTTAAAAACTGCTAAAAATAGTAAATTGCCAAAATTGTCAGAAAATTGTTTTGGGTTAGTTAGAGAAGGTGGGTGGCCACTGATATCCACCTGGATCAATCCTCCCTCCTTAGGAAGAAATGGTATATATTGGGTTGAGTTCCCCATCAGATGAGGAAATATCTGCTAAAACTATAAAATGCAGCGAAAGACAAGCTTGCTGGAATTGTGGCGGCTTATCTTTGAGAAGAGATGTGACGATTGCGCTCATTCGCAAGACGATGAGTACAATGAGGATATGAAGGAATTTTTACAATAAGTATTAATGTAAAAACCCTATACATCCAAAAACCTAACCCTGGGAGATGAAGCACCAAAATTCATGTGGGCCCGTTGGGGTAAGTTAGTACATTAACTTCCCAGGGTCGTAACTTTTGCATATGATCTCCGTTTAGGGAGCACGATAGCTCGTCAAAAAGGTATTGACGAGGATATTGATTTAGGGGGATAAATTAGAGCCTTCGAATATCATTGGGAGGATTGATCATGAAAAAATGTCGTTTAGGCCTCAAATTGGCTGCCGAAGATAAAAACTGCTAAAACTAGTAAATTGCCAAACTTGCTAGAAAATTGTTTTGGGCCAGTTGGAGAAGGTGGGTGGCCACTGATATCCACTTGGATCAATACTCCATATTGAGGAAGAAATGGTCTCCATTTCATTGATTTTCCCCATTAGATGAGGAAATTTCTGCTGAAATTGTAAAATGCAGCGGAAAACAAGCTTGCTAGAATGGTGGTAGCTTATCTCTGAGAAGAGATGTGACGACCACGCTCATTCGAAATAAGATGAGTAAAATGAGGCTCTGAAGGAATTTTTACAATAAATATGAATTCCAAAACCCTATACATCCAAAAACCTAACCCTGGGAGATGAAGCGCCAAAATTCATGTGGGCCCCGTTGGGGTAAGTTAGTACATTAACTTCCCAGGGTCGTAACTTTTGCATACAATCTATGTTTAGGGAACACGATATCTCGTTGGAAAGGTATTGACGAGGATATTCAATTAGGGGGATCAATTAGAGCCTTTCACTATCATTTAGAGGCATGATCGTGAAAAAACGTCATTTAGGCCTTAAAATTGGTCCCCGAAATTAAAAACTGCTAAAAATAGTAAATTGCCAAAATTGCCAGAAAATTGTTTTGGGCCAGTTAGAGAAGTTGGGTGGAAATCGATATCCACCTAGATAAATCCTCCCTCATTAGGAATAAATGGTATCCATTTCATTTATTTCCCCCATCATATGAGGAAATTTCTGCTGAAACTGTAAAATGCAGCGGAAAACAAGCTTGCTGGAATGGTGGCGGCTTATCTCTTAGAAGAGATGTGATGACTGTGCTCATTCTCAAGAAGATGAGTACAATGAGGCTCTGAAGGAATTTTTACAATAAATATTAATTTCAAAAACCTATACATAAAAAAACCTAACCATGGGAGATGAAGCGCCAAAAGTCATGTGTGCCTCATTGGGGTAAGTTAGTACATTAACTTCCCAGGGTCGTAACTTTTGCATACGATTTCCGTTTAGGGTGCACGATAGCTCGTTGGAAAGGTATTGATGAATAGATTAATTTAGGTGGCTCAATAAAAGCCTTCAATTAGTATTGCAAGGCCTTATCATGAAAAAATGTCATTTAGGCCCTCAAACTGGCCCTCGAAGTTAAAAACTGCTAAAAATAGTAAATTGCCAAAATTGCCAGAAAATTGTTTTGGGCTAGTTGGAGAAGGTGGGTGGCCACCAATATCCACCTGGATCAATACTCCCTCCTTAGGAATAAATGGTATCCATTTCATTGAGTTCCCCCATCATATGAGGAAATTTCTGCTAAAACTGTAAACTACAGTGGAAAACAAGCTTCCTGGAATGGTGGCAACTTATCTATGAGAAGAGATGTGACGACTATGATCATTCACAAGAAGATGAGTACAATGAGGCTATGAATTCCTTTTTGAAATAAATACGAATTCCAAAACCATATACATCCTAAATTCTAACCCTGGGAGATGAAGCGCCAAAATTCATGTGGGCTCTGATAGGGTAAGTTAGTACATTAACTTCTCGGGGTCGTAACTTTTGCATACGATCTCTGTTTAGGGTGAACGATAGCTCGTTAGAGGGGTATTGATGATGAGATTCATTTAGGGGGATCAATCATATCCTTTCATAATATTTGAGAGGCTTGATTGTGAAAAAACATCGTTTAGGCCCTCAAATTGGCCCTCGAAGTTAAAAACTGCTAAAAATAGTAAATTGCCAAAATTGCCAAAAAATTGTTTTGGGCCAGTTGGAGAAGGTGGGTGGCCACTGATATCCACCTAGATCAATCCTTCCTTATTAGGAAGAAATTGTATCCATTGCATTGAGTTCCCCCACCATATGGGGAAATTTTTGTTGAAACTGTAAAATGCAGCGAAAAACAAGCTTGATGGAATGGTGGCAGCTTATCTCTGAGAAGAGATTTGACGACTGCACTCATTTGCAAGAATATGAGTGCAATGAGGCTCTAAAGGAATTTTTACAATAAATATGAATTTCAAAACCTTATACATCCAAAAACCTAACCCTGGGAGATGAAGCACCAAAAGTCATGTGGGCCCCGTTGGGGTAAGTTAGTACATTAACTTCCCGAGGTCGTAACTTTTTCATACGATCTCCGTTTAGGGAACATGATAGCTCGTTGGAAAGGTATTGATGAGGAGATTCATTTAGGGGACTCAATCAAGGCCTTTTTATATCATTAATAGGCTTGATCGTGAAAAAACTTCGTTTAGGCCTTCAAACTGGCCCCTGAAGTTAAAAAATGCTAAAAATAGTAAATTGCCAAAATTGCCAGAAAATTGTTTTGGGCCAGTTGGAGAAGGTGGGTGGCCACCGATATAAACTTGGATAAATCCTCCCTCATTAGGAAGCAATGTGATCCATTGTTTTGATTTCCCCTATCATATGAAGAAATTTCTGTTGAAACTGTAAAATGCAGCGGGAAACAAGCTTGCTGGAATGGTGGCGGCTTATCTCTGAGAAGAGATGTGATATTGGCTATGCTCATTCGCAAGAAGATGAGTAAAATGAGGGTCTGAAGGAATTTTTAGAATAAATATGAATTCCAAAACCCTAGACATCCAAAAACCTAAACCTGGGAGATGAAGCGCTAAAATTCATGTGGGACCCATTGGGGTAAGTTAGTACATTAACTTCTCGGGGTTGTAAATTTTGTATACGATCTCCGTTTAGGGGGCACAATATCTTTTTGGAAAGGTATTTGTGATTTGATTCATTTAAGGGGCTCAATTAGAACCTTTGGTTTTCATTGAGAGGTTTGATTGTGAAAAAACGTCGTTTAGGCCCTCAAACTGGCCCTCAAAGTTAAAAACTGCTAAAAATAGTAAATTGCCAAAATGGTTAGAAATTGTTTTTGGGCCAGTTGGAGAAGGTGGGTGGCCAATGATATCCACCTGGATCAATCCTCCATCCCGAGGAAGAAATGGTATCCATTGCATTGAGTTCCCCCATCAGATGAGGAAATTTCTGCTGAAACTGTAAAATGCAGCGGAAAACAAGCTTGCTAGAATGGTGGCAACATATCTCTGAGAAGAGATGTGACGGCTACGTTCATTTGCAAGAAGATGAGTACAATGAGGATCTGAAGGAATTTTTACAATAAATATGAATGTAAAAACCCTAGAAATCCAAAAACCTAACCCTGGGAGATAAAGCGCCAAAAGTCATGTGGGCCCTGTTGGGGCAAGTTAGTACATTAACTTCCCAGAGTCGTAACTTTTGCATACGATCTCCGTTTAGGGCACAAGATAGCTCATTGGAAAGGTATTGATGAGGAGATTCATTCAGGGGCTCACTCAGAGCCTTTGAATATCATGGAGAGGCATGATTTTGAAAAAACTTCATTTAGGCCCTCAAACTGGCCCCCAAAGTTAAAAACTACTAAAAATAGTAAATTGCCAAAATTGCCAGAAAATTGTTTTGGGCCAGTTGGAGAATGTGGGTGGCCATTGATATCCACCTGTATCAATCCTCCCTCCTTAGAAATAAATTTTCTCCATTGCGTTGAGTACCCCCATCAAATGAATAAATTTCTGCTTAAACTGTAAAATGCAGTAGAAAACAAGCTTGGTGGAATGGTGGCGACTTATCTCTGAGAAGACATGTGACAGTTGCGGTCATTCATAAGAAGATGAATACAATGAGGCTTTGAAGGCCTTTTTACAATACATATTAATTCAAAAACCCTAGACAGCTAAAAACCTAAGCCTGGGAGATGAAGTGTTAAAAGTCATGTGGGCCTCGTTGGGGTAAGTTAGTACATTAACTTCCTGGGGTCGTAACTTTTGCATACAATCTTCGTTTAGGGTGAAAGATAGCTCGTTGGAAGGGTATTGATGATGAGATTCATTTAGGGGGATCAATCAAACCATTCGTTCATCTTTTAGAGGCCTAGTCATGAAAAAACGTCGTTTAGGGCCTCAAACTGGCCCCCGAAGTTAAAAACTGCTAAAAATAGTAAATTGCCAAAATTGCCAGAAAATTGTTTTGGGCCAGTTGGAGAAGGTGGGTGGACCTAGATCAATAATTCCTCCTTAGGAATAAATTTTATCCATTTTGTTGAGATCCCCCATCAGATGAGGAAATTTCTGCTGAAATTGTAAAATGTAGCGAAAAACAAGCTTGGTGGAATGGTGGCAGCTTAACTCTGAGAAGAGATGTGACTGTTGCGCTCATTCACAAGAAGATGAGTACAATGAGTCTCTGAAGGAATTTTTACAATAAATATGAATATCAAAACCCTAGATATCCAAAAACCTAACCTGAGATGAAGCGCCAAAAGTCATGTGGGCCCCCGTTGGGGTAAGTTAGTACATTAACTTCCCGGGGTTGTAACGTTTGCATACAATCTCCGTTTAGGGAGAACAATAGCTCGTTGGGAAGGTATTGATGAGGAGATTCATTTAGGGGGATCAATAAAATCCTATGGCTATCATTGAGAGCCCTTATCATGAAAAAAACATCGTTTAGGCCCTCAAATGTCACCCAAAGTTAAAAACTACTAAAAATAGTAAATTGCCAAAATTGCCAAAATTGCCAGAAAATTATTTTTGGCCAGTTGGAGAAGGTGGGTGGCCAATGATATTCTCCTATATAAATCCTACCTCCTTATTAATAAATGGTCTCCATTACGTTGAGTTCCCCCATCAGATGAGGAAAGTTCTGCTGAAACTGTGTTGACGGGTGAAATTGACTGCTCGTCAACTTGAAGAGTGAATCCAGTCCAGGGTTGTCTAATTAACCCAAGTCGTTTGGATTAATTCA